>NW_004624778.1:9982913-10091005 GCF_000247695.1 Heterocephalus glaber | reverse complement strand
AATATGAGAAAATGAAAACAAAGTCTTTGTAAATAGGGAGGGATGGAGGGGTTGAAGGGAGGGCAGGGGAAGGGGAAGAAATAAGAACTAAGAGAGATTATTGAAAGGTGTGAATTTCCAATGATGAATGTCATTATACTGTATACCTAAAATGTACCAATAAAATAATATTTAAAAAAAAACAAAAACAAACAAACAAAGAAAATGTTACCCAAGTTTGCAATGTCCTTTTGCCTTCCAGGAAAATCAATCTCAGGGTGGGAAGTTCCCACGAATTTTAAAGATACAATAAGCCTGGGCAGGTGTTATTCTCCTATAAATTGCTGTCCCTCCTTCCTCATGAAAGCTCACCATTAAGTGAACAGCATATTGCCTTTTAAACCTCTTTATTCCTCTCACTACCTTGAATTTTTTTTTCTGTGACAGAAGTCAGCAAACCTATAACCTACCCATGGGTAGAGTGAGTCAAGTTCTCTGTCCTCACTTTGGAGAACTTCCTTGGACCACCAGGTGACAATCTCACTGCAGAATGAACTAGGACTATAAATGGTTCATTAACATAAGGTAAATTATGGACTCTAATGATATTGTTATCTATGTTGGCTCATTGCTTATAACAAATGTATCACATGAATGCAAGATGTTAATAGGACAAGGTGGGGGTGGTAAAGAGAAGAGAAATAGAAATTTTCTACACTTTATGCTCATTTTCCATTTACCTAAAACTGCTCAAGAAAATAACATCTATTACTTTTTTTACAAAAATGTTCACTAAGGGCTGGGGATTTAGCTCAGTGGTGCTGCCTCCTGCCTTGCAAGTGCAAGGTCCTGAGTTCGATCCCTGGTACCAAAAAAAAAGAGAACCAACTTAAAAAGTTTATTGATATGGGTTCTTTCTGCTTATGAAAGTCATTTTTTAGTTTACTGGGCCAACAGACTATATACCATACAGAGTACGTGAACTTCATTCCTACAAAGGACAGAAATCCATACCAGTGGTTAAAATCCAGTCCCTTCTCTCCTACAGAGAAAACAAGATGCCCTCCAGTTCAAATACATAGAAAGTTGCACTGGAAAGTTTATGAGAAAATTGTAACTTTCTCCATGAAGATCCACAACTAAAGTTTAGAACACAGGTCAATTAAATGATTGATCCACATACATAGGACCAATCCTTCAAGAGACAGAGATAAAAGAAAGAAATTATGTTGGTCAGCTGTCACTGTGACAAAATACCTGAGATAATTACCTTATAAAGAGGAAAGGTTTATTTTGGATCACAGTTTGGAAGTTTCAGTCCATGGCTGGTTGGCCTGTTTCTCTGGGGCCCCAGGCAAGGCAGTATACTATGGTGGGAACATGTGGTGGAAGAAGTTGCTCACCTAATAGCAGTGGGGAGGCAAAGAGAGAGGGGAAGAAGCTAGAGACCCAGCATCCCCTTCTCAGCCACATCCTTAATGACCTCACTTCCTGCAACTAGGCTCCACCTCCTAAAGGCTCTGGCACCTCCCAATACCTTCAACACACAGGCTTTTGGGGGGCATTCCAGACCCGAACTATAGCAGAAATAGACAAGAGACAAGAAGGAGGAGGATGAGAGAGTAGAGAACCTGGGTGGATGAGAAAGAGAAGGAAGCAAGAAAAGAAGGGAAATGACAAGAAAGGAAAAGGACTTGGCAAGTCGGTGGGATATGGATAAATGAAGTTATTTCCAATTTTGGACAAAGACAAGAGTTTGTCCCCCAGACACGCCCTGCATATGCATAGAAATAAACACCCAACACCAGTAAGGTGTAGTTAGCAATGCAGTTCATTTTATTAGTTATAAATAAAGTACAAAAAATCCACCAAAAGTGAATCTAAGCATTTACACAATTCCTAACTTCTCCGCTTTTTCATTGATGCACTATTGCTTTAATATTCATAATAAATATTCTTCTAGCTTTCTGCTATAAAATAGTCTATGTAGCAAAATGTTGCACAGCACAACAGAACAGAACAGCAGGAGGGTTACAAAAAAGGACAATCAACACTGAGGATAATCCTTTCACTTACCAGGGGCAGCCAAGTACCCCCTTGAGGGCCTGGTGCAGCAGGCTTCATAGCTGAGCAACGAGCCACATCCATGGCCAGGGGTGGGCCTGGGAGAGGGGACAGTGGGGGAGCAGGCTCAAGGGTGGAGCAGAGCAGCATAAGGCGTGCCCATCCGGGAGCCCTGCGGCAGTGTCTGCCAGGCCTGGCAGTGTGGGGGTTGTGCTCCCACCAGCATGGCGGGTGGTTCCAAGGATAGCAAGGCTCAGGGTGGAGGCAGAAGGGGAAGCTAGGCAGCAGTAGGCAGGAAGCTCCAGAAAGGGCCCCATCCATCATCAGACTGGAGCAGAGATGGGGCTTAGGGACCATATCCAGCCCAGCCACTCGGGCAAGCTACTCAGGCAGTGTGGCGACTCCAGGTCTCCACTCCTCCCAGACACCAGCGTCGTCCATCTCCATGGGGACTTGTTTGGAGGGTGGAGCTCCCCACCAGGCAAAGGCAGTGATGTCAAAAGCCAAGAAGGAGGGATGAGCTGGACAGGAAAGGAAGGGAGGATGGAGGGAGGGAACCCACTGGGGCCCAGCTCATTCAAAGGCCCCTCTTGGAAGCCCGCACCTTCTTTTGGCTTAAAAGTACCTGGGCTAAGCCCTGTGCCAGCCTTTGATGCCACTGCTTTCCCAAGCTCCTTCCCATCACTCCTCTATAGGGCAATGAGACTGCGGCCCCCCTGCCCTCCATGGCAACTTCTCCTGCCCACAGCTCCCTCGAGCAGAGGGAGAGAGGAGAGACCATGAGGCAAACTCTGAGTCCCAACCTGTGGTCAGTGGGCTATGTCCAAACCCCAAGGGTTCCTAGAGATGACAGGATGTGAGGGCCAATCCCACACACCATAGTCCGGGGCTTCCTAGCCATCCCATACCTAACAAGGCATGGACTCCAGCTCACTCTCTGAGTGACCACCCAAGCCCTGTGAAAAGTCGTGGCCCACATCCAGGCATGTGTCCACCTAACTGACCTTCCTGTAACCTGAAAGATGTTGCCTATAAAGGGACGAAAACCTTGTGCATGTCTGCTCTGAGCAGCCCCTCTGGATAAATCTCCAGTCCATCCATCCCTCACCCATTCTTCTTTTCTTTCCTCTCCTTTCTTCTATCCTTCTTCTGTCTCTTCTGAGAGGGCGAGATAGGTCCAGCACGGTGGTCCCCTAGACTTGTGTCATACTCTATGTGACTCTGAGGGGCCCTGGAGAATCCCTTTCTCCTCCCTCTCCTAGCAAGGAAGAGTCACTTACAAGGACTCACAGTCACAGGGAAGTGTACAGTAGTGCTGGTATGAAAACCCCAGCCACCAGGCCCCTACTCAGGGCTTAGTCTAACAAAGCAGGCTTTGTGGCTTGCAAACACTCCTGCACTCAGTGTCTGAAGGGCTCCAATTCTGGAACTTTTGAGAGTTTGGGCCCCGGGTGGAGACAGTGACCTCTAGGGTCCTAAGCCTTCCTGGGGGTATGGAGGCTGGGTGGACTGAGGTTGTAGGCAGGATGAGTGAGAGGAAGAAAAGCAGGTTAGTGGGGGTGTGGGGTTGGGAGGAGGACGCCAAGGGTAATAAGTGAAAGGATTAGCCCAGTCTGCTGACGAGTGCAAATTATATTTATATATGTGCTAAATACAGTCACTATATTGGAGTTTTTCACTAGGTCACAGCATACAGAATCAAAGGTTTGCATTTCGTATGGAATGTATCCAAAGAGGCCAGCACCACAGAAGGACAGCTTGCAATCACACACCCTGATAGTTTGGACGAAATAAAGTTCGCAGAATTTTATTTAAAATTTTTTTTGTATTTGTAGTTGTTTGTCATCGTACCAATGCATGCAAAGCATTCCACTCCCAGAAACAACGCCAAAATGAGGTAATAGGAGTAATAAAAAAAATTAGTATCCTTTCTAAATAAATAAATTATAATTAAAAATGCAAAACAACTATAAAAATAATTAAATAAGAACCCACAATATCTACAAGTTAGTCATAAATTATGATTGTTAAATATAAGGCATTTAAACTCACAAAACCCTGTAAACTAGCAACGTGCCATGTTTTTTGTTTTTTGTGTTTTTTTTTTTCATTTTTGTTTTTCTATCAGCTGAAATCGCTCTAGCATTTGCTCTACGCGCACGCAGGAGATGAAACACGAGGGAACCTGACAGACGTTGCTACAGCCCCACACGGGGAGTGTTCGTCCCACCGGCAGGCAGGGGGCTTGGGGAATTTCTTCAGGAAAAAAAAAGTCTGGTGCTTTTTCTTCACCATTGAAAAAACTGTGCTTGTTCGTTAGGCGTAAAGAGTTAAGAATACTTGCACGGAGGCCAGGAACCTTCGCAGGAGAGGAGCTTGAGTCCTGCCACAAGTGGTGAGCAAGGATGACAGGAGGCCGGGGTCCGCCAGGTAGAGGAGCCTGCAGCCCCTGCCCGCGTCTGCCTGTGCCCATTTGGGCTTGTGGCATTGGGTTGATTGATTGGCATCTTCGGCGGACCTGCAGCAGTTGTGGCTGCGATTAGGAGGCCCAACTTGAACCCTGGGGCTGCTCTCTCCCCAGAAGGCACTCATGCGTCTCAGTCAGGAAGGAGTCTGAGTCCCTTGAGTTGAGCAGGAGGACTATAGGAGTGTCCCTCCTGGAGGTGGTGAATATGAGATGCTGAAGCCAGACCCTGCCTCTTCTCCACTCTCCTGGGCTCCCCGACTCATCAGGGACTTTGAGGGAGCAGAAGTCCACACCCTGCTCCACTCGTCTCACCTGATCAGCTGCCCTGCTAAGGAAATGGGAGCTGAGAGGGTTCTGAGTACCATCCCCTCCCGTCCCTATCTGCAGGGAACAAGAACCCCAAAGAGATGAGGAGGGGAGGGGACTTCAGGAATTACCCCCTCCCCAGCCCAGTCCCTAATACTAGCTTGGGGTACTCAGGGAGCCCGCAAAGAATGAGAAGGAGGGGATCAGGTCCCACTCTTACTCAGCACGTGTGCCCTCAGCCTCTGAAACATGTTCATGCCCACAGAAGTCCTTTCGACTGCCTGGTTGGCACACAGCTCTACAACTTGAAAGATGTGTGGATGTTAGGATCGCAGAATGTGAGTGTCGGGAGCAAGCACCCAACCCCACCTCTTTGTGTCATAGCTGGGGCAACTGAAGCCCAGGGAGGTTAGGGGAAGGTGGTTTTAGCATCACCCAGTTTGTCAGTGAAGAGCCAGGACTAGAACTCAAGATACCAGCTCTCCTTCTATCCTGGCTCCTCACTGATTCCCTTCTCCTGCTATCCTTTCAGGACAGCCTCAAGATACGGAAGAGGCTGCCCTGAGAGAGGAGTGCCCTGCCTAGACCATCCTGGATGCCTTCAGGCTAAAGCCATCTTCTGATAAATTCTTGGTTTTGACCCAGCCATTGGAGAAGAAGGAAGAGAATTCCCAACTTCCTATGGCTATCAATAAGCAGCTTCCTTTCCATCCTCACTCAGATGTTCTTTTCCCACTGGTGGGATGTCCAGCATTTGCCCTACAGACATTATTGGCACAGTGCAGTCAGCAAATTGTAGGAAGAAATGCTCACCACTGCTAACCCTGAACGTTAGACTACTTGCCACTTTTGCGTGATTGGGTGTGTACTGTCTCTTCCTCCACTGTGTTCTTTGCTCTCACTTTCCCAGCACCTGCACTGGTAGGCACTCAACCGAGATTTTATGCGACACCAGAAGATTGGTACGGGGAGACACCTTCATCTGGATATGGTTCTGGAGTAACCGCCACTGGCAACTGTGTCCCCTTCTCTGACCACAGGTGTCCAGAGCGGCAATCCTCCAAGACAGTGCCAACTGTGTCACCAGGCTTTAACTCAAGCCAAAACTGGCCTCCCTGTCAATTTCACCCATTGGTCCTGGTTTTACCCTGGCAGCAGCAATACAGACTCAAATTTCCTTTTGTGCATGGGACTTCTTCATTTATGTGATAAGGGTCCTGTCCCTAGTCTTATAGATAGGAGAGCATCGAGACTGGCTAAGGGTCCAGGGGAGGGTAGACTTTGAGAGTAGAGAAAATAAGGGGGAAAGAGGAGGGTGAGAGGGAAGGAGGAGGGTGAGGGGCAAAGGAAGGTGGTAGAATTCCAGCTGACCTAGAAGAAGGGAATTGGTTTGGGTTGGAATTTGGTGGATTTTGCTGTCTTCAGTCTTCTGTTCCCCCATCTCTCTGCTCCCTTTGGGGTCAAAAAATTGTGGGGTGGTGCAGAAAGACACATTGTATGCTGTTACTTGGAACTTCCAGATCTATCTTACAAAGCACCCCACCCCATCCCTAAAACCCAAGAGACTCCCAGAGAGAACAGAGAGCAAAGAGCATGCCAGACAGAGAGCTCAGCCTCATGACATCTACTTGAGGCAGAGGGAGTGGAAAGGGGGATGTGCTGTTGTTTCTCCCCACTGGAAGGAGGAGGAAACTGAGGCACAGAGAAAGAAAGGGACTTGCCTGAAGTTATCAAAGAGCCAGAGAAGGAACCCAGAGGCCAGGGACACAGGGTGGGAGGTGTAGCTCAGTGTTAGAGTGCCCTGGGGTTCAGGCCTCAGTACTGGCAAAAGAGGGAGTAGAGAAGACAGAGGAGAGAAGGGGAGAGGAGGGGAGTGGAGGGGAGACCAGCCAGCATAGTCTTGGAGCCAGGACCATCTCTGAGGAACTGATCAGACTTGAGGCATCCAGAGGAGGCTCAATGTCCCCCTCAAGGTCTATGGAGCTAGACTTTAGCCCTGAGTGCTGGCTGAGAGCATTCTGGCCAAGGTCAAGTGTCCATCACCTATGCTGTCTTATCTGAATCATTTGGCTAATTTTTTGCATAGGGAGGCAGTGGTTACATTGCCGCTTTGTGACAGGACAAGAGCCAGCCTAAAGAAAGGAGCTGGAGTGAGCAGGGGCCTCCTGGCTCCCAGGAACACAGGGTCAGCTAGAGCTCAAGGCTGAGTGCTCGCAGTTCTGTGTGGAACCAGAGGGATAGCAATGAGCCCACAGCTGGGAAGGCCTACTTCCCGATGGACTCCCTCACCTGCTGACAACACCTTCCTTCCCTTATCTGAGATCCTCAGAAGCCCCACTAAGACCCTATCTGCTCTTTCTCAGTCCTCCCCTTCTGAGAAGCCCCTTCCACACTCCGTGCACTGTAAACATGAGAAAAACAAAAGCCAAGGAAAAAACCGAAAACGACAACAAAACAAGAACACCACCCCCACCCCCAACCCGCCTTCCAACCTGGGTGAAAAAAAAGTCATCCTTTTTCACCGTAAACAGGATTTGGCTTTTTTTTTTTTTTTTCCACCTTTGATTCCTTTTTCCTTTTCTCTCATAAAGACGGGAAAATTGGGGCTGTTGTTGGTTGGTTCAGTCAGGCACCAAAACAAGAAACTCAATGAGAAATATTTGGTGCAAGTTCGGTAATAGCGACATGTCCACCACAAGATGACTAGAGCACCACACACGACGTTTTTCTTAAGCTAACATGCTCTGGCTGCCATCCACAGAAATAGCTAGAGACCCCTACATGGTTTCTACGTGGTCCAGAGGTATATATACAATCCTTCGAAGGTCAGGATTGAGGGGCTGTCTATCCACTAGTGCCCTCGGGATCACATCTAGTTCTCAGCGGCGTGGGGCCCCCCTTCCCACCCCCACTGTGGACACGGCCAGCTCCCTCCCTCCTGCGAGCAAGGTGGATGGGGCAGTCACCATCTGGATGGGTGGGTCCTCCCCCACCCGCTCCTTCCCTCAGACACTGATACCACTGACTCCTCTTTCCACGAAATGTGCTTGCAGGCTTCTCCTCTACGTCAAATGGCTCAGAAGGCAAAGTTTGGCTGCAAGGGCTATGGCCGTGGGGGGACCTGGTGAAGGAAATGGGGCGTCCACTGGCTAACTCCTCCCTCAGCTGTCAGCTCCCAGCTGTGTCTCAATGTCCACTCGGCAGATGGGGCATTTCTTGCTCATGGCAAGCCACTGGTCCACACACAGTTGGTGGAAGAGATGCATACAGGGCAGGCGTCTGGAAGAGAGTAAGAGAGTAGGTGACAGGCAGCAGAGGCAGGGCCTGGGGCTGCAGCAGGAGGAGTGGACACTGAGGGGATCAGGAGACATGTGCTGGATCACTGAGATGTAGTTGTGAGGTCATGGCTGAGGCAGGAAACTGTGACAGAAAGTAAGCATCAAGGTCCTCCTCCTCCTCCATGAAGCCCTTTCAGATTAGCCAGAAACAAAATCATAACTTTATCGCAGACTCACCATGCCAAACCTCATGATGCCCTCTTTCACTTTGCTTCCATGAGTCCATAACTATGGGCACCACATCTGGAACATTCCATGCCTCACCTTCCCAGTGCAACCACAGAGTACACTATAGCACCCTTGGCACACTCACATGCACATGCAAGGGAACAACCTTGCCCCTGGACATGCAGTGTGGTGACTGGGCACCAATGCCTATGACAGAAGGGGGAGAGACTCCAAGAGGTGGCCTCCTACCTCACGTCTTCTCCATCTTCCAGCATAGACAAACAAATTGTGCATTTCTCGTCCGTGTCAGACTCTTCCCCTTCATCTTTCTTGCCCTTGCCATCCTGGGGTCTTCGCTACAAGAAGCAAAGGGATGAGCACTCGTTACCTGGGGCAGACTGAGCTGGTGGCCATTGGCCTCCTCCCACCCTGCAGCTTCCTCTTCTGCTAGGGGTCAGTGTCCTTTTACACTCTCTTCCCAACACTCCCCCCATGCTGTAAGAGAGAGAGGGTTCTAGCCAAGTGAGGAAGAGGCTAAATGGACTTTTGTTTCCTGACCCAGGCACTGTTCAGGAGCCCAGAGTTTGGAAATGAATCGGGTTCCTAATGAACTGATCCTTTGCAAAGCTCTGTCTTGTGTATAAACAGCTTCCCCTCTCTGTTTCCCTCATGTGGGCCGGTCTTCACACCTTGTCCAACCTGGACCTTGCTTCCAGGCCTCTCAATCCACTTTCCGATCCAGCATGCTTCTTTGATTCAGTCTTGCTTGCATTCATTCATTCTTTCACTCAACCAATGTCCATTTACTTATGCTCTCAATACCAGATGAAGACAAATTTATGCCACTCGGCATTAACTCCTATAATTCGTACATGCTGTTATGAACTATTTCGTATTGTTGGATTTCTCTTTCTATCCAGAAAGTTCCCTTAAAATAGGCTCCAGCTCCAATCTGAGGATAGACATCATGCAGGTATGCTATCAATACTTGCTGACTTGAATACTTCTGTTTGTAATTCTATGTTAAATTTTTGAAAATAGTTAACCACTCTGTAGAAAGTTTCAGGTTCTCAGATGGTGCAGACATCCAAGATTACCTTTTTTTACCTACCACCCCACATTGGCTGAGTGTAAGGGGTATCATTGCAACTTATAAATACTCTGGGGATGAAGGAAACTAATTGGTGAATGAAACCAGCCTCCTTTTCATGTTCCCTTCTGCATGCTGTACTGTGAAATACTGTGGTAACAAACACAGGAAGAAAACTACCTGCTCTGTCCTCTCTCCAAGGATAAATGCACTTCACTGTTTGCCTTGTTTCTATTGTTTTTTTCACTATTATTCATGATTTCCTTTTTATTCGCCATAATTTTAGCTTCATATTACCATGTTTTATTCTACCTATTTCTCTAGCCTAGTCTCTCTGTTCAAATTCTAATCTATTTCCTATTTTGTAGTTTTAATTGCTTAGGTCTTCTGGTTTTTGTTTTCATTACCTATATAACTTTTATTTTAACTTTAGCTTCTCTTAACATTTATTTATTTTAATATTACTTATCCCTTTGTCCTTACCTTCTTATTTTATAAACATTCCCTTTTGACTCTGATGTTCTTGATTTTAACTTTACATGTTTTATATCTTTTCCTAATTCTCATTTTTCTTTTTATGTTTCTCTATTTTGATTATATGTATTTTTATAATTTTGTTCTTATATTATTTTAGGATACATTTTTTGTTTTATATTACGTCATTCTCAGTTTGAGTTTTCAAAAGTGTTTTGACATTTTGCCGGGTGTGGTGGCACACACCTGTAATCCCAACACTTGGAAGGCTGAGGCAGGAGGATCATCACAAGTTCAAGGCCAGCCTGGATAACATAATGAGATCAAGGCCAGCTGGAACTACATACACAGTGAGACCTTGTCTCAAAAAATCCAAACAATTTTTTGACTTTTTATTTGGGTCTAACCTTTTTAATTTCTCATTTTTAATTCTTCTTATTTCTCTTTTATAATATTTTTATTTTCTTAATTCTCCCTTGATTGTAATTTTTAATTGAGCCCTTTATCTCACTGATTCATCCATTTTCCCTTTTCATCCTGGGTTGGTTCTTTTCCTTATTTTCTTGGGGCCTATTGAAATGATGGTAGGTGTGGTATGTGGCCCTTCGAGGAGTGAACATCTTCAGTCAGGAAGCTAGAAGCTGCTCTGGGTCCCTGAACATCCACTCGTTTCCTTCCATATTCTTCTCCAACAGCTTAAAGCTTCTTCAGAGAAGAATCACTGTCCCCATGCAGATGATACCCTTAACTACTGAAGTACTGTCTGTTCCCTACTCATATATGATCCAGAGTCTGATGCATAGCAGGCACTCAATGAATGTGGTTGACATTATTCATGAATAAATTCAACACCTCTGTGAGGAGATGTGTGTAACAAGATTCATAGTCTTCAACTACCGTCCTGTGGGCAAGCCTAGGAAAGAGCAGACCTCACTCCCAGGTAATAGCAGCCTGCTGTTCCCAAGCACTCAGTGGGGACCAGGCACTGCACTGGGCCATTTGTATACATCATCCCAGTGAATCATATAGTAGCTACCATTCCATTTCATGTTGAAAAAAAAAATGGAAGGAAGGCAGGCATGGTGGTGCACATTTGTGATCCCAGGACTCTGGGAGCTTGAGGCAGGCAGACTGTAATTTCAAGCCCAGCCTGGGCAACTTAGCAAGCCCTTGATACAAAATCAAAAATAAAAAAGAGATGGGCCACAAAAGCCGAGCACGTTGTTCAAAGTCACACAGCTGTAAGTAGTAGAACTGAAAGTCCAAGCTGGTGATCTGACTCCAACACCAGATGCTTCCATCCGCTGCACTCTTGAGCTCATGAGCTAGTGATGACATCCTCTGGCTGGACCACCATGAGCATACCCTGCTCTAAGATTCTCAATATCCATCAAGTTTTTATTTCTTCTGGAAGAGAGGACTTTTACAATTAATTGCTCATTTGTTGTTACAATAGGCTTTATTTTTATAGCAGTTCTAGTTTACATTAAAATTGAGCAAAAATTACAATGTTACCATATATTCCCCCATTAGTTTCCCTAACATTACCATCTCAGGTTGTGTGATACACTTACTGCAATTGGTCAAAATATTGGTGGACTAATAAAAGTCCACTAGTAACAGCTGAGGTCCTTCAGGTGAAGATTCACTCTTTGTATTGTGCCATTGTACTGGTTTTGACCATGTGTAACATCATGTGTCCACCATTACAATACCATACAAAAGAGTTTCTGCCATAAAAATCTTCTATACTCCACTTATTCGTTTCTCCTCCCTCACAAGTGGCAATCACTGAGCTTCTTATTATCTCTGTAGTTTTGCCTTTTCCAGAATGTCATAGTTTATAGCATACAGGATTCAACCTTCGGAGGCTCACTTCTTTCCCTTAGTAATGTGCACTTCGTGTTCCTTCACATGTTTCGTGGTTTAATAGTAATTTCTTTTTATTGTGAAATAATATTTTATGAATGTACCACAGTTTATCCATTCGCCTATTGAAGGACATCTTGGTTGCTTCTAAATTTTTTAAATTTTAAAATGTTTTAAAGTTTCAGTTTCCTGGGCAATAATCCTGCTGATTCTACTTCTATTGACTTAGCATACAGCCTGTGACTCTGTAGCTTTAAAAGCTCCTCAGTCAGGATACTCAGTCTTAAAAGTCAGGTTTGGAAACCCCTGCTCAGAACCCTTCCATGGGTGACATTGGCCTTGGAATTGTTTTCTAAAGCAAATCTTAACCTTCCATGCAGGAGTCTTTTGCCCACCTCATTCAGATATGTGTGTGTGTGTGTGTGTGTGTGTGTGCACGCGTGCGCGCACAGAGCTCTCCTCCTTTGCTGAAGAGAAGACTATCTTCCCTCTGACCATACCTGGCACAAGCAAGAAGACCCTGGGAGATGTCATAGCTTCTGAGCATCTAACCAGAGCAGAAGCTTCTGGATTTGGGGTTGTGCCCCTATAGGCAACCAGCCAGGGTTTGTTAAGTAGACAAAGCACCACACTTCCCTTCCACTCCCTGACCCTGCAGGCTGGCTGCTGGCAGCCTCACCTTCTTGTATTTGTGGGGGAAGGTGAACCTCTCAATGGTATTCTGCACAGCTCCCCGAGTCACATTTCCCAGCCTGTCCTCGAGCTGCAGGAGCTCCTACAAAGATGAAAACAAAAACATGTGTAGTCAGCACATGCAAATGCACATGTACACACATGGTAAGGACGAGGGCACCTGAGATGTTAGCAGGAAGCATTCACTTAGCCATCAGGAAGGACTTATCTGAGCTGAGAGTCTGCACCATGCCCTGCCCTCTTCCTCACCTCCACTTCCTTTCCCTCCTCTTCTCCTCCTCCTCCTGTGCTCTCTCTCTCTCTCTCTCTCATTCTCTCTCTCTCTCATTCTCTCTCTCTCTCTCTCTCAACCTCTCTCTCAACCTGTCTGTCAATATCTCTCTCTCAATCTCTCTCTTTCTCTCTCTCAATAGCTCCCCCCCACCCCGGGGCTTCCTACCACTGGTGACCTCCCCACTAGCAGGGTGGATGATGGATGGTAATGGCACCTCCAGTCCAGCTGGTGCTAGACAGAGTAACGTACCTCATAGCTCTCCCGGACAGCAGAGGTGTGCCTGCTGGGATTTAGTCCTTGGAGAGCAAGAAAGTGAAGCTGAGGGTAAGGGTAGTTTCGGATTTCATGGACAACCTGTTGGGGAGAGAAAAGCTTGGATAAAGGAGGATCCCAGGCTTATCCATGAGACCCATATGCAACTCCTCCTCCCATGATTACTGGCCAGCACACCCAGAGACACTGCAGGCAGCAGAGATGCTCTTGAGTCCCTCTCTGCTCATCAAGAACCAAGCTTGGACCAGCCCAGGAAGCACTGACAAAATCAGTTAAATGATAGCTGGCTCTGACTGGGCACCCACTTAATGGCAGGCACTGCTATAAGCATGTCACATGACAAACCAATTCAATCACCTCACCTGATCTACATTGTGCATTCAATTACAAGCCCCTTTTACTGAGGGGAAAGTGAGACACAGATAAAGTAATTAGCTCAAGTTATGCAACCAAGTGACAGAACCAGGACTCAAACCAGGTGGTTGGGCAGCAGAGTCCAGTGTCTGGTTCAAGGCAGGCCAGGATCAAGGCAAGGCACAAAAGAATCAGTAACCAAAGTATATAATTAGTGTTGCACAATAGTTTTAAAGCCAAAATGAATACCAAAAAGTCCATGCTGAGAAAAACACACATATTTTAAATACAGACTGGCCCTGTACTTTCGTGACCCTGACCTAGTCAGCTCTTCCTCACCCTGACTAGGAGTCAGAGGGACCAGCTCCCATCACAACCCCTCACTGCATCCCAGGACCAGCTACATAACCTCTCTAGGCCTCAGATTGCAAATCTGTAAAATAGGGATAAAACCCTGTTGTGTGGGGTCATTGGGAGGATGAAATAAGACATATAAAGTACTCAGAACAGTGCCTCTGGGATCTCTTTTGACCGTCACACCAGATGTGCTGGGCAGACATCTACATTCCCATTTCACAGATAAGTAAAACCAAAGCCTAGGAACACAGGAAATGATAGGAGGGACGAAGTCTGTCCTGTCTGATCTCAGCCCCATGCATTTCCCCCAAAGACCTCAGCATGACCCACTGCCCTTTCTCCTCCTACTCCGAGAAGCAGGACCAGCTTCTTGCCCAGCAGCTCCCTTTCACTCCCACTCAGCCCAGAGCAGGAGCAGGGGCCAAGAGGAAAGGGGTGTGGCTGGTCTTCCTGGGAGCCAGGTCTCAGGGCAGGCTGGACACAGTGGAGCAGGGACACAAGAGCCACAGGCCTCAGCTCACCACTGCACCTAGCAGGCAGTTCATTTCCTGGCAGGGCCCTTTCACTCACCATCTGCGTGGAGGAGGAGTTCCTGGGAAAGTGGTGCATTCGAGGAGTCGCTAGGTAATGCTGATAGTGCTGAGGGATGGGCCGCACCTGGAACTGAGCAGGACTCAAGCCAGTGTCCACGCTGAGATCCCTGCAGGGACACAACCTCAGTAAACCCCAGGTGGCAGATGCACCATCTGGTTCCAGGAGGGACCTCAGACATCAGAGCCACACACTGTCAGAGCTGCTAGGGATCTTCTATCACCAGCCCTCCCCCTCTCTGTAAAAGGAGGAAACTGAGACCCCAGAGCAAACGGCTCTGCAAGGCCTGAGAGCAATGGAGCCCAAGCTCCCTCCCAAGACAAAGCCTTTCACTGAGAGAAATGCTGAAAGAAGAATCCAAACAGAGCAGTTTGGGGACACACAGTAAAGGAAAGACAAGGCAAAGATGAAAGTGGAGGAAGGAGCACTTTGAGAAAACAACAGGAGAGGGACCTCTGCTCTTAGCTCTCCAGGCTAGAAAACTACCCAAGCCGCATTCCTCTCACCACACACACACACACTTCTAAAAGTACAGCGAAACGCGTTTCACTTAAATCTAATAAATTAATTAATTACCCTGAAGAGGAACCAATGGCTAATTTGGAAAAGGGTTCATTTCAGATCTGTGGAGAAAATGCACAAGGGGAGAATGAAACATCTTGTCCTAACTGAAAGCAAGACAGCTATCAAAGCACAGTGTGGTCGTGGCCAAGTGTCAGGGACCACCCGGAAGGGGCTCCCACCAGGCAGGCAGGATGATTTGCACGGCAATAAGCATAATTTCACTCATCCATAAAGAAGGACAAATTTGAGTCATTTGTAGGAAAACAGATGCACCTTGAGACCATAATGCTAAGTGAAATAAATCAGACACAGAAGATTAAATATCACTTGGCTTCTCATATATGAGAAATCCAAATTATAAATGATCTAAAGAACAAAATAAAAGGTAAATAATAGGAAAGAGGAAGATAGACCTTCTGCAAATGGAAAGGGGACTTAGAGATAGAGGGAAGAGGAGGGAGAAAAATAAAAAGAATTCAGAAGTAATATATATTTATATTTATATGCACCAACTCCCCAGGATGAGTGCGTTCATATGTATGGCAAATATGTACGATGAAAATGTTTTAAAATAAATTTGGCATTAGAAAATTCCTGAAATGTCTTAATATTCAAGTAGAGAATTATGTTTATTTATGAGTTTTCATTTTAATTAAATCAGATTTTTTTGAAGTATTGCTGAAAAAAATAAGTATAACTGCAACAGAGACGGAAACATACAAAATAGGTTTAACCGATCAGAGTGGACCAACGCTAAAGAAAACTGATCCTCTGAAGGATACTAGGGAACCAACTCTTCACTTGGAAAACTAGTAAATTAAAAAACAAACCAAACATTTGTCTTGCCTTTTCCTTATTAAATGTACTTCAGGGTAACCAAATACTTGATGTCGGGAAATTTCTCATTATAAATGTCTTCCAGCTAATAAATGAATAAGGAAGGATTAAATTATTTGTCATTTTGCATCCCCTAAAGAAATAAAAGATCTAGGCAAAAATCATCAATTGCTACTAATATCACAAACGGAGAGACAACCAGACATAAAGTGCTTTCTCATGGAAAGACACAACATCACCTCCGAAGTATTTCTTCTAAGAAATAAGAATTGAACCCCAATCTGCTGAAGCCTTGATCTAAAGCCAATGTGTAGGGAATATAGGAACTGAGAACCTCTTGTGTGACACTACCAGAATGTAACAGCAAAATCCAGATTACAGTAAATTCTAGTTTCTTCAGTGTGTTCATTTTAAAAAACGAATCAGAATTGAATGGTTCTTTTTAAGGGCCATAAAGGGATTTCTACTCCCAGCCATGTGTTGGGGTAGCAGGAATCAAATTTACCCTCCCACAGTAAACTACTAGAAAACTGCACAGCATACATGAAATCTTTTTTCAGACACTGCATAATGAGAGTGCAGAGCTGTGATCCCTTGGGGAAGGAAAACAAACAAGGTAAGTCTTAACAACTTTCTTGGCTTTTCCCATGATAGTGCATCCAGAATACAGTATTTTGGAGGGAAGAAAGCTGCATCAAAAGAGAGCTCCAGAAATCTGCATTTGAGTCCCTTGGCATCTTTGCTGAATACTAAGGTAATATATGCATGGGATGAAATCCCACAAGGTTGAGCAAAGAGCACCCAAGGCATAGTGAATGTTTGCAAGAAGTTACATAGGGAGAAGTTACATACAAAGCATTCCAATTCCAACCAGTCAGCACAGAGTCCTTGATGATCATTCAGAGAGCCTTTCGAAGCTTGCTTATAAGCTTTATTAGGGCAGGTCTAGAGTACTCACTGGTCTATGAATATTCTAGATCTACAGTAATAAGACTGAAAACAAGTCCCCAAAGAATAAAATTGAACTGCAAGTGCTGCTTAGCAGAACAAAGTTCAACAGTCTCTAAATGAGTGAAACAAACTTAGTTACTTAACAATGTATAACTCATGACATTCATCATTCAATTAAAAAAAAAAACAACACTGGATGTGCTTTAAAAAAAAAAAAAGGATGGGGGGCTGGGGATGTAGCTCAGTGGTGCTGTGCCTGCACAAGGTCCTGAGTTCCATCCCTGGGTATGGGTGTGGGGGGAAGCATAATATGCCCATAATCATGTCACAATAAGACAATAGACCCCCAAGACACAGAAATGACAAAGATGGTGGAATTAGCAAATAAAAGTGCTAAAGTAGTTATTGTAATCATTTCAAATATGTGGATGAAAATATAAACATAGGAAGGGAAAAAAAGGAAGATGCTTATAAAATGATGTAAATGGAACTTCTAGAGATAAAAAATGCAATGTCTGAAATGAAATTTCACTGGGTTAGATTAATAGCAGGTTAGACACTATAGAAGAAAAAAATTAGTCACTTAAAAACATACCAAGAAAATAATATAAATGAAGCATGCAGACCAAAATAAGACTAAAAAATTAAGTCTCGGTGACAATACAAAGTGGCCAGCTATATGGGTAAGTAAAGACTCAAAAGGAAGCTGGTGTGGTAGCACACACATGTAACTGTAGCACTCTAGAAGGCTGAGGCAAGAGGATCACACATTCAAGCCCAGCCTGGGCAACTTAGCAAGACCCTGTTTCAAAATAAAAACATTTAAAAAGAGTGGAGATGGATCTCAGTGCTAAGGCTCTAGGTTCAATCCCTAGTACTGGAAAAATAAAAAAGACTCAAAGGCAGAGGATGGAGGGTAAAGGATAGAAAAAATATTTTAGGGGAAAAATGCTTGAAAATCTTTCCAAATTTGGTGAAAACTATATACCCATAGATTTTAAAAGCTTAACTAACTTCAAGAAGAATAACACAAAGAAAATCACCTCATGGCACACCATAATCAAATGTCTGAAAAACATTAATAAAGATAAAATTTTAAAACTAGCCCAAGAAAAATAGATCCACTAGATACCACAGAATCTGCATAAGAATTATCATAGATTTCCCCAGAAACAAAGCAACTCAGAAGACAATGGATGACATCTTTATCAAAAGAACAACAATAAAAACCTGTCAGCCAGCAAAAAAAAAACACAAAAACACCTTTCAAAATAAAGGTAAAGTAAGACTTTTTCAGACAAACAAAAGTGGAGAGAAAGTGCTGCCAGCAGACCAGCATGACAAGAAATACATTAAAGGAAGTCCTCCAGACAGAAGGAAAATAGTTCCAGATAGAACCTTAGATCTATGCAGAAAAATAAAGAATGCCAGGATGGCAGTTGTGTGGGAAACCTAAAATATTCTTTTTCTCCACTTAAAACATATATTTGAAGTTTGATTGTTTAAAGCAGAAATTGGCAACCTTTTTCTGTAAAGGATCAAAGAGTAAGTATTTTAGCATCAAAGGCCATATTTCTTTGTCACAATTATTCCAGTGGACACTGTAGTTCAGTAACAGCCAGGAACTATATGTAAACAAATAGACACAGCTGTATCCCAATAAAAATGTATTTACAGAAACAAAGATTGGACCATGTTTGACCTCCAAGCCATAATTTGCCAGTGCTTGATTTAAAGCAAAACTTATAGTGATTTATTATGGTGATTATAACATATATATAGACAGGGCTGGGAATTTAGCTCAGTGGTTCTGCCACCTGCCTTGCAAGCGGGAAGTCCCAAGTTCGATCCCCAGTACCAAAACAAACAAACAAAAAAACACAAAACCATATATATAGACAAAACTCACAAAAGAAATAGAAAAGGGGTAATGAAAGTACACTGTGGTGAGCTTTACATTACACAAAGCAGTATAATTCTATTGTAGGGTAGAGTGATAAAATAAATATGCATATTATAAATTGAGAACACTCACAAAATAGAATAAAATAACAAGATAAAATAAATGATGGGACAATGAAGTCAATATATAATTCTAGAAAATATTCAACCAATCCAAAAGAAGACTTGAAATAGATCAAAAGTGATTTTAAAAAAGACAAAACAAACAGAAAACAAATAACAAGATGGTACATTTAATCCCAAACATATAATTACATTAATATAAATGGTCTAAATGCTCCCATTAACAGATTGTCAACTGGAGAGTAAAAGCCGAATATATGCTTTCTACAAAAAAAGTTTTTAATATAAAGACATAGGTTAAAAGCAAAAGGAGGAAAGAAATACACCATGCAGGGGCTGGGGATTTAGCTCAGTGGTTCTGGCGCCTGCCTTGCAAGCACAAGGTTCTGAGTTCAATCCCCAGTACCAAATAAACAAACAAACAAATAAATAAATAAATAAAAGAAATATACCATGCAAACAGTAATTGAAAGAAACCTAGGACAGCTATGTTAATATCAGACAAAGCAGATTTTGAACCAAGGAACATTACCAAAAATAAAAAGATACACTTTACTAATATATACAAGAAATACATATACCCTAATAATCAAAATAAGTGAAGCAAAGACTGATAGAACTGAAAGAACAAAAACACAATTATACCTGTAGACTTCAGTTCTGTTTTCTCAAAACTCATAGAACAAGCAGACCAAAAACCTTTTAGTGCAGTAGGAGATCTTTTCTTTGTTTTGTTTTTGTTTTTGTTTTTGAGAAAGTCTCACTATATAATTCAGGCTGACCTTTAACTCACTATGCAGCTCAGGCTGGCCTCAAACTGATGAGGATCCTCCTGCCTCAGTCTTCCAAGTACTGCGATTACAGGCACACACCACCATGAGTGGCCTGAACAACATTATTAACTAACTTGATCTTATAGTGATGTTCATACAACATTCAACAAAAACAGAACATACATTCCTTTAAATACGTATGGAACACATGCTGAACCCTAAAACAAATCTTGATAAATTTCAAAGGATTAGAATTACATAGAGTAAGCTTTCTAATCACACTGGTTTTAAATTAGAAATCAATAACAAAAAAAAACTCTGGAAAATTTCAAATATTCAGAAAGTGAACAATATACTTCTATCCAGCCCAATGTCAAAGACAAATTATTACAACAATTAGAAAATTCTCAATCTTTAAAAAAGAAAAATTCATGGTTAATATGTTTATATTAGAAAAGAAGAAAGATCCAAGTCATGACCTAAGGTTCCACATTAAGAAGATATAAAGAGGGTTAGGGATTTAGCTCAGTGTTTCTGCCGCCTGCCTCGAAAGTGCAAGGACCCGAGTTCGATCTCTGGTACCAAAAAAAAAAGAAGAAGATATAAAGAGAAAGAAAAGAACAATCAAATCATCAGAAAAGTCCTTCCTGGATCAGTCTGCTCAGTGGGAGATGGAGCTTGCTTGATCCTTAAAATGTCTGGATAGGACTTACCCAGGTGACAGAAGGCCTAGAGAAGCAATGTCTCTCACTTTCTGCTCTTGCCACCAACCCTTGAGAACCTGATTGAGTTTTGAAGCAGAGATTGGAGTCCTAGAAATATCTCCCGGCCCAGAGCCACAGGGCTAACCCAGAATTATGTTCTGTATATTTCTTGTGGACCTTTCCTCCATATATATCATTTTTTTCATTTGTGCCTAAACATCAAGCTCAACTTTATTTTCAATCATCAATTTTCTCAAGACCTAGTTTCACCTGGTTGCTGAGCAGACCGTTAAGTTCTGGGGAGCTCCAAAGACTCAAGTGAGTGCCGTGATGGGAGGACAGCAGGAGGCTCTCCACCTCTACCACCTTCTGTCCACAGGTGCCAGGTGCCTGGAGACCTCTTCCTGGGCAGGGGTAGGGTTGTGGCAAAGGAGGGTGCAGTCACCCTAGGGATCAGAGTTGAAACTGAGAAGCCAAAACAGAGTCAGAGAAAGAGCAGGACAAGGACAGAGACATTGGGACTGGTGCTCAAGGTCAGGGTCAGATCACTGGACATGGACCAGAGAGGGAGAGCATTTGGGACTTATCCCCCAAGGCCTGCTCCAGGATGCCCAGCTGGAAAAGCTGCTTGGGGAAAGTTAAAATATGCCCAAGGAAGGGGGAAATAAAGGCCAGGGCAGCCTCAAGCCTGGGGCTGGACAAGGACCTGCGGCTGAATTCTCAGATGGCCTGAAGAACATTCAGTGGTTTCTGATGGTTGTCTGAAGAAAAGGGGGAGGAGCAGAAGCCTCTCCAACCATGAATTTCTTGTAATCCAATTACCAGTTTCCCTTCTCCTGGCAGAAGAGTCCTCTTTGGAAAAGAGGGTTGGGATGTAGTTAGCAGAATTGCAATTACAAAAACCCTTGTCAACACTAGGCTGGCCCTTGCTGGAACAGAGCTCATTACATGAGAGAAGCAACTGTCACCTCCTGCCCTGGAAATGGCTTCCTATTTGAAGAGTGGGAACAGGACAGGCAGGGCAGCCTCAGATGGACCCAGATAGGACCCTGGGGCATGGAACAGCCTCTCAGGGTCCCATGCTCTGGGTTCCTACAGGCAGCAGGGACCAAGACTGCAAAGTGGCTGAAAGGAGAAAGAAGAAGAGGCCGGCTTAATAAAAAAAAGCTGGGACAGGGCTGACACCTGCATGGTTCCTCCTGACATCTCTCCAGGACAAGGGCACCTGTGTCATCTGTCCAGTTCCACAGGCCTTGTTGGGCCCTGTGAGTACATTCAAATCGCTCAGCCGCGTAAGCCCCCTGGATGCTCCATGTGTGCTGAACTGAATCAAATTGAATTGACTTGACTGCTGAGGGACAGGATTTAATCCGAGCTGCAATTAAATCTTCCTAATTTGAATCTGCTAATTAGAAAAGGACTGGGCTGAAGTTGGCAGCGGTGCAATCTCTTTTAAAGGTTGGTTCAGTTTCATGGAGACTGTACCTGAGAATAAGTAGAGGGCCAGAGACAATAGAAATGCCAAAAGTCCTCTTTCCTGTACCTGTAAGCATCTCTGGTGGTCCATTAACCAGAAAACCCTTTTGAATCATTCCTAGGTGTCTGTGGAAGAGGATCCTAGAGATTCTCTCAACTAAGCCAGTTTGCCAAGCCAAATGGCTGAAAATGACACCACAATACATTTGTTTATTGAATTACTCAATCCTTTTCCAGTGAGAGAATTTTTTTTTTACATTTAAAAATATTTTTGACCTATAAGTTCCAAGAACGACATAAAGAATTCCTGGATCCCCCTTCATACAGATTCCCTGAATGTTACTATTTTACTCTTTTATTGCTCCTCTATTTCACTCATATCTCTGGAAGAATTATTTTTTACTGAACTATTTAGAAATACGTTGCAGGGGTGATGCCATTTATATTTAAAGACTCAGTGGACCACACATCTTTTAAAAGTATTTGAGGGTTCTGATCCCCCTCTAGTTACAATCAGCCTTCTCCAAAAGTAGAACCAAAAAGTTGAGTGGAACCAGCATCCAAAACCAAGCAATACTGCCTCCTAGGACAACAAAGACCTCTGTCCCCCACATAGGAGATGGTGGGAAGACTGCACAGGGCCCCTGCCTACAAGACACAGTTACAAAACCCCCAACTTCTCTTGCCAGCTTCTCTCCCAAAGTTTTACCAAGTTTACCTCCAACCTGGCCAGGTCTCCACGCTTCAGGACCCATGGCCTCATCCTGTGTTATCTTGGCAGCACTCCTTGGCACTTTTCTGTGGCTCCCTCAAGACCCACACCCTCCAGGAAGTTTCCCTGACCACTCTAGCTTCTCAGAATTCTCCTTTCTGTCTTCCCCCCATGACTACTACTTCATAGAGCTACTGAACTTAGAAAATGTTTTGTATCCCCATTTCCCTCCTCCGCTGTAGGACTACAAACACTGAGCCCCAAGGTAGGCACATGATGAAACCCAGTTATACCTAAGCTAATTGGTGGAACTAGGGCCAGGTGGGGCCATCTGGCCCTGAGGGTGGTTAGGAGCAAGGACAAAGGCTAAGGACTGAAGTCTAGGCCCCCTGCAGCATTCAAAGGGAAGAAAAACAGAAACCTCATGCATCTGGCAAGACTGACAGACTTCCTTCCCCAGATATCCCAGAAACTCACCAGTCAGTGCCCTCAGCCAAATACCTGGGCTGAGGGGTCTGCAGTTGGTGGCCGAAGTCGAAGCTGGGGTGGAGGCGGTGGGGGTGGACGGACACACGCTCCTGACTCCGCCTGCGCCAGAAAGGAAAGAGACAGCCCATGGTATCAGGGCCTGCCGGGGACAGTAGAGTTCCCAGAACTCTGTGTGATGCCCCACACAGACTAGAGGGTACAGGCTGCACCCCTTCCCCCAAACTCCAAGGAAGCCTCCCAGATGAGTAGCAGTTGGTCACTCAGACTTTCTAGCTGACTTCAGGCTGCCCACTGACCTCAGGCCTCTCCCTAGGTATGGACAACAGGCCACCAGCTTCCTCCCAAACTCTGTCACTTCCTCTGTCCTTTTTCTGATGCTCCCACTCTGTTCCTGGTGGGCCATCCTTAAAACATACCTATGTCCCTCCTGCAGTCATCCCTCTCCATGTAGCCCTCTGTTTCCACCATCTTCTCCTCTCCTCCTCCCTTCTCCATGTTCTTTCTCCATGTTCTTTAATAGCTTAAGTCAAAGCCCCCCTTCTCCAGGAAGTCCCCCCTGAACACCCCAGATCTTCGTAACCTCTCACCTCTGACCTGCTACAACACTGCTCTGCTGCCCCAGGGACCCCAACTGCTACTATAGTCACTGATGCCTAGGGCCTTAGAGATCATCTAACCTAGCAGTTCCCAAAGTGCTCCAAGCACCCTTGGGAGTCCCTAGTCCTTTCAGATGGTTTGAGAGATCAAATTGTGATGCAGTTTGCTTTTCACCCTCATTCTCTCACAGGTGAACAGTAGGGTTACCTGAAACTTTGTGACATGGCATTCTGCAAGGCTGCAGAGGCAGACATAAGGACGCTCTTCTATTAAACTATGCCTTAAAGAAGTTTGCAAATATGTTAAAAAAAAAAAAAAAAGGTCACTCTTCTCACTAAATATGGTTGCTTTCATAAAAATATTGTATTGGTTTAGCATAAGGATTTTTTTTTAGTGACTTGATATTTTTTAAAATTCTAAGATGGTTAATACTGATGGTCTAACTCATATAAATAGAAGTTCTTTGAAGTCATTCATTGAGGGTTCTGTGACCAAAACGTTTGAAATCACTGCACTAATCCAATTCTTTTTCTTGACAGTTGAGGCTCAAAGAAGTACAGCTTCTTCAGACTCATTTGGTTAGTACTATCTAATTTTACTCTCCTGTTTCACAGGTTGGAGCTGAACTAGACCTGGCTTCTTTGAGGGCAGAGCTGGAACCAGCCATTTCCTTTGGAATGCTTCATGATTCTTTGGTATTAGAATGAGATCGTCGTGCGGCTGGAAGGGATATGGAGTTACTAGTTAAACTTCTTCCCACACTTGCAAAAGTCCACTGTGAACACCACGGACCACCAGTTCCCCGAGACCCTGACTTCTTTTTTTATTTGTTTTTGGTACGGGGGATCAAACTCGGGACCTTAGGCTTGGCAGGCGGCGGAACCACTGGGCTAAATCCCCGGCCCGAGACCCTGACTTCTAAAGGAACCATCAAGTGACGGTAGAGCTCACTGTCTGAAATGAATGCCTCCAACCCAGGCAAAAGCTACCTCCTGCAGAGCCACTTGGCGACTGTTGGCCAAGTTTGGCAAGTAGAAGCCGAGAATCAGAGCCCGCTACCGTGACCCCCCCGCCCCGCCCGGCTCCACCCCCTGCCGTAGCCTGGCTCCTGGTCTCGCCAGGCCCTGCCTCCGCCCCGCCCCGCCCCTTCCTTGTCCCCGCCCTCTGTTCCAGGCTGTGGACCTGGGGTGCGAGACGAGCCTGCGGTGCTGGGCTTCCAGGAGCTGCTGCTGCAGGAGGTATTGCTGGTGCAGGGCCTGAGGTAGGAAGGAGGGACCTGTGACTTCCTGGAACTGCAGGGTGGGCAGCGGGGTCAGCGACTGGTGCAGGGCGCCGCTGTGCTGGTGGGCCGGGGCCATGTGGGCGCTGAGGCCCGGCTGCGACTGCACGGAGTGGGCCAGCGGGAAGTCTGGGGCGAGCTGCTGTGGCTGCGGGGGCCCCAGGTGGAAGTGGCGGCAGGAGGTAGCGTGAGGATGCTGAGACCTTTGAAAGGGGGCACCTGGGAAGGCAAGGACAGAAGCATCCGTGAGGACCCGCACTGTGACGCTCCCACATGACCCCGTGACGCCGCTCCCCACCCTGGGCAGCCTGGAGCTGGTGACCCTCAAGACCTTTGTTAGAACACAGCAATTCTATCACTTCCATCTACACATGGTCATCTTTCATGCTGCAGTGTTTTGTTTATGTGTTGGGGGGGAAAGAATGTTTACTTTAATGAACAGATAAACATCTTTTAAAAAAATAATTAACACACTTATTAAAGAGGTTTAAAGGCCCCGATGGCAGGTTCACTTTCTTGACTTAAACTCCTTCCATATAATCTCATGCAAGCCACGAAGAGAAAGTTTAGGGCAGCCTAGCCAATCTCTGAACTTCACTGAGACCTTGGCTAACCAACTAACCCAACCCAGAGCAAGTCCTGTTCCACAGAGAAGCCAGAAGTTGTTTTGTATTGCGGTTTTAAGAGGGAAAGTCAAAAATAATTTATTATGTAAATAATAGTTTATAATAACATCTAGAATTTATTTAAAACTAAACATATCCACGTATAACTTGGGCTCTGGCCACATTTAATTTAGGCTCCAGTGCTTTTCTAAATATATTGAATTTGATGACAAGAAAGCTTTTCAAATTCTCCATTTTTCAGGCCAGCTCTGGGCACTGGAGGAGTCTTCCAGTGAGACAAGGAGGTAGACTCCACAGTACAGAAAGATTTGCAAAGAACTTCCAGCTAAACCTGGCAGATTCAACACACGTCTGCTCCTTCCCAAACCCCACTGAAATGAGACCAACAGAATAAGGAGACCATAAACAGACACAAAGACAGAACAAAACGGTGACTTCAGCAGGCAACAGATGTCAACAGAAATTTGGAAGATAGAAAACAGATGGAGGAATTAGCAGAGCTGAGAAATCAGATACCAAGTGCCTACCAAAGGGGTGGACAAACCTTACTGCAAGAGGCTGGACGGGTCAGAAATAGAAGGTAGTGGCCACTTCCGAAGGCAGGAGAGAGGGTAAAGAGCTGAGCAGAGTGAGATTCAGGACAAGTCTCCCCAGGGGGCAGTTATGCCCAGGGCTTCTCCCCTTTCCCAAGCACTCCTCCTCCCAATGGGGTGGGTGACACTAGCCAGGGATGCAGCACCATGCAAAACACAAGTAAGTGAAGGTCTGTGTATGGAACTTTGGAAGCCCCTATCTTCTTCTACTACTTGTTCCAAAAATCTTGTCACCGCCCATGTCTGTCTTCCTTGCACACTGCCCTTGCCTGGAAACTGGGGGAATGCATCTCTCAAAAAAATCATTGGTAAAAAAATTAAAATTAGAATTTAAAAAAAAAGAAAATCATTGGTCCTAATAAAAGCCCTATACCTTCTTCTGGTTCATAGTGACCTAATAAAATGCCTGGGTCTCTCTAGCCACTATATAATGACACCAGGGCTGGGGATTTAGCTCAGTGGTTCTAGTGCCTGCTTCGAAAGCGCAAGGTCCTGAGTTTGATCCCCGGTACCAAAATAAATAAATAAGCAAACAAATAAATAATATATCTATGTATATAATGACACCAGTTCATTGTAAGTCCATTCTTGTACACAGGCACACAGTGCTTCTGGACAGCTCTTAGTGGCTTGCTTTGTCTGACATGATAAGACAGTTCATGGGTCTGATGAGGAAGGTTACAAAGTGAAAAAGAGAGGGAGAACATGTCAAAATTAAAAAGAAAAAAATAGGGCTGGGGATTTAATTCAGTGGTTCCGCCACCTGCCTTGAAAGCACAAGGTTCAGAGTTTGATCCCCAGTACCAAAACAAAGAAAAGAAAAAAATGAATTCAGAGGAACAGAGATAATGTTAGGATTGGATGGGTGATGGTGGTAGTGGGGAGGCTTCAGTATCCTCAGAGAAATAAGATGTTGAATCCTTGAAACAACAGGAAGCTATTTTAAAAGAAGCTATATAAAAAAAAGACAGCTCTTGGAAATTAAAAATATACAAAGCAAAATCTGAAATTCAACAGTGGAGTTAGAGATTGAGCCAGGAACATTTCCCAGAAGCAGAGTAAGACAAGGTTGATCACATGACTCCACATTTCACTAGTAAGAGAGAAAAAATGGAGGAAATAGTGAGGAGAGGATTATGAAAAAGTTACAAAAAATGTTTCCAGTACTGAAGATCTGTGGTTCTTGATTACAAACAAACAAATAAAAAAAGGTAGTCTCAGTACCTAGCAATATAGACAGGGGTAAGAACCCCACTCCAAGGCATCACACTGTTAAATCTCCAAAGGGGGTCCAAGAGACCATTCTAGCACCTCCCAGAAAGAGAGTACACAGCTCCTATGCAAAGGGCATAAATCAGAATAACATCAGATTTTTCAAAAGTTGCCCTGGAAGCTGAAAAACTATAGAGCAACAGCCTTCCTGGTACTAAGAGGAAAAAAATGATTTTTAATCTAGAATTCTATGTCCAGTCAAACCATTAATTAACTGTGGGAATAGGATAAAGCCATTTCAGACATGCAAGATTTCCAATAAAAATTAACCCTCCTGTCTTCTTAAAGAGGTACTGACACAAACCAAGAAAAAAGGAACAATGAAACAGGGGGTGCACCCCAAAGAGGTGGAGTGTTTTCAAGCACACAGCTGTACACAAGGATGGGGGTTCCAGGAGGGTATCTGGAGGAGAGGGGAATGGAAAGAATAGAATTACAGATAAATTTGGCCATGTGAAAATACAATTGGAAGGAATTTAAACATTGATAATTTGGTAAGAATTTATTTTTAAAACTCATAGGAAGCAAGACATTAACAAGAGAAAATGAGTCAATGATTACCTGCAGAAAAAAAAGTTATGTAAGAAAATGTAATTATTATGTACTACTTGACTCTGCTGTAAATAATATTTATATATTAATAATAAAACAAATAACAGATAAACTATATTAGAACAGAAAAGAACATTTCTTCCATAATATGAAGAATATAGACAATGTCAGAAATTGAAAAATCAACAAAGCAATCTAACTGTTTAGTTAGAAATTTACTCAGTAACTTATGTAAATTAGGAGGTGAATGCCTGAAAAAGAATGGAAAGTGTTGAGCTGAAGCAAATTTGATTTTAGTGGGAAAGGCAGAGGCAGATATCAGCTATTTTACTAAATCTATTTTATATTGGTCTATTCAAGATGGTAAATAGTGTGTATTTGATAGATTTCTTTTTTTTTAATTTGCAAAAAGAAACAAAAATGAGCCAGAAGAGAATTACCTGAACCTTAGTTCTTACTAGCATTCAGGTAAGGAGGGCCTCTCTGCCTGCCTCATGAATTCTGGCTCTGATGAGTCCAGAGACTGGGGCATGTGAAAGTGGCCCTGGGTTGCCTCCCTCACTCCACCATTTACCCTCCTGACAGAGAAAGGAGAAGCCAAGAGGCAAAGAGAGTGAGCACAGGAAAGAAGAGCTGTAGGAAGATAAAGGAGTGGAAGTCGGTCCTGATGACAGAGGAGAAATGAGTTTTGTTAAAAGGACATTGGAAAGACTATGCCTGCCCTGTCCAATAGAATTATAATGTGAGCCACTAGGGAATTTTAAATTTTCTGGTAGTCACAGTTAGAAAAATAAAATGACAGGTGAAATTAAGTTTAATACTGTTATATAACTCAATATAGCCAAAATGTTATTTTAATATGTATTTGATTTTTTAAAAGATTACTGAGATATTTTTCTTGTTTTTCATACTAGGTCTTCAAAATCTGGTATATATTTTGCTCTTACAACACAGCGCAGTTGGGACTAGCCACATTACAAGTGCTCAAAAGCCCCTTGTAGTTAGTGGCTTCCAGATGGGCCAGCACAGCTCTGAAGGAAAAGAGCCAGTTCTATATATAGCACAGAGCATTTTAGACAACCAGTCTGCCCTCACACGGGAAGCCCCCCATTGCTTATTGGTGAAACCCATACCCTTTAGCCTGATATAAAAGCTCTGTCCTCCTCGGATTCCACCAAGCCCTCCCCAGACTCCCATGTTGGTCTGCTGAATGTTTGTAGACTCTCCATGCACATTCCCACAGAGGGGACTTTGCCCGAATCTCACAGCTACCTTTAAGGGTCTGTGTCACCTCTGGTCTCCCACACAAATGCCTCCTGCCCATGAGCCCCAAGGATGCACCCCTCCCCAGAGGTCTGTAGAAGACCCAGCCTCTCCCACCCACTAGGCACCTGGCAGCCCCTGGGGTCTACACATGCCACTGGCTGAGCTGTGTGGCTTCACCAAGTCTGGATCCCCACGTGCTGCTCAGCAGGTGCTCAGAAAATACCTGGATGTCTGCCTGGTTGTTGAAAGGAGTGAGGGGAAAATAATTCCTCCAAAGGCCTGAGGTGCTGAGGCTGACTGAAGCAAATTGGTTTGAAATTGAGTGGTAAAAAGAGGGGCAGGCGTTCCCAAGGAGCCCTGGGTTTGAGGAGGTCTGGCAGGGATGAGGGGGTGGGGCTGCCAGCATCCTCTCCCTCGGGCCCTGGGTGGCAGCAACCTCTCTCACCGCATTTTCCTTCCTCCTCACCCACTGCCCCTCTGCTGTCCTGAACTCAACAGCCTGCAAGGTCCCATGGCCACCACAGGGCAGCGGCTAACACCCTGGCCTAGGGAGGCTGCCCAGCTGATGTACAGGGGAGTAAAAGCAGATGCCCTTGCCCGGATGAGGAGCAAAAGGAAGGTGGACAATAGTATCTCTGTCCCATAATATTGTTGGCAATTTTCAAAGGACCTGCAAAGGTCCTTGGACTTCTGTTCAGGGACTCTATCCCTCTTCTGTCACCTCCATTCCCAGAGTGGTTCTCAGCCTCATCATCCTGCTTGGATGCAAATAAAGCTGGGAAACCTGCACCCTGGGTTCCCTGGGCTCCTCCTCAGCACTGTGTCATGTGGGCCCTATGACAGTAGCTGATAACAGCTGCTCTGGTTAGTCTCAGAGATCAAGAAAGTGAAACTCTCAGGGGGCTATCTGGGTCCATGACAAGCCAATGACCAGTGAAGTCTGAACAATGACATTCCCAGATGCCCTCACACACTAGTAGACAACCTGCAGCTTTTCCCATTAGAGTCACTCCTTCATGTTAAAAAATAATCTCCAGATGTCCATGATTACACTGTGCATTTATCATGTGTCCCCAAGGCTAAAATGCCGCCAATTGAATGATCCATCTTGAGCTAAATAACATTTTCAAGGAGTGAAGGGAAAGAAGGGTCTCCCAGAAACAAACAAACAATGCACCACATTAAATAAACACATCAATTATAAAACACAAATTAGTTTCAGAAGAAAAAAATGCATCTCTTAGGCCCCTGGAAATTCATACTGACAATTGCAGCTCCGGAGACTTGACGAGGAACAGTGGCTTACAGCAGGAGCGGAGCCTGAGCAAGGCAAGTGCAGGGCTAGGGAGTAGGGCGAGGCCAGGACTGTCCCTGCACAGCTGTGATGTGGAAGCTCACGGATGCATGGTTCACCTGATGCCCACCTGACACCACAGAACACAAAATGGGTACTTCACAAATGCCTGGGAACTGGAAGCTGCTTTGTGCCTTGTGGGCAAGGAACCCAAGGAGACTGGCAGCTGGAGAGTGGGTGAGTTGGAGGACAGAAGAAACCACACAGCCCCAAGGAGGAAGGAAAGGAAAGGGGAGGCAGGACACAAGGCCAAGAGCTTTGGGAAGGTAGGCAGAGATGAGGACCCAAGTCTCTGAAAGGCTTGTCGATTTGCCCGGTATACCCATCAGGTAAGTGACAGGGTAGAGATTTGAACCTAGCTATGTCTTGAAAGCCAAGTTGAGAAGCAGGACCAGGGGAAGGGCACAGAGAGCTGGTGAGCTTGACAAAGCAGAGGCAGCAGTCAGGGATGCTATGGTGTGCATGCCTGTGTCCCCCCAAATCCATAACTTGAAATCCAACCCCCAGTATGGTCATATTAGCAGGTGGGGCATTTGCAAGGTTATTAGCTTTAATGGAAGGGATCAAGGTCCTTATAAGAGGCCCCAGAGAGCTAGCTCGCCCCTTCTACCATGAGGGTGCACAGCTAGCATATGCTATCCATGAGGAAGAGGGCTTCACCAGACACCTTGATCTTGGGACTTCTAGCCTCCAGAACTCTGAGCAACAAATGTTGGTTGTTTCAAAACCACCCAGTTTATGGCATTTTGTTATAGCACCCCAAAGGGACTAAGCAGGGCCTCTCAAGGAACAGAGTGGTACAGAAATAGCACCAGGTCGCCAGAGGGCACCCTGGATGCTGTCTGGGCCTCCTCTGGGCAGCAGATGTGGTCAGTGGAGTCAGAGCTGGACCTGGAATGGAAGAGAGATACTAGGACAAGACTAGAGTGCCAGAGATGGTGGAGGCTATGGGGCAAGGAGGATGGCCCACTCTTGACTGAAGGTGCTCTCTCTCTCTCTCTCTCTCTCTCTCTCTCTCTCACACACACACACACACACACACACACACACAGAGCCCAGTATTATTCATTCTACTCTTTTAGGAAATTGCTTTTCCCCTCAAAGCTTCACCCTCAAGACTCCAGGGCTGAGAGGCCCCATAGTCAGCCCTCAGACAAGAGGCCTGCAGGAGGAAGGGCAGGTGATGCTGATGGCACCACAGTGGCACCTGATACATCAGCCCAGCCTGTGGGCTACCACCCACCACGTTGCCCTGGTGACAACCACTTTCTACTTTCGGGAGCTTCAGGCACAGGCCTGCCCCGAATCCTGTCAGGGATTGCCCAGCCAACCAGGGCCAGACCGCACTCCTCCTGGGAACCCTGGAAGAAGAGGATGGGAACCAGACCCTCCAGGCCTCCAGGGAAGCAAGGCCATGTTCCCTTGTCCCCAAGCCAGTTCTCAGGGTGTCCGGTTTCTTGCTGACCCTCAGCTCACTGACCCAGGATCATTCCCCAGAGCAATTGGGCAGAAAGGGGGGTGGGCACTGGAGTTGCAGAGACAGGGGTGGGTAAGGCTAAAGAGACCCTCTCTGGAAGCCCTGGGGTGGTGTGCAGGGAGAGGACAGAGGGCCACCAGTGGGTCACGTCTTGGCCTCATCACTGGAGCTCAGTGTTTGCTACTTTTTCAAAAGCATGCACCAGCCCCAAGAAAGCCAGTCTTTTGCAAAGCAGATGTCTGCCCACAGAGGCCATGAGGGAGGCTGCAGTATCAAGAAGCTTCCAAGGGGGCCAGAGGGCCAGGGGTGCCCCTCCTCACAGTCACAGTGAACTTTTCCAGGCCTTAGTTTCCTCCACTTGTGGCCCCTTGATATCTAATCCTGCATACCTGCCAACACCTCTCTGCTGGCTACATCTCTCTTCCATTCTGTGGGAGCCAAATAGACAGCATGGGGTCCACAGATGGGTGTGGCAGACCCCAGCCTCCAGCCCCCAACCCCACCCCCCCAAAGTGAGAGTATGATGCTTTCCTGGGCTGCTCAACATCTAATGAGAGGCGAGGAACATCTGTGACATCCCTGTCCCAAATAGCTGCCATATTAATGTTCTAGAGCCGAATTCTAACTATGCCATTCCCTGCAAAGCTCCCCTCCAGCCCCCCTCTCTGTCTCTCTCTGTCTCTGTCTCTTTCCCCCTCTATCTCTCCCCTCCTCTTCCCTCTTCCCTTCTCTCTTTCTCCCCCCACCCCATGTGATCTTCCCTCTCATCTGTCCCAGACCCTCAAGGCCTTTTCCTGCCTCTGGGCTCTTGATAGTTGTTCTTTGCCCCAGGCACTGCCACCCTTCATCACAAACTGTCACATCCTGTCCACCCTTGACTACCCAGGGCAGATGGTGTGTCTCCGTAGAGCCTTCCAAGGTCTTCCCAAGTGAGGACTCTGCCTCTTTTTTGTGTACAGACTTCATCTCTAGTAATAAGCTGTGAAGTGAGTGTTTTCAGGGTAAATACCATGCAGCAAATGTCCTTTGTTCTGGGGGTTTTGGGGGGGTTTTTTTGGTACCAGGGATCAAACTCAGGACCTTTCGAGGCAGGCGGCAGAAACACTGAGCTAAATCCCGGCCCTGTCCTTTGTTCTTAGAAGGGGCTTGGGGATCCTAAACGAGGAGAGGAAATAAGAAAATGGAGGAGAGAGGAAAGGGAGGAAGGTAGGAGCAAGGGAGAGAGGGGGAAAAGACCTTCATCATCTGGCAAAGTTAAGTATTATATTACTAGCTGGTAAGGAAACAGTTCTTGAGGGCAATATCAAGGATGCCAAATGAGGCTGCCTCCAAGATGGTGAAAAAGAATATGTGAGACCCTGCAAGATGAAAGACAGCCTTCATCCTACAGATGAGGACCTTGGGCCAAGAAATCTGGGTAGCCTGTCCAAGGTCTTGGGTACCTCTGGCAGAGTCAGGCTGGAGTCCAGGGCCTCCTGAATCTAGGTGCTGTGACTCCTGCCCTGCCTAACAGAGTCCCCTCCTCCCTGTGCAGAACCCTCACACATTCATGCAGTCACACAAGATCCCCCAGGGAGGAACCCACCAGCCCAAGTGGGCTACTGATCAGAAATACATGCCATGGCCCTGATGGCCCCACCTCCCCTCCTCTTCCCCTTTCCCTCTCCATAGCTCCCCTAAAAACAAGCCTGTTCCTGCCTGAGGAGGTGACCTAATACTGGCAAGTCTCCAGCTGCTGGCACCCATGGGGAGTGCTTTTGAATCTCTCTACTGAGATGCTGAAGAGGGCTGCGGTGGTGAGATTGCTCAGGCACAGCTCAGTCCCCATTGGCCAACAACCTGAGGCCCCTCTGGCCTGAAACCAAGGACAAGCCCCAGCTTCACAGAGCAGACCAAGGCGGGAACCTCTGTGGCAAGGCAAATCCTGAAGGGCCTCTGGACAGCCCTCCTGAAAAAGGCTTCAGGCCTTGCCTTTCCCAGGACCCAGCAGGTTGAAAGGGTGGCTGGGCAGGCATCTTGTGCCAAGGTGGACATTTATGAACTGGACCTGATGGAGGAGAGTGGGGTTGTGAGAGAACTACAGTCATGGCATGAGGAACAGCTAGAGAATCTGGGTATGAGCAGGGGAGAGGACACTCAATCAGGTCAGAGGTGCAGTCAGGGAAAAGCTCATTCTGGTAGACAGATTTGAATCCACATAAAGAAGGCATTTCTCAGAAAGTGCTAGGAAGGGAAGAGGGGTTGAAGTGAGGGGAGGGAAATGGGAAAAAAGAAGACTCAAGATATAGTATGTACAGGTACAAATTCCCTACAATGAATGTTATCACGTATATCTAAAGTGTACCAATAAAATTAATTTTAGAAAAAGAAAGTGCTGTATTCTCAACATTGCAAAAGCCCACTCAGAAGCCAACAAGCTGCCCAGCAGAGCAGCGAGAGCACAGGCAAAGAATGGGCACTTCTACCCTTCCATGGGATGATGCAAATTCCCTGCAGCATCTACTCCATCCTCCCACTTCTGCACGTGGTGGGCTGATCATAGTTAAAGTTGACAACTGGCCTGTGGTGGCCACCATGCTGAGAGGAGGAGGAAAGAGAATGACAGGAAGGAGGGCAAGCCTGGGGTTCTCAGGGACCAAGCCTGGAGCCTGAGCCACAGTGCAAAGAGGAGATTTGAGCCACAGGCTGGTGTCCAAAGATGGGCATCACATTCCCCTCCACATAGCTTCAAAGGAGCCTCCTCTTCCCTCAACACGATACAGCTCAGAATTTTGTTTTCTGCATCATCCCTCTGTGGTCCACACTGACTTATGCAGCCTGGGAGACATTCAAACTCCATGGGACCGGGGAATGCATCCTCTGTGATTCTTTCAGATGCAGGATGCTTGGGGAGGTGGTACCGGAATGGGGAGGGTAAATGGCGGGGAGTCATGAATGGTAGGGCTGGGAGTCTGGTGTACGCTTCAGAAGCTAACTACTTGACTATAAACCAGACAAATCCAAGACAAAGAAAATGAAAGTGAGCCATCTGCCCAAAACCCAGCTGCACAGGCCATTCTTCTTGGTTTCCTAACCTCCAGGTAGTTCAGTTTAACCTCTGTTGTTCACATCTGATCAACCCAAAAGGCCTGTTCTCAACTCCTTGGACTACCAGATGTCTGCTTTCCTCTCTCTATATATTTTGGTTCCCTCTCCAATAAAGGACACACAGGATCTACCCAGGAAGTGATATGCCCAAAGGATTCTTTAAAACCCGGAGCAGGTTTCTGATGCTTCCCCAGGGCCAGTCTTTGATTTCTGATGAAAAGCTCAGCTTCTTCCAGGGAACCAGAATTCTAGCTCTCAAAACACTGAAGGGAGGGCTGGGGATTTAGCTCAGTGGTTTCCGCTGCCTGCTGGGCAAGCATAAGGACCCAAGTTTGATCCCTGGTACCAAAAAAACACTGCAAGGAGGAGAATTTACATCCTTAGGAAGCCTATTTGTCCATGGTTTTGAGACAATTAAACCACAAACTTCCAGCCAGCAGCAAATGCCAGTGTGTGGCTCCAGCTGCCCGTGGACTAGGAGTAAAAGAAAGGAGAGTAGAAGGGAGGGATGGTCAGAGGCAAGATGTAATCACAGAAAAGGAACATGTGGATAAGGAACAGTCTTCCAGGCTGCCCATCCCAAAAGATACCAATGAGGTCTCTGTAAACCTTCCCATGAGAACAGGCCTCTTGGATCTATCAAAATACCCAGGCAGAGCAGGGTGTTTTATAGAAGGCATCAGTGGACAGAAGGCTGCATTCCTTAAGTGTCAGGCCTGGGTTTCCTCATTCTTTTGTATCCCTTGTGCCTCACACAGATGCTAAAACATAGTAAGACCTCAGTGGATGAGTGGGCTAAATGTGCAGGAAGCAGCCTCTGGCTAAAAACCTTGGTAGAGGGCAGGAACTGTCTGCTAGCATTTGAGCCCCGCACGGATTTTCATGGAAGCAGCTGCTAGTAGAAAGACCAGCTTAGAGTGTGGTAGTACATGCTTGTAAACCCAGGACTCTGGAAAGCTGAGACAGGAAGATCACAAGCTCAAGCCCAGCCTGGGAAACTTAGCAACACTCTGTCTCAAAATAAAAAAAAAAAGGGTTGGGGATGTTGCTCAGTGTGAAGACCCTGGGTTCAATTCTTGTATGAGATGGGTGGGGGCTGCAGCTTTGAAGAATCATAGACAGAGCAAGAATTCTTTGCAATGAGCACAGGTACCTATTGCAAGTCCAGCATGAACCGAGGATCTGTGTGGGATGTGAGTAGTCAGTGTGAATCACATCCAGCTAACCCAGATGAAGTAAATTCAGATCCACAACAGGGCCTCCTGCCGCCACCAGCTGAGGGCAGAAGGCCTGGACCATGACGTACAGTTCAGCCTTGTCAACCATGTGCCTGTCCTCTTAGCTCAGGAGTTTAAAGATTCTCCTAATATTCTGTGCCTTATAAAGACTCAAGTAAATTGATTTTTTTTTAGACAGTCTCTCTATGTAGTTTAGGGTGGCCCTGAACTCACTGTGTAGCCCAGGCTCAAGTAAATTAATTTTTTGTGTGTGCTGGGGATCAAACTCCGGTCCTTGCGCTTGCACAGCAGGTGGCGAACCCACTGAGCTAAATCCCCGGCCCAAGTAAATTAATTTTTAAAAGCAAACCCCCAAGCCTTGACGCCTGTCAAGAAGTGCATGCACTCCTGGGGCCATCTCACATGAGCATTGCCTGGCACCTAGAGCAGGGAACAAGTCTGGAAAGCCATGTCCACAGGGCCCTTCCCATGGAGGCTGCAGGGCCTGGGTTACGCACACACAGGCCGGCCCTATGAACACAGTGGACGGACAGTCAACGTCTTCTTTCCTGGGCCTCCATGGCTCCAGGAGAATTCTGAGGACAGGTCCTCTGTGCTTCTGCTCTGCAGGAGCCCTACTGAAGTGCGGTGATGAAGACAGGAGGAGGAGGAGGAGGAGGAGGAGGAGGAGGAGGAGAGCATAGCTCCTGGCTCTGCTTGGAAGCAGTTACATGCTCAGGAGATCATGTTCTGAGGTTCTAACGGTGGGTTTCAGACAGTAGCCGGAGCCAAGTACTATGGGAGCTCTTGGTCTCCCCATCCCCCTGAACCCAGACCACCGCAGTGGTAGAGTGTCTACTTGCTTTTAAGGGGAGCCAGAGCCAGTTACAATAGATTCCAACCAGTGCTGCTCCAGGGCACCCCATCTAGCCCTCTGGGATGTGTGTGTGTGTGTGTGTGTGTGTGTGTGTGTCAGAGACAGAGAGAAAGAGCGAAGAACACTGGTGGAAATATACTGTGAGAAAACAGAAAGGAAGGCAGGGGAGAGATACGGTTGTAAAAGAGAACAGGAATGGTGATAACAAAAGGGAGAGAGGTGATAACAAAAGGAGAACAGAGCAGAGGAGGAGAGGAGCAGAGGGAAGGAGGGAGGAAGTGCCCGGGAAAGGAAGAGCCCTGAGGGCTCTTCAGAACTAGCAGATCCCAGATTCCTGACCTGCAGCAAAGGCCCATCTCAGGCCACCTCAAGTGACTCCATCAGCCTGTTGGCTGCCCCTGGCTTGGCCTGTGACTTCCCCTGACTTCCCCGACTGGGTCGGCCCTCACTAGCAAGGCCTGCTCCAGCTGTTCCCCTTTCCCCTCTGCTCTTCACTTAGAATACTGCTTAGTTCTTTCAGGCCAGTGTCCCTTTGAACAAGTCGACCTAGCTAGACCAAGTGAGCCCTCAGGCCAAGGCTGCCTGCTCCTATGGAGACAAGGCCCAGGCAAGCCCTCAGGAGACCAAGTGGGGCACAAAGCATCCTATCTGTGGACTTTAGCTTTCCGATCTGCAAAATGAGCATGCAGCACCACACCTGCTCATGTGGTAGGTCGGATCCTGCAAAGCACCACCTATGAAAATGCCTCCAAGGTAGAAATGCCTCTTACCCTCCACTGGGCTAGCCCAGGGCTGGCTGAAGACATTCCCAAATCCTGACAGCACCTGTTGTTCCCAAGTCCCCACTGCTCCCATCAAGCCCAGCATGGTCTAGTGTGAAGCAGCAGGCAAAGGAGAGTAGCCAGGGCGCCCAGCATCCGGCCACCCAAGGGTAACCTACCAACAGAAGCACTCTGGTTGGCATCCTACTTCCAGGATGCCCACTTCAAGGGCACCAGGGGTTCTTCTCTGCAGAGGGCATTGCTGCTTTGGAGGCAGCATGGCTCCTCTCATCACTACCTCCCAAGTGCAGATGCACAAAGGAGGACAGCACATGATGTCCTGATGTTGGGACCAGATGAACTGGCAAGGTGTCTGTGTGTCCTGAGAGAATGGGCAGCACAGAGAAGCTGAATGAGGTAGCAAGGCTGGGAGAGAAAGCCCGCCTTACCATTCCCAGTTCTGTCCCAGGGGCCTGCAGAATGAACTTGGCCAGACATGATCTTTCTGCATCTCAAACTGCCTTGCCACAAAATTGCATTTGATTCACTCTCCAAATATGCACCAGTGCCTACTACAAGGTATGATCAAAAATATGGTGAGTCTTTAAACTTAAAAATGTATCATAGTAAAAGACATATTGCAATTAGGTCCCCCTTCAAAATATTCCCCCTGGCTTTGAACACTTTTCTCATTGTTTTTGCCACTTTCTGAAGCATCTCTGAGACTTCTCTTTCATAATCTTCTGTAGTTGCCCTGTCATGGCTGCCTTGTCCTGAATCTTTTCAAAATTTGTAAGGCAATTTCTGTGAAATAAAAACATTATGGTGTGTCTTCATCAACCTTATTCATTGGATCTGGCACTGTGCGACTTCTAGCTCTACCCCAAAGTCAAAATGACCACAACAGGTAAACATTTTGAATCAATTCAGGACACCAAGTATTTTGAAATGGATCACAATGTGTCTTTTACTGTAATAAATATTTTTTAAAAATTTTAAGCATTTGTTATATTTATTTAAAATCACATCGTATACCTGCCAAACACTGTTCTACATTTATGGATGCAGCCATGAATAAAACAGTCAAAAATCCAGGCCCTTGTGAAATTGTGACCTCATTCTGCATTGCCCAGCATGGCCACACATGTGACATATGGCTAGTTGCATAAAGTATACACTAGACTTCAGAGATTAAGTACAAAATAATGCTTTTAAAAAACTTCTTAAAGCCAGACAAGGTGGCATATGCCTATCATCCTAACACTTTGGTAGTCTGAGGTAGAAAGATTGCAAGTTTGAGTCTAGCGTGGGCAATTTAGTGACTTAGCAAGACCCTGTCTCAAAATAAAGAGCTAGGGATGTAGCTCAGTATAAAAGCCTTGGGTTCAATTCCTGGGCCTGCAAAAAAGAAAAAAGAAAAGAAAAAACTCTTAAAATTAATTACATATTGAAACAATAATATTCTGGATATATTAGATTAAATAATATATATCACCTGCTTTATCTTCTTCCATGTGGCTACTAGGAAAATTTAATTGACACTTGTGTCTTACCTTATTCTTCATTGGACAGCACAGGTCTAGACAATAAGTAGATAAATAAGAAAATATGCTGCTCTTTGATGATAATGATAGAGCTGTAGGAAAAAAAATGAAGCAAGGAAGGATGGGGTGAGGGAATGTTTTTGTTGTAAATAAGATGACCAGGAAGGCCTTTACTGAGAAGATAACTTTTGCAAAAAGAACTAAAGGAGGTAAAGGACTGAGCACAAGATAACCAGACAAAGTGCTTTCCAGGCAAATTAACAGTACATACAAAGGCCCCGTCTGTGATTGAGCAAAACTGACTTCTGAAGAACACTAGGAAGCTTGTGTGGTAGGAGTTTAGGAAAGACAGATCATGGGAATCATGGTACAAATCATGCAGGACCTTGTCAATCGTTAAAAATGTTGACTCTGGCTCTGAGTGAGTCTAGGAGCAGAGAAGTGATAGGATTTGACTCTGTCTGCTATGTTTAGGATAGACTGCAGAGGACAAAGGAAACAGCAACCAAGCACCTGGATCAGGGTAGTAATGCTGGGGGAGAGGAAGAAATGGTCAAATCCAATATGTATTTCATTTCAAGGGTAGAGATGACCAGTTTGTTCATGGATTGGATGTGGAACATGAGAGAAAGAGGACAAGAAGGACCCCGGGTATTTTGTCCTGAGCAACAAGAAGAATGATGCAGTTGATAGTTTGCAAAAATGAGCCCCTCCTTTTATATTAACCCATACAAGCTCCTCCTATGAAGAGGTGGAATCTGGGCTTAACCATGGGACTAACTTTGGCCAACAGAATATAGGGGAAGTGACATCATGCTGTTTCCAAGCCTAAACTTCAAGAGATTTTCCAGTTCCCACTTTCCATCTCCTGCCTCTGCCCGAAGCACAAGCCCAGTCTGTCCTGCTGGAGGATGAGAGGCCACGTGAAGCAGAGAGAGGCTGTCCTAGCTGAGGCCACCCTAGGCCAGTCTGTCCCAGCTGCCCTAGCCACTGACTACAGACACACAAGTGAACCCAGAGGAGACTGAAAGGACTTCCCACCTGAGCCTAACCCTAGTGACCAACACGCAGAATTGTGTGCTGAACAAATGGCAGCTGCTTTCAGGGACAAGTTCTGAAGTGGTTGCCCTAAAGACAAAGATGTCTGTTACAGCAGTGTTGCCAGTTAGTGAGGTAGAGACTCCATTTTGAGTTAGGCTCTAATTAGTTTGAATGGGAGTCTAAATCCTTATAGGGAAAAATCCTTGTCTTTGCTCTCTCTGACATCCCATGCAGGGCTAGGGCTAGGGCTAGGGCTAGGACAGGGCTAGGTGCAGTCTGGGTAATCAGTGAATTCCGGGTAGATGGGTGACTGATAGATGGAAGGATGAGTGAGTGAATGGATAGATGGATGCATGCTTAGATGGGAGGATGACAGGAGGTTGGGTGACATTAATTGGCTCCCTAATCATGAGCCAGGTTCCTATATCACCCTCTACTGATAGAGCCAGAAGAGCTTTAAAAGCCTTCTTTCCCTCCTGGCAGCTCTCAAGAGTTTGGGGGTGAACATTAATTTTCTAAAGCTTTCATCTGCAACAGCAACAGAGAACTGGAACCCACAGATTTGTGTGTATCCTTGAGAATGGGAAGCAAATTTTTAGCCTCAATTTTGACCTCCCACACCCAGCCTTTTCCCAGATGTGCTGGCAAATAGACAAATCAATTGTTTTGAGTTTTTCTTCCTCTCCACCCCCATGACATGTTAATTAGCAGTGAAAATGCCAGCAGCAAAGTCAAGAAGGATGAGGACAAACCGCAGCGCTGGGGTAGCCAGCATGTGCAATGCGAGGCATCCTAATGCTCCCATCCAGAGTTGGCTACCATTTCCTGGGCCCTGGGCACAGTTTCCTGCCTCCTCGCTCATCTGTCCTCTCACCCAGTGCACCAGCTTCTTTGTGAAATCTACTCAGTCCCTCTGTGATGGCCCAAGTGAATCACATCACCTCTTACAAAGCGTTTCCCAAACTCTGCCCCACAACCGCACAGTGCTGTGAATTATGGAGATTATTCCCACTTTAGAGATGAAGAAACTGAGTCCCTAGGGGTTAAAAGACTTGCTCAATATCAGATGGCCAAGGCTGGAAATTTGGGGCCTGCTCTTCTGATTCCAAGCTTGTCTTTCTTGCACTGTCATGTTCTCAGTGAAGGGTCAGGTACATCAAGGAAAGGGACCCTAAGCCAATCACTGGCGAGGTCATGGTCTCAGGTCTAGCATGGGCTTGTGCATTTTAACAGGTGTCAATCAAGCTCTGGCCAAGGTCATCTAGGTCCCAGGAGGGGATTCTCCCAGGCCCTGAAACAGCTGCTACCCACAGGCTTATTTGGCTTCTGCTTCCCCCCACCCCATCTTCTGGGTTTGGCTCCGGGAGATCTTCTGAAGCCAGTGGGGCGCCTCTGAGCTAGAATAAAGGCCCAGCAGGATGTGGAGCTTCAGTGAGGCTCTGATCACACAGTCTCCTGCAGCCCTGGGTGTCAGTTTGTGAACCCTATTACATTGCTGCTCTACACAAAATAAAGATGTTTACTATGGCGCAGGGGTGGAGGGGTTCCTAATAGACCCAATACAGCCTTCTATACAGCCCTTCCTAGCTACCACCCCACTGCTCCAACACCACTGTCACAAGGGGAGTCCAGAGGATCAGGATTCGCTTCTGAGTGCTGAAGGAGGGGAGGGGGGTTGTAAGGCAAGTGTGTTTAGTGTGTGTGTGTGTGTGTGTGTGTGTATGTACATTGAGGGTAGCTGTCATTTGAGTATCTACCTACCCCATGGCCTGCTGGGATTAGACAGGCATGCATCTTGGAAGGACCTACCCAGAGTCCTGGTTTGCTAGTCTATGATTTTTTAATTGAATATCTGCTCTTTACCAACATGATATGGGATGAGTGAAGTCTTCCTTCAAGGAAGCAGTGAGATGCATCTGCATGGGGAGTTGGGCAAATCCAGTCTTACCGTCTGTGTGATCTTAGCAAATACCTTGACCTCTCAGCCTCAGCTTCCTGACCTGCAAAATGCTCGTAAGGATATCACCATCTCTACATCCAGGACTGCCATGGAGGCACATGAGATATGCTGGGGTAAAGTGCTTTGAAAATTCTAAAACATCTTACACAAATGAGGCCTGGTATCACAGATGCAACCACAAGCATTCCTAAGAGAGGAACCTGAGACTGCTGCAGTAGCTTGAATTAAATTGTGCAGTTTGGATTACAGTGTGTGTGTGGCAAAAGTAAATAAGCAGATGATTTCTGGAAGGATCTATGAAATCTGACAACAGTGATTCTCTGTGAGGAGAGAACCTGGGCAGCTAGGGAAGGGAGGGGACTGTGATGTGGGTTTCTAGACATCCTTTTGTCCAACATGACTTTGTACCACATGCACATATTATGTGGCCTTTAAAGTACTCTGAGGAGGTTGGTTTTTTTTTAAGTAAAATAATTTTTAAGGGCATGAGCACAGCAAAATGGAAAAGATAATGCTCCTCTGCCCTTCTTCATCATCAGGTGCCCAGGGCTCCCACCACTCTCTTCCCCACCTCTCCTCCAGTTTCAGCCCTTCTCTCCCCATTTGACAAGTAAACTGAGACTCAAAGAAAGCAGTGACCCTGCTGTCACAGTTTCCAGCCCACAGGGCCAGTAATCCAGATTGAGGCAGAATTGAGACTAGCTGTGAAGGACCTGAGCACCCCAAAGCCAGGGGATGGCAGGCCCACTCAGAACACACAGGAAAGCTAAGGAAGAGCTGACCACATTGCAGTGTGGGCCAGGTACGTGTGACAGGCTAGAGCAGAGGTGTTTTGGGGTAGGGGACATCTTCGCAGGTCTCCTGGGGTATCAGTACATGGTTCACTGCCTGATAGGCTGGGCTTGCTCTTTATAAAATTTAGGAATTAGTAAACTTGGAACAGATCAGAGCAACCTGGCTTATTCTAATTCTTCCAGAGAAAAGTGATCCTGTCAGAGTTCCTGGGCTTGCAATATTTTAACCAAATGATTCCAAAAACTGAGCTCAAGAACTGTCACCTAACATGACAAACTTGAACAGAATCTGGCTCCCGACCAGGATGGGGAGATTCCTGGACATTGACATCTGCTCAGAGAGGAGCATTGTTGGAGGCCAAAGCAACCTTCATTCTTTGCATCCAAAGTTTTAAGAATTCAGGGGGCTCTTGGGGGTCCTGAGGAGAGGGAGGATCTGCCAATGACCTCAGCCAAGGACTCCCCTTTGGGCCTCTGTGTCCTCTGTCACAAAATGTGGTGGCACCTGGCCCACAGGTGTGCTATCCATGCTGGCTGTGAACACCTCCACTGCTATGACACCACCTGCCAGAGGTGGCCTGTCCTTCTCCAGGAGTAGGAAGGGGGACAGGGATTGCCCTTCCTGTCTCCACTGCATCCCTGTCGGAGGACATCTCCTAGGCAGCTACTGGGGTGAGAGCTGGGGAGAGAAAGAAACAAGTGAGAAGAAGCAGACAGCCAGGATAGCCATGGCGGTAGCCTGACAGATCATCAACCTTCCCGGAGCCCTCCCCACCTCCCGGGTGGTATGCAGGATGGGGCTCAACTCCCAGCAGGAAATGTGACAGGAAGGTGGCTGCTCTCTGCTCTGTCTTCACAGCCTGACAGGGAGCTGTGAGCTGCTATCCAGAGTCAAAGGGAGAGGCAGCAGGCAAGGACGTTTGCCTGCAGACTTACAGGTGAGCGTCTGGAGCTGCCAGGCAACCAAGAGATCAGGGCTGTGGGTCTGTCTCCAGCTAGCTGGGCAGCAGGCCCAAATCAGGATACGCTCCCTGACTCTATTGCCCACTGTAGTCAGCCCTTCCCCACACCAGGGCACATGGTCATGGCAGGATTCATGGGCCACTGCCCAAATTAAAATCTGATTTTGAAAGATTGAGGTGGGCAGGGAACTTCAGCTTGGAGGGAAAGGGATTTGCTTTGATTCCCGGACTCAGATATGAGCTGTTCTCTCCCGCTGAGCTCAAGAGGCTTACTTGGGGAGAGAGGGCATTTAAAAATAGCCCCAACTGACTTGAATACCTCTGCTCTCTGCCTGCTGCAAGTCAGATCCAATTACTCTGCTGACAAGAGGTTTCTAGCCCTGGTAGCCTGGCATCAGTGATGCCACTCCAGGGAGCTGGGCACCCCAGCCTCTCCTGCTCCTACTGAGTCTGCAACAGTCCAGGAGAAAGGGCTTGAGAGAATGTAAAGGTCACTCACACATGCCCAGCCCCAGGCTATAATTCCTGTACATCCAGCTTCTTGGTAGAATTTGGTTTCCTTGGTCTCTGCCCCCATACCTGTGTTTGCATTAGATAAGCAGCCCCAAATATCTGACCCATGCCTGAAATTCCACAAGGAGAGCCTCATATCTTTGGAATGTGAGGACCTTTCAAAGTCCCCCAGTAAGATCCAAGTGCCCCTCCTTTGGATGGGTTCCTGGTCACAGGTGGGGACACAAAACTAACACACACATAGAATGTCAACTCCATGAGGCAGGACTTCAGCCATCAGGCTCACTGCTGGTACATAGTAGGAATTTACAAAATGTGTGCAGAAATTGGTTGATCAGAAGTAAAGGAGACTTTGCAAAAAATGCAAATGACTCCATGTGGCCCCTTGTCAATTGCAAGGGTGGAAAATAAAGAGACTCAGAAGCACATGTCCTGTTAATCATGGTCTCATGGCATCATCCCATCGACAAAGGCCAAATGCAGAGCTCCCTAGGAAACCTGTCTCTTTCTTTCCTCTGGCCAACACCACTGTCCATCAATTATCTTTCAAGAACTGGCCCAACACAAAGCCACTTGCCAGTGACCCTATGAAACCTGCAAGGGCTCTGAGCTGAAGCTCCCTCCCCAAGGGCTCACACCACCTTCTCCACACAGCTGTCCTCTCCTTTCTACTCTGACTATCTCCCTTCATTAAGCCCTCAAAATCGTCAGATCCTCAGGGAGTACAAACTGCCAGAGCCATCATTATGGGGTGCCTAAACCTATCAGGCATGGCTTGTCTGCGTTGTTATGACACTTGTCACTTTCCACTTTATGTTTTGTCACAAGCAAGTCCCAAGGGTGGAGGCAAGGTATTGGTCAGCTGCCATCATACACAGCCAGCACCTGGCACACGCTGGCACCCAGACTCCAAATAAGAATATGAGGAGGGAACAGAGGGGTCCTGTTCATGTGACACTAGCAAGTGTAAAGAATCCAGGGATTACTTGCTGGCCACTTTGACTGCCTGGACAATGAAGGAAATTATGCATTAAGTGAATTTACCTAGTTTACTGTGTACCAACTATATCAATGACGAGAACAGGCAGCCAAGCTAACCATAGGTCTGATCACATTTTCTTGGTGACGGATTTACATTTGTCTGTCCTTGTCATTTGCCTGTCCCTTCATCTAAATCCATGGACCGTTGTTGGTGATTGAGTTGAGTGTTTCTGGGCATGGTTTCAGGTCACAGCCAAAATCTAGGCTCTTTCAGTACCATCCTGGGGTGAAATCACCATCAGGGGCTGTCAGGAGCCTTACTTCAGCTCACTGGTGAGCCTTCAATTGAAGGCCACAGGAGAACATTGGCTGCTGCACAGATTCACTGCCTAGGGGTTCTGGCCTTCACCATGACATACAACTGAATGGCTTCCTCTTCCTCTTCTTCCCTCACCAGGTGTGAGCACAGAAGTTGTATGACAATCGCAGAAATAGCACCTGAACTCAATCTCTCTCTCTCTCTCTCTCTCCCCCCATCTCTCTCTCTCTCTCACCAATGAGGTGTATTTAGAGAGTAGAAAAGCACAGCACTGAGGGAAAGCAGAGACTTAAAAAACCAAGACTGGCTAAGCCTTTGGAATTAGAAATGGGAGCAGGGCCAGGCAGGAACCTGAAGCCATATAACCTTACAGGTGTAAAATGGCTTGGAACCATTGCCAAGATGCTCCACCCACCACTCCTCACCACAGGCCCACAGCTTGGCAGTAGGAGTTTGACTCTGCAACCTCTGTGGAGAATAATTTGGCAACGACCGTGGAAACCACCAATGCGCAAGCCTTATTGACTGGCAACTCCACTCAGCATCCTACAAAGTCACAAAGCTCCTTGAAGAGATGTGTACAAAATATGCCCTGCAGCTGATAAATACAAGACTAGTGTCCATTGACAGAGGGGCTGTGCTCAGGAACTACTGTGAAGTTGTGAGAAAGATGGGCCACAATCCCCAGGCTGCCTTAAAGTGAAGACAGCAAGGGCCCTTCAGAGCTTCTACTCTGAATCCTTGTTTCATAAGAGTTGCCTACAGCCTAGGGTGAGAAATAAGAAGCAGAAAGCCAGCTTCTGCTACCCAGAGGCAAAGTCAGCCCTGGCCCTGAGGCTCCGTGGCTCCCCGCACACAGTGCCCCCATTGCACCAGGTCCCATGCAGGTCAGAGGTAGCTGGGAGCCCTGACCTCTCCCTCCCAACACTTGGCGTCAGATGACTCTTCCTCTGTCAAGTCCAGACTCTTTGTATCACCTCTTTGCTTCAATTCTTCCTGCTCTGTCCTCAGAAAAATGAAGAAAGAGACAGTCATCACTGTTTACCTGCAGATATGGCAAACTCAAATGATCCTCTAGCTTCCCTGTTTCTCCAGTCAGTCAAACAAGGACTTGTTCATTCTCAATCAGTGGCTGCTCCTTAGAACAGGGTCATATTAATGTTCCCCTCTTTTCCTCTTAACCATTAAGTACAAAATAAACCTGAAAACTATCCTTTGTCTTTTCTTTCTTTGCAGCGCTAAGGATTGGACCCAGGGCCTCACACATCACATATGCTAGGCAAGCTCTCTACTACTAAGCTATGCCCCCAGGCCTGACTATGGCTTTTTTTAAGGCAACAATAGTCTTTTCCAAGCTCGAAAAAAACTGTAGTTACAATAATGGCATTTATATTGCACTGACTGTATTCCAAGCACTGTTTGCGGTTCACAAGCATCAATTCGTTTCATTCTCAAAACTCCATGGTGTAGCTGTTGTTACTGTCCCCACTTAACCAAGGTGAGAGAGGTCAAGTAACCTGCCCCTGGACAAACTTTAAGCACAAAATGGCCCTATGGGCAACCAGGCAATGGGTAGGGTTCTGAGACTTGCAACACAAAGCTTGGCTTGAAGAAAGACTTAAGCTATGACTTGAAAGACAGATAAACCATGATGTACACCACAGACTATCTGAGCACAAGCTTTTTTAAATTTTAGCACAAGCTTTTTTAATACCAGCTTTTTCACAACCATGTGTCCCAAGATGAGACCATGGACAAAGTGATCCGACAGCAATTCTGTAAGCGGTGTATTAGTCTAGATATACAACTTCTGTCTTCTGACTGCTCCAACAAACACTGGTCTAAACTCTGACCAGGATGATGCATGTACTAGTTAAGTTCAGCCTCCAAACTCTGTGAGTGCCCTCCTTAATGTCCCCTTGGAGCTGCTCAAACAGGTCCCCCAGGTGTATGCCCTAACTCACTGCACAGTCTGAGTCACCTACATGTATTTGCCTGCAGGTGTGTTCTTGGTGGCCCTGGGTGGGGGACCTCAATGGATAAGACCTGGCATTTGAATCTGGGAAGTCCAGTTCTGTGTGCTGAAGTCAGCTCTGGCTCTGAGCAGGGGGCAGGTGGGGCCCAGAAGTGGCAGGCAGGGCCTGCTCCTAGGCAGATGCCCTCACCGTCACAGCAGCCTCACTGCTCTGTAACATAGATCTAAGATGTCTCCTGCTCACACTCCCCTGAATCAGTAGCCCCAGTCACAGAAGCTTTATCAGCCATTTCTGTGATTCCCTACTCCTGGGTAGACTCCCCACCTGAGCAGTGACTGCTGACACCAGCCCACCCCCTACCTAACTGAGCTACATTTGGGCCTCTGAACACTCGGGTGCTTTCTACCTCCAAAGGTCTCCCAAGTCTGAAATGCCCACCCCACCCACCCATCTGTCCATTGTGACTCAGACTGCACAGCCAGCAGCTCTGCCACCTACCCAGGAAGGCCTCCCAGACTATCTCCGTGGGGCTCTGCCACCCTAAGTCCTAAAGACACCATCTGCCTCTGTGCTTCTCAGTAGGCCAGGGCCCCAGCAGCCTCGACACCTTCACTGGGTATGATGTAATAGCTGTGGTGTCACCCACATTTTTAGCCAGGTGGATCTTGTCACCCCAACTGGAATGCAAGCTCCTTACAAGCAGGAGCTACTCAATAGGCCCCAGGCTTCAAGCCCTGTGCTAGCTCCTAGCAAGTGCTCCACTGCTCTTAATTTTAAAATCTGATCAGGAATATCAGGTGTGATTCATTTTTCCCCCTGTGCAAGCCACTGCTGAGCCTCGGGTCTGGAAATGTCCACTGCATTTTGGCTCCAAGGCCAAAAAACAATAAACTAAACAAGACTTCTTCTGCCTAGGGAGAAAATCTAAACAGAAGAACACTAACAAGCTAACATGTCCTAGTGGATGAAATGATTTAGATTAAGATTTGAAATTAAGGGTCAGGGATGTAGCTCAGTGGGACCATGCCTACCTGGCAAGTGCAAGGTCCTAAGTTTGATCCCCAAGTACCAAAAAAAAAAAAAAGATTGGAAATTACATTTTTCAAATTCAGGTCCTTGTGCTTGCGAGGCAGGCAGCGGAACCACTGATCTAAATCCCCAGCCCTTTTTCAAATTTCTTGTTCCAAGATTTTATAATAGAGGGAGAAATAAAGCCATATTACAACAACAAGAACCAATCAGAAAGAGAAAGAGCAAGAATCTGAGAGAGAGCAAGCGAATACTATAACAAGTGAGAGAAAGTCAACCCCATGCCAACCATTCGCAGCCACATTTGGGCGGTCTGGAGTCCGGTTTAGACAAAGAAATGTGGCTCTTCCAGATGATTGACAGTTTTAGAAGCTGGACTCTCAGGCGTCCCACTCTATGAGGAGGAGAACGCAGCAGCCCCAGAAAGGAAGGCAGGACCCCCAACTGCTGATCCCAGGACCTCAGAGAGATCTCAAACATGAGAACTCAAAGCAAATGAAAGGAAATATAACTTTATGTGGTAGATGCAATTTATAGTACTCATTTCCCCCCAAGAGAAGACAGCAGCAGGGGCAAAAGTCAAGTTCAAGAAAGGTTTTAGATACCTCTTAAATAAGAGTTCCATAAATAGTCATCCTTACAGGAATCTAGGCTGCTTGGAGATATGACACGAGTGATGTCAGGAGAGACAGCCACCCTTTCCCCCTTTATTTTTGTGAGTCCCCATCAGGGTCAAGATTCTGGGTAGGAGGGGAGAGATTCCACATCAGATTCTCTGCGGTCCAGCTTTCAGCCAAGGCACACCGAGGCTTTCTGCTCCAGGCACAGGCATCCAGTGCTCTAGTTCCCAGCCACCAGCCCTGGCAGGAGATCTGGAGCAAGTCAGGCTCTCTCTCTGAGCCTCAGTCTTCAACGAACCAGATAAAGGGCACTCTTGGGGTTTGTCCAGTCCTGACATTTGTCCCACTCCAAGGCCATCTGGTCTTGTGGTTCCTAGTGGTCTGGAATTAGGAACAGAAGGGCTTTGAGTCTTTTAGAGGTTCACTGCAGCCCGTCAGGCCCAGCCTGTGCCAAAGACTGAATGGCAGTGAGGGGCTGGGGTCATCTCCAGTGTGGGCCACCTGGCTGTTGCTGTGCCACAGCTTCCAGGCAGCAGCCCCTCTCTGGGGAGGTCAAGAAAGGCTGACTTTACTCAGCAAGAGCTGATCAGGAGCGGGAGTGTGTGATGAGTAAGGATGCATGTGTGTGCAAGGCATCTATCAGTGTGTTTGAGTGAGTGTGTGAATGTACAAGCATATAATGTGAGGATGGGGAGTGCAGGAGTGGATACAAGACCAGATGAATGTGGGTGCATGCACATGTGTATGGGGAGGGTGTGCACGGATACATGAAGGTGTGAATACATGCAGGGGTGTGTGTGTGAGTCTGTGTATGAGGGCCATGTGTGGCATGTGTGAGGATGCTGTTAAGAGTGTACACATGTGCACACACCAGGCAGAATCACAGTCTGAGTGGGAAGCAGGGAACATGGATACTGCAGAAAGGCTTGTGCAGGAGCTCTGGATGCCAGGACCCTCAGGAAAAGGTTTCCCCATGGCAAGAGTTCCCAAAACTCTCTTACCAATTCCAGACCCTAAATTCTTTGCTTGGCTGTCCCACATGCACATTCAAAGCAAACCTCTCACCCACCATCACCTCCCTGTCTTACTCCTTAGGGTATATGGAGCTCATGTGGAGCCAGGAACCTAGGTCAGGACTCTGGACCCTTTCTAGTGTCTTCGATTTTGTTTTTCTCCTTCACCATTTCTATCCACCCTTCACCTGCTTCTGTTGTTTCTACCACTCCTGCAATCTCCTCCACCAACTTCTCCGTCCTTCTGCCGTGGCTATGGTTATGACCCTCATTGTCACAATATCACACACACTCAGCTACCTTCCAAGTGCCAGCCCTGGGCATGGCAGAGCTTCCCTGGCTCCTAACAGCTGCAGGGATATCTCCTTGGCCACAGCACCTCCCATACCTCCTACTATTTCTGGGAAGCCCTTAGAGCTACTGAATCACTGATCCACCCCTGGGCTAAAAATCCTGGTATAGGATAATCGACAGATCACTCGACCTCTCTATGTCCCAGAGAGAAACACCCTGGTCTGCCAACTGTACACAACAAACATATTCAAAAATAATAAGCTATCATTTTAGGAATCAGTTCTTACATAAAAGGAGTTATAAGATGAGCCTTACCAAAAGGCTAAGGCAGGGCTGCCACATCGTATTTGGGTAAAGTTAAGCTCAGCTCTCTGGTACAGAGAAACAATTAGAAGCTTTTGAGCCAAAACAGATCTGACTGAATTTTGCTTCTATCACATTGCCATAGCAGCTGTGTAACTTTGAGCAGTTTGCCTCACGTCTCTGAATTCTCTCAGCCTCAGTTTCTCCCACTCTAAAACAGGACGAATAATCTCTACTATATTGAGCTCTAGGAGAATGAGATGATACAATGAATTCTGAATACCTTGTGTGTCTGCCACAGAACAAGTGCATTACACCTGTTAGCACATTTCTGTCACCCTTCCTTCTGCCTTTGCCCTACATCCCTCAAAATAACTTAGCAAGAATGCATAAGATTAAGTTAAAAGAAGAGAGCCAGGGAGCACATTAGCAGCACCCACACTGTCCAATGATGTTAAACTGTAGTCCAGCTCCGGGAAAGAAGTTGCAGGTGTGACCCTAGAACCACTGAGCAATTTTTGAGGAATCAAGAATTGTAGCCAAGGGCCGGGGGGTGGGGGTGGGTGGGGACTTAGATCAGTGGTTCTGCCACCTGCCTCTCAAGTGCAAGGACCTGAGTTCGATCCCTGGTACCAAAAAAAAAATTGTAGCCAAGGGTTTGCAGACCATAAATTGTATTTAAATTTTCCTATAAAGGAAAAAAGGGTGGAATCCAGAACTTTTCATGAGAATATGAAACATCTTGACAAATTTGTAATGAATTTTTAAATGGTTCATAATTACTTAAAAAGGGAAAGTGGAGGAGGAGAGGACCAATCATCATTGGGGCCCGTAGAGCTCCCTAAAGTGTAACCCTTGGAGATGAGGTAGGCCACTTAGGTTGGCAGATGTATACCAGTGTTCAGTGGATCTGATTTCACCAGTAGTCTAGCACACAGCATAAGGGAGACTTCAATAGATACTCGTTGAAATGAATTAATCAGAAAGTTGAAGACAACTGTTACGAAATGTTTGTGGATAGAAATGAGCTGTGTGGTTTGGGTAAGAGATGCTACTCTTAGGTCAGTGGCCAAATAAGGGTTGGCTGGTGTCAGCCTAGAAGGAGGGAAGGAGTCATGGGACTTGATCCAGCAAGGCTAAGACAATGCTAAAATCATCAATGAAACCCATGGCATGGAGATCAGAGGAGGCATTGCCTACACCCTGAGCCCCAAGAGGATTCAGGGCATAGAGGCACTGACATCAGTCTTCAAAGACCAGCAGAGATGTCCCTTAGCAAGAGAATACATATTCTTTTTTTTTTTTTTTTTGTAACAGGGATCGAGCTCAGGACCTTGCACTTGCAAGGCAGGACAGGGATCGAGCTCAGGACCTTGCACTTGCAAGGCAGGCGCAGCACCACTGAGGTAAATCCCTGGCCCAGAATACATACATTCTATACAGCTTGAGAGGCAACTTTAGTAAATAAATTGCATTTATCAAATAAATAAGATGTCCAGTTAACCACATCTTCTTTATCCAGTCTCCAGTTGATGGGCACTTGGGCTGTTTCCAAGCTTTAGCTATTACAAACGGTGTCGCTATAAACATGGGTGCACATATATCACTGTGGTATGATTCTTTTAATTCTTTTCAGAAGATACCCAGCAGGGGAATTGCTGGGTCAAATGGGACTTCCAGCCCTAGTTCTTTGAGGTATCTTCATACTGATTTCCACAGTGGCTGCACCAGTCTGCACTCCCACCAACAATGGAGAAGGGTTCCTTTCTCCCCACACCCCCACCAGCATTTGTTGTTGGTTGACTTCATGATAGCAGCCATTCTTTCTGGAGTGAGGTGGAATCTCAGTGTTGTTTTCATCTGCATCTCTTGAATAACCAGTGATGTTGAACATTTTTTCATATATTTATTTTCTGCTTTTACTTCTTTGTCTGAGAAATGTCTGTTCATTTCGGATGCCCATTGGGTCTTTGAATTTGGGGGTGTCTGATTTTTTTCAGTTCCTCATATATTCTAGATAGTAGTCCTTTGTCTAAGGTACAGATGCTAAAAAGTTTTCCCCACATTGTCAGTTGTGTCTTAGCTCTGTTGGTGGTTTCTCTTGCAATGCAGGAGCTTTTTAATAAGATGAGATCCCAGTTATTGATTCTTTGTGCTAGTTCCCGTGCTGTTGAGGTTTTGTTCATAAAGTCTTTTCCTATGCTAATGTCTTCAAGAGCTCTACCTAACTTATCTTCCAGCAAATTTAATGTTTCTGTCTTAATATTTAAATCTTTAATCCACTTGAATCTCAGTTTAGTCCATGGTGATAGGTATGGGTCTAAAGATGTGGGTTTTTTATAAAATGGAGTACTACTCAGCCATAAAGATAGAAAAACTAAAGACATTTATAACTAAATGGATGAATATTGAGGCCATCCTCTTAAGTGAAATAAATAGGACACACATGTGTAAATATCAAATAGTTTCTCTAGTGTGAGAAACTAAAAGTGTAATTAAGGGTTAAAATGATTAAAACAAATAATTGATAATTTGAAATATGAAGAAAAGGTTCAAAGGGGTAGGTAGAGGTGGCAGAAGGGGAAGGAGAGAGATCAGGTTACAGGCTGGAATCTGGAAAGAATCCACATATAGATTGTGTTTAAAACTATAGGAAGAGATGTAGATAGAGACTAGGCTGGAGCTCATCAGTGGGTTGGGAAGGAAGAGTCACTGAGATCAAAGGAGAGAAGGGTGTGTTTCCAGAAGAAGCACATACAACTATGTACAGTACACAGTACTTGATAGTGTGATAAATGACTGTTACTGTTTTAGGTACTTATTATAACATGCTGGGATTTTCATAATTTAGAGCATAATCCTACTTATATAAAAGAGTTTACTGTAAAACAGTGTGCTGCTATGCCAGTGGTAGCCTCATGTATCTTGTGTTTAACTGCATATTTGGATAATATCAAGGGGCCATCACAGATGATTGATGTATACCTTTTCAGTTTGCATTTAGAAGTTGGCACTCTGTGTGGTACTTTGCGATACACACGGATAAAATTGCCTAATATCATATTTCTCAGATTATATTTCCATCACATGTCATATGACAGTATTGAAATTTAAATTTTAAAAAAATTTGACCTATGTGGAGTCTACTAATTAATTAGAATTTTTTCTCCAGGCCACTATTTGTTCAATATTAGTTTTGAAAATCTTTCTAAAACAAATCACATCTTCTGATGTCTTGTTAATGCTTGAAACATTTTTTTAAATTATACGGAAAAATGTTTAAGTACTTTTCAGTTTTGCTTTGGTTGAGTTCTATTATATTTGAATATTATTATAGTTTTTTCCCTTGCATTGCTTTTCTTTGAATAATTTTAATTTTTGTATATGTGTGTGTTTAGTAAATGATAATAAAGTTATACATTAAAAAAAAGATGTCCAGTTAAGTTGGAATTTTACATAAGCAACAAAACATTTTCAGTATAAAAAAAATGCCTTGTAGAGGCTGGGGATTTGGCTCAGTGGTTCCACCACCTGCCTCGCAAGCGCAAGGTCCCCAGTTCAATCCCCAGTACCAAAAAAAAAAAGTGCCTTGTAATAGCTGGGACATACTTTGTACAAACACACACACACACACACACACACCTCATCTGTTGTCTGAAAATAAAATTTAATGGCGCATCCTGTATTTCATCAGCAGATATGACTTCCTGCCCTGTTTGGGGACAACAGATAGAGACACTTATGAGGGCTTTTCACCTCTCAGTTCCCAGAACCCCAGATTCTCAGTGAAGGAACTTAAACCTCATAAGGCTGACTAGAGGCTTTGCACATAGTCACTTAACAAGTGGCCCCAAAGTGGGCTGAAGTGTGTTCAAGATGGCTTCATGGGACGATCACAGGATGGAGTGAGGCCCAGTTCCGTCGTTATGTCCTCTGACCTGAGTGTGGTCTGGGCACAGCCGGGCCCTGAGCATCAGGGTGACCATGGGCAAGTCACTGCCTCTCCAGAATGGGATGAAGTCACAGCAGAACTTAAATACATGAAATCTAATTTTTAATTGAATAACATCTAGAGATTTTGAAAAATTCCATAAAAAGAAAAAAATGTTCTTACCAGTCAATAGTGAGAGAAATGGGGTGGTGTAGAGTGTGTGTGTTGCTCTCTGACATGGGCTGGAACCAAGTTGGGTATGGCCACAGAAAACTAGGGGCCAGAAGGGGCCCTGGGCCATGCCTGAGACACAGACCACCAGCCCTCAGGACTTTGCTGTCAGATAGAATGAGTGGAGTGGCCTTGCCTCTGCCTATAAGCAGGACCAAGCAGGCCTCTGGCAATGTAGGTCACAGTGTTCCTGCGTCCCAAGCTTATGGCTCAAGGTCCTGAGGACTTCTAGCCTGGCTCAGAATGCCCCTCACTTCCTCGTGGGAAGGTCTGGTCTCCCCAGCATTACTCTATCTAGGGGGACAATCTTTGACTCCAGCATCTTCCATGTCCCATATCCCACTCCTTGCCCCATCCACCTAACCAGGTAAAACCCAATAAACCTAGAAGAGACAGCTGTAAATGCTGCCACAGAATTGACCCTGAGCCTCTTACCAGGAATTCATTCTAACCTAACAGAAGACCAAAGGGGCCATCAAATGATGGAGTAGTAGGATTTAGCCATTAGGAGCACAGTGACAGGGCTGCTGAAAGCTGACACTATTGAAGGAAAATCCTCCCAGGATTTTGTGACCAGAGGTGATGGTGAGTGCTGAAGGACAGTGAAGAGCCAGACACAATGTAGAAAGTGAAGTTAGAGGGAAGCCAGGGAAGTTGTCAGAGATGAGGGAGAACAAGGCCAGCCTGGGAAGGGAAGGGGGAAGAATCCTGGTGCTTCATAGTCTGAGGTCACAAAATAGGAGGCAGAAAATCTGAGTGCATCCCCAAGTCTGCTGCAAGTAGAGGGTGTGCCCTGGGAAAGTCATTTCCCCTCTGCTTCTCAGCTTCCTCATCTATAACATGAAATTCCTTGCTTAGTATCAGTGCTTGATTCCAAGGGCCCTGATGGTCCTCCAGCAGGAAGAGGACAGGAAGCCAACAGTGACATGGCCTCCAGGGCTGGTAGAGGACCCTTGCTTTCATCCTCTCCACTTTCTCCTTCTGCCAAAGCCCACCCCCTCCTTTTCCCAGTACCCTAGGACTCTGCGCACCACCATCAGTAACCACAGCAGCATGAGAACACCAGACCAAAGAGGCACCTCCCACAGAGTCAGGTGCCTTTGTCCCTTGACTGTTTTCAAGGGCACACATTCCCGGGACGTTCTGTAGTTTGCAAGGGGATTTGTGATAGAGGACAGCAGCAGGGCATCCTGCACCCTTGGATCCCAGTAAATGCATAGCCATGCAGGGGCTGATCCCTTCCACCCAGCTGCCTCTGAGCACTTCCCCAGGTATCAGGACTCCAATCTCTCATCCCAATCCCAGCCCTACTGCCTGTGTGACCTTGAGCTTATCCTTTTCCCAAAAGACTCATCTGCCCTCATCCAGACAATGGGCCCAGAACTCATCCATAGTGTGTTCTGAGGAACTCCCCACAGCTGAATGTAGTTTGTCAATCAGGAGACAACGCAGTTCCTCATGACCTCCTGGGGACCTTGTCAACTGCAGACTCCTGGTCCTGTGGTAAATTTGCCACATTGGGATCTCTTGGCTGTACTGAAGAGTCTGCCCTTCAACAGGAGCTCCCAGGGATTCTTTGGCACAGTGAAGTTTCAGCCACTGACCTACACATGTGTCCTAGACAGTGACAGATGTTGTGGCACATTTCATCTGAGATGGAGATCAGAGGACCAAGCCAAAATCAGTAGAATGAAAGACCTTAACTACCCACCCACCCACCCAGAAGCACTGAGTAGAGGAGAGAAGAGCCTCAGGAATTGGGAATTTGGCCTCTCGTGTACACTTGTCTTCATAGAGCTCCTGGGGACTGAAGAGGGGGGTCTTGCTCCAATCATGACTTACCAGCACCAGACCCTGCCTGCCAAGTTGAGATGTCCCAACCCCACAGTTTCAACCCAGTGCTATCCCACCTCTCTGTCAAACCTGTCCTGGCCTCTCCTCAAGTCCTAACTATCCAATCCCATGCTTCATGGGACATAGCCCAGCACTTCTGGCCAGTGGTTGTCACCTGTATCAGGCTCATGTCCAGCAGGCACCAGGAATCAGGGTTTCTCCTACTGGGGCATCCACAGCTCTAAGAGACACTCCAGACACCTGCTATGCACATAGCACTCATACCTGGTCTCTTGGTGTATGCTCCTCCACCCACCTTTGGAATCCTATCTTTCCTCCTCCTCACCACGGTCACACAAACACACACACATACACACACACACACACACACACACACCTGTCTCTGCTCTGCCACCGTCACCCAGTGAGAAGCCACACACACTGGTCTGGTATGTCTTGGACTAGAAGGAACCCACTTCACCTCCCATCCAATTCCCACTCATAGCGGCCAGGAAATGCTGAAGATGGGGATGAATGACATCTAGTTAAGGCTCACCCTCCTCTAAGCTGAAAGGCAGGAAGAGGGAATGCCTCCAGCAGGGGCCATCCCAGCCAACACCAAGCCCAATTTCATTCCTGGCCCAGGGGAGGAGAACTTCACTGACTGGCAGAAGGCAGTTTCCTCTTTCTAAGAATCTGTGGCTTTGAAAAGCTCTGCTGCCCTGGCCACCCTTACACAGCCAGCATTGTGGGGATTCTCAAGCCAGTCTCAGATTTCCCTCCCAGAGCTCTGACTTTCAAAGGAAAAGGGAAGCCAGCCGGCTACTTCAGACACCCGCTGTATTTGGCTGAACTGAGCCAATTAGAAAATCAGCAGAAGATCCACCCAGCCCACATCATGCCAAGATCTTGGAAAGAGTGAGCAGCAACTCAGGCCTCTGCTATGCCCTTCCTAAGATGGCTCAGGTGGTCACAGTCTAGGTGTGATGTGGAAGGACAGCACTACCAAGACTTCTCCAGTCCTCTCCCTGTTGTCCCTACTGAGCCACATCTACACTTAATTCATTGTCCTGACTGAGAACCAAGCAAAGTCTTTGACCCCTTACAGATGACCTCAACAGACAGTAGGTACTCAACAAAGACCACTGAAATCAAATTACACTGAAGTGAGTTGATGTGAATGAATTGAGTTAAGTTCACATTTAGCCGCTGATTGCCACTATTAGATCCCTACTCTGTGTCAGGCACACTCTGGTGGAGTAGGGGACTGGGTGGGGGAGGTCTATACCCTTACAGAGCTCAAGTCATAAAATATGACAGGAAACCTTCTCTGTGTCCAGGCAGCTAGAATTTCTCTGCAGAATCCTGAGCCTGCTAACATTTCCTGCTCTCCCTCATGGTGGCCAGATGAGAGCCATGAGAGAACAAACACAAACATGGCCTCAGTGACCTCTCTCTGTCTCCCTTCTCTGTCTCCAAACCTCCTCTGGTAAAGAGGCAGAATCTATTCCCCACCCCTGAACCTTGGCTGTCCTTGTGAATTGCTTAGGCCCGTAAGGTAAGGCAGAAGTTATTCTTCTGGTCCTGAGCCTAGGCTTCAGAGCACCTGCACATTCCTCTCCACCTCTGACTCTCAGATTTCTGCCTCTGCCAAATGAGCAAGACTGAGCTCACTTGCTGGACCAGGAGAGGTCACCGAGAACAAAGCCAAGTCAGCCCAGCTTCCCCAGTCAAGGCGATACGCACAGGAGGGTCCCACCAAGAACAGCAACCACACATGCGTGAGTGAGACCCACTGACCCTAAACGAGGCCCAAAGGACTACTGGGCTTTCCCATAAATAGAGAGCACTAATAAATGGTTCTGACCCATTGAGTGTGGGGTGGATTATTATTACACAGTGGATTATTATTGTTGCAATCAATACCAACACAAGCCCCAAAGTCAGAGAACCTACTGCAGAAGGAAGGCAGGTTTACCACCCAACTGCTTCTTCCCATCTCCACCTAGTCCCCAAAACCCCGGAAGGGAAGGAATTCATAGCTTGAGACTCTTGCATTGAACACCACTAATTAGCTCTAGCTCTTGTCTAGCTTAAATGTTTTCCAGGTGCATACCAGCTGAGTTCCTTGCTCCTTAGAGCTTCAGAGAGTGCATGATTTCTTGTTCCTGCAGCAGGAATTTCAGTTAAAATCACAGACTTTGCAGTTAGACAGACTCAGGTATGAGTTCTGACTGCAGAGAAGGGACTTGACTTCCTCAGCTCTGGTAAAGTCATCTGTAAAGTGAGGATGATAATAAAGTTGATTCCTCAAAGGGCTACATATAGCATTAATACTGTATGCACCATAATGATGTGATGATGTATTTCAAATGTGGATGGCATAGTTCCCAGGGAACATCTGGCAGTATCTGGAGACATTTTTGGTTGTCAACATGGGGGCAGGGGTGCTACTGCGTCTAGTGGGGAAGAAGCCAGGGATGCTTCTAAGTGTTCTACAATTCACCCAGACAGCCCCCCAAACAAAACCCTGTGTCTCTGGCCCAGTCCCTGGCACACAGCAAATAGCAGTGGAGACGGACACCCACTCACCTGGAGATTCAGAACACAAGGACTCTGTACCATTCCTAGGAGGTTCAGGGTAAAGTACTAATAGCAAACATGGTACTGAAAATTGCCAACTTGCCTTCCATTCATCTTTTAGTCAATCTACCCTTTAGCTCCATAAAATGGGAGTTCAGCTAGTCTGGATTGATTTTAGGTGTAAACTTGAGTTGCAACAGAGAGGTGGACTGGATGACACTTCGGAGTTTCTGATAGCCAAGATTCTCTGGCCCAGTGCAGCCGTCTCCACAGGCTAAGTGAGGCTTTGCGTGAACGTCATAGCACACTTGGGGCAGAGCCCCATAATGTAACAATGTTCCCGTTCACTGAATGTTCCATGTTCAGAGAGTCCCCCTGCATCCTCCACCTGGACATCTGTTTTCAAAGAAGGAGCTGTAGTAAAATTCCTGAGAACCTTCCTTTATTGATTCCGAAAGCCTTTGGCTCTTGCAGAAATACCCGGGGACTGTGCTCAGGATGCACTCTGCCCTTGCACTGTTTTGGGAGCATGGAGGAAGCGGTGGATTTCCTGCTTGTTGGGATTTGGGATCATGTGCGTAGGGGTCTATTAGGACCAATTCAGAAATAAACACACCTGGGCCATTAGTTTTTTATGAATATGCTTCAAACTAAGCTCAGATTACATTTCATTTGTTCCATCCAGCCTCAGCAGAAACTCCCTCCTCTGTAGCTATGTGCCCAGCACTGAGCTGAGGGGAAAATGGGGCCTTGCTCTGGGAGCAGACCCTGGAGACTCGTGGCCCACAGCAGTGAGCATCTCCAGGGATCCCTCAGACATAAGGCAGCAGACTGTTTGGAAGGAATGAGGAGAGGCATGGAGAGAATGAACCCAGCACAACTGAATTTCAGGGACAGCTGGCAAACTAGGAGAGTACTATCACAGCCTTGGGCAGGAGACACAAGCAGTCCATGTGGTGGCTGCACAACTACAGATTCCCAGCCTGGGACTCCACTTGCTTCTGCTCCAGAAACATCATGCTACAGTGGTAAAATCGAGACACGCACACTGTCACTTCGGGGCCATGGTTTCACCCTGACTAAAGTCTTCCCCTCTGTAAGGAGCCCCATTTGTCTCACCTTCCCTAGGAATTTGCAGTTAAGACAAAAGTGGTCCTGTAAGAAGGAAATTGGTGACAGGCTGGTGTGCAGTAGAGTGTGTGCCTTTCAAGGGCAGCAGGAAGCTAAGAGCTAAGGGCTCTCTGAAGGCAGGCCCTGCCCATCTCCCATGCACCTCCCCTGGAGCCTCCTGGGTCTCCACAGGCACTGGGTGCCTTAGCAATTCTAAGCTTCACATTAACTAGGACTCAGGAGGGCTAAGGCAATCGAGTGGAAGAGGCAGGTTTGAATCAGCTCTGGAGACCTTCCAGTTCCTCCAAAGCAGTCCACGTCTTTCCTACTTACTGGACTGTCTCCCCACCGAACTCTGCAGAGCAGACTGTATCCCTGAGCATTGGGATGGCTCCTTGTGGTGCAAGGTTTGAGACATCTGGAGGACACATTAAGGTCTGAGAGGCTTTGGAGTGGGTGACAACAGGTCTAAGGCCTCACACTTGGACAGCTCTTGTCCTGCCTAGATAAGAGGGAGAGGACCATGGCCCAGGAAGGGCATGAAGCTTGGGAAGAAATCTCATTTCTAAAGCCCTGAGGGGGAAAAAATAAATAAAGCACTGAGGAAGGAGAAGAAACAACGGGAACTTCTGGCCTGCCCGCTTGAAGTTCCTGCTTGGGCACCCTGCCTCCTGAAAGAGCTCCTATGTGTCAGGTAGGGCCTGGCTACCTGCCCCCTGTTCAGCTCAGGATTACCTTGCAGCCAGAACAAGATCTGGAACATTCACACCATGGAGTTCTCCAACTGAATGTGTTCAGGATGGAGTTATCAGATCTCTCCTCTTAGCAGAGATTAGAGTTCATGACACAATGCTCTTTCTGGCTGCCGCTCGTAAATACAGACCTAAGATTTAAGCAAATTTGACCCAGGAAAAATGTGTCTGTGAGACTGAGGCAGTAGCACTCACTCCAGTCCCCACATTTGTACGGGCTTATCCTGCTGCCACGTGACTGTGGGTCTGTGAGCCAGCGCCCACGCTCCTCTGGACCTCTGCACCAAGGGAGAGAGGAGGCTGCCTCAGAAGCATCTGGTTTCTCTCTGAATTCCTCTTGCTCTCCTTGGGTTCCTGGAGGCAGGATGCAGAGGGAAGCAAGATTAGAAGTCTCTCCCTAGTGGCAGGTGTGTGTCATCTCTTTGTCAGTTCAATACCACAGAAGTATATTGTCCTGGATGCAGGAGTGGCCATGCCTCCTTCTCCCATGGGCCCAGGCTGGAGCTGGGGGACAAGTAGGGCCAGGCTCTGAAAAGGAGAGATACTGAAGAGGCAAGAGACAGTGTCACTCTCAGCTCTGAAGCCAGTCCAGTGTCCACCAGCCTTGATCTCACTTCATGGATCTCCCCAGTGGACTGACCCATTACCCTGTACGTGTGCTCCCTGAAGCAACTTCTCTTGAGCCTGTGTCCACTGCCCAGCCACAGGGAGAGCCATAGAGCTACACAGAGCCCCCCAGAGTGGCTTTCAAGAGCTGGCAAGCAACAAAATACTATGAGTTCCTGTCCACTTCCACCAAATATGGTCAGCCAGTGACTACAGGAGGACATTGAGGGCCTTAGTTGGAGAAGCTTCTGAGCTAGACACAAAGGATCATTCCAGGCAGCAAAGTGAATCCCATCAAAGGCTCCATTGAGCATTCAGGAAGCAGAGGGCTGAAGTAACCCAAGTACTTTTGAGAAAAGGCAGATTTAAGGGAATGGCATGGGGACAAGCACAAAGGCAGGAATGAGACATGTTTGCAGGTTTGTGTGCATGTGCTGTCATGTGTGTGTGTGCTTTTGTGTGTGTAGTGTGTGTGCACCTGTACTCTCATGTGCATTATATGTGTGTATGTGCTCCCGTGTGCATGGAGAAGGTACATGGGGGGGGGTGAGTGGGGAAGCCAACCTTGGGAAAGGAAGACTGACACATCCAGAGCTCTTCACATGTCACGGTGCAGGAAAGCAGCAGTGATTACCTGTCAGGTGTGCAAACTTATTTCAACCTCCACAGACCAAGCAGAAGAGCTCAGGCTGAAGAGAAGGTGGAGAACCTGCTGCTCAGACTAACCGTGCTCCAAGCCTTCCCCAGAGGTCCTCAGGACCCCTGCTCTCCCCAAGCTCAGGTTCCCACACATACGATGGATGAGGATGCTGGGACAGAGCAATGACAGTCACACCCACACAGCCATTTCCCTTGAATGGAGAGCATGCAGGGAGCCAGGCACTGTGCTCAACCCCCATTCCTGGCCTCTAATTTTCAGAGCCAGCTGAAAGATCTGTCTGTTAGAGATCCATCTGTGTGATAGAAAACTTTGAGAGTCATGGGACTGAAAGACTTGCTCCCAGCCACATGCTACAAGGGAAGGTGCTGGGCCTAGAACCTCAGCTTCCTACCTCAAGACTACTGAAACGTAATCCATGAGGAAGTGCTCTTCTGGGAACGGGAAACAGCAAGGAACGAATCAAGTTGAGAACTCATCTACAGAGCAATGACAGGCACTATTTTGAAGCCTAACTCTCAACCACAGCCACCCAGCTGGCAAAAGTGAATCTGGTCAGGCAGACTTTCAGAACATTTTGAAATGTGAAGAATTTCCATGTCACTTGTTGTTTTCAAGAATTTCATCATCCACTGTTTTATTGATGGTGGAGGTGCAGATTAGTAAATATCCTATAATAATCATTTCTATTTCCTGCATGCTTCCTATGTGATTTCCATTCATTATTGCATTTGATCTTCACACCCTTATGGCAAAATAATATTCCCATTTTCCAGATGAGGGAAATTGAGTGCCAAAGTCCAGGGCACCCAACTAAGTGGGATGTCACATTTTCACTCACCCCCACCTCTGCACACAAACACATCTCTCAGAGTTCTCTAGGTTTATTCCTCACTCTTGGAAATGGAACTTTCTTTGGTTTATTCTAAAACCACCTTACAAAAGAGTTGCTTTTTGTTGTTGACTGGGATTTGGTGAAGAGGCTCATATTCCACCCCAATCTGAGAAGCCTAAATCACTTGAGGATCCATTTGCTCCTTGCATCCTGGGTGAGAGCAGCTTTATTTAGCACCGACCCCATGTCCTTCCTGAGCCGTTGATCACAGGCAAGGCAGACCCTAGAAACACAGTGGGATCATCTTGCTGTCTGATCTCTTGCTCACCCTGCAGATTCTGTACGTCCCAAGGAAGAACTATCCTACTGGACAGAGCAGCTTCTATACCTCTGAAGTATCCAGTTCCATGTAGGGAGCACTGAGTTTAAAAAGTTAAATGGAAAAAAGTTAAACAGAATTCTTTCTTGTTGCACTTTCCCAAGCCTTTAATATACCAAGTGAGTGGTGGATCTTCAAAACAGAGATGTCACTATGTACACCTGGCCAGGAAACCCAAGCCCTTTCTGAAAATGCTGCCTTACTATTCAACTACCTTCTTTCACCTCCCAGCTCTAATTCTAAATAACGCATTGCCTTGAGCAGGCCATTTTCAGCTCTCAGCTTCATATTTTTTCTGTGGCAAATAAGGGAGTGATGTTGATCAGGAATGGCAAAGAGGTTTGTACAGAATTCTTGTGCCAACTTGAATCTTAGACAATCCCAGCCTCCAGGCTGGTGTAAGCAGAATTTTTATGTTGCCTATAGTCTTGGGGAGAAAGCTGCCTGTATGTCCTAAACTGCCTGTCCCTGTAAGTAGAGAACCTCCAAGGTCACCTTTGGCTTCCAGAATCTGTTTTGGATGCACTCAGTCACCTCGCCCTGATCCTGAAGTCTCAGAAGTCCTCAGTGATTGAGACTGGAAGCGTCTCCTTTTCTCACCATTTGCCTCAGCAACTGAGGCTGGCAGGGAATCCTGGTCTGTTTCTGTTTATGAGCCCTTTCACTCTCAGTTAGCCTGCTTGGTCAGCCCTGAGCATCCTGCACACTTTGGTGTTCTGATCTTGCTTCCCACCCTCTATATCTACACTCAGGCACTGAGAAGCACATAAATACCCATGTATTGCACAGCCTTCAGGGGAGTTTGACAGCAAAGTTTCTCTCCTACAAGTCCTGGAATCCTACAAGTCCTATACACATTCCTTGTCCCCAGAGCTAAGTGCCATTTTTATACTGGATTCATTCCCAAAGGCCTCCAATGTCCCAAGGAAAAGTTGCTATCCTTACTCAAAAGTGGCCCCGTAGCACTGCACAGAAATCACCGAGTAGGGGGCTTGATTGAATACAGACCCCCAACCCCCATGCCCACTTGCTGAGTGATACTTTCTGGAGGTGGGGCCTGGTTATCTGTCTTAGTTGGATGCTGAACTTTGAGAACTGCATGACATCAAGAAAATTGTCCCCTGAGCTGGTCAGACAGGGGAATCTGTGCTGACAAGGCCCAATCTCACTACCATGAGATTGCCAGGAATCTTGGTTTCCCTGACCTGGCCCACTCACTCTGATTACCTCACTCCTCATCCTTCCCGCTGCCCCTGGGAGCTGTTGTGAGAAATTAATTTGAAAAGATGTTTGCAAACTGCACCAGCGCTCAGCTGTGTCTAAAACATCAGTGTCCTTCCTTCCCTCTGCTAGCATGTAGCTTCTTCTCAACTCAGATCCTCCTCACCCTGCCAAAGGTTCTAGAAATCTGAAGGTGGAGGGCTCCCAAAATGACCCAAATCCAGTCTGCTGTGGACAGAAGGAAGAAGGAAGTGGTGAGAAGTGTAAACACAGTGTTCCTCTGAGAGCTTCATGTCTTGTACATCCTCCTCTTCCTCCCTAGGGACAGCATGTTCCCCAAAGGGAGACTCTCCCCAGAACAGACAGCAAATATGAGCAGGCAAAAGGTTCTATTCTGTTCACTACTTCTACCTATGTTGGAATGAGAACATAACAGTGGATGGATGGATGGATGGAAGGATGGATGGATGGATGGAAGGATGGATGGATGGATGGAAGGAAGGATGGATGGATGGATGGATGGGTGGATGGATGGATGGATGTGAGATGACATAGGTAACTTAAAAAGAGACCTGGATTCTAATTCTGGTTCCAGTATTTAATGGCCCTAAGAGAAAAAATTTATTATCTTTTCTGAGCCTATAAAACAATAATGGTTATTCCACCTCAACCCCATCAAGGTAAGAATTTTCATCTCAAATGGAAAGACTACATTTGGTAAACTTGGTAAACTCTCAGATTGTACAAATGTCAGACGTGATGAAGATGGTGACACCATCCTGTGATGAAAGTGCAGCCAGAGTGTCAGAGGGTGCACAGATCTTGTACATGATTGAAAAGCCTTTCATTCACCCGACCTTACCTGTGCAAGCAAGAAAGCAGCCAGAGGCAGGAAAAGCCCCAGCACAATATCCACCAAACTGCGTTTCCTTCTTAGCTACCAGCACATTCCTCCTCAACTGATGAGCCCAGGCATTCACTGCCGAGGCCTTGGGAAGCTGTGGGTGGACCCCAATATCTCCATTTTGGCAAAACAACTGAGAACAGGGCCCAGATGGCCTAGAATCAGTGCCCTCCTACAGACAAGGGTTCATGGAGCCAGAACGGCAGGGCTGGCAGGTGCCACCATGAGGCTGTCTAGCCCCATCCCCTCGTTTTGTGGAGTCAATATTACAGTCTTTTTGGCACAGATTAATAAAAGCAACTCCTCCACCCCCAGATACCTCACCAGGCTCTGCTGAAACACTTATCACTTACAAAGGGAAAAAAAATCACTTTTCCAAGAAGGCAAACACTGATTTATTAATTACCCTGAGGGGCTCCTGCCAAACTGTAGGCAGGGAGCAAGAGTCTAGAGATGAAGAGAAGCTCTGGAAGGAGTTAGGGGCCACTTGACTCACACTCCAGGGGTGAGAGCTGACACTTTCAGACTGACTGCAGGGCATGTATTGAGATTATCTCTCTGCACAAATGAAGCCCAGCAGCAGAGAGAAGCAGAATTGGGGAACTTGGTGGGGAGGTGCTCCAGAGACTGTTCTGTGCCCCTAGAATCATCAGAGCCACCAGAGAAAAGCTCCCAGTCTCAAACTCAACATCCTTAGGCATCACCTTCTCTTCAGAACCCTTCCACACACACATAAACACACAAGCACATATGCACATGCATAGCATCCACCTAAGCCCCAGAGCCCTCCAGACAATCTGTTGGCAGTTTTTTATGCCCTCTTGTGAAGGTGAGCCCCATTTCCATCTCCTGGGAGGATGTACAATCTGTGTCATGTCTGTGCCATTGTATTTGGAGCCTAGGAACCAGCCCTATAATCCATGGGTCAGGATGGGCTTCCCCTGGCCCCCAACAGCAGACGGTCCAGGCCACCAATCTCCTCTGGTCAGTGAGACAAGGCCAGCATGAGTGATGAGCAGAATCTCTGAGAATGGATGCTGTCACTGGTTGGGCCATCTGCTGTTGGGACTTAAAAAGATTTGCCAAGAAGTTGAAGGGAGCCCTGGAGACCACTCTGGACATCTCTGAGTAGGGGAGAAGGACAGGGTCACCATGTCTGTCTGAGGTACCAAGGTATCCAGCAAGGGGTGAGTGGGGTTGAAGTAGTCATGTATGTGTCCCAGGTCTAGGCTGCATCTGCCAACAGAAGGGAACATTTTCTATTTCATGTAAAGGTGCAGAATGGGCCAGCCATGGCTCAAATGAAAGAGGTGGAAGGTGGGGGCTAGAGACCTCTCTATGGGGAGGTTCTGCTGCTCCTATAGACATCAGAGAAGCTGGGTTTGCTTACATGACAGGGTCATATGTATGTGGTAGCTGGGAAGGGGGTGTGGCCATGAGAAAAAGTCAAGGAAAAAGCAATGGATGGAAACTAAGAGCCATCAGCTCTGGGCACAGCTCTAGAGAGAGTCCCTGTGATAATAAACAAGAGGAATATCACACACACACACACACACACACACACACACACATGCATCAGCCTTCAGGTCCTCACTGACACTCATGGGAGCCCTAGACACCTTGGACATCCCCAATCTCTGGACTCAGATCCATCATGGGGTGCCGAGTTTTAATGGGGCAAGGCCCAACCAAGTATATGAGACAGGGCTGGAAGCGGGGCAGAGGCAGTGGCTTCACTGTGCTGACTCAGTCTTGGCCATCTCTGTCTTGAGGTCTCACTGGCTCTCATCCCTGTTTTAATCTCTTACTGTTTAATATGTATATACTATTTAATATATGTATTATTATATATATCATATATAATTTTGAAATAAGGTACTCTGTGTCCTTTCAATGTCATAGTAGGTCATGGTCTACCAGAACTGCCTGAGAGTCATTCGCTTTCTGGGGGAGCATCACACTGTTTGATCTGCTACCGAGAAGACCCAGACTCTATGGTTATGATTAGGTGTTGTTGCTAGAGAACTGATCCAGAGCTGATGAGTTATGTCCAGTGGAGAGTATAACACTGAAGGTTATGGTTTTATTTCCCCCCTGGACATTAAACAGTTGTGTGTCTAATTTAGCATCTTATTCCAGCATTTTCCCCATTAACATGTATATATACATACAGGCATATACCTTTTTTTTCATATCCTACTTTCAACTAGGATTATCATCCTTCTCATTCCCTCATTTGCAAATTGAATAAATCTCTATATATTTATAAGCTAACTATGCTTTTAACACTAAAATTTTGACTTTGATGGTAACTTGTACTGACCTTATGTCTTCACCACCCAATACCCACTACCTCCCCCAGCTGAATGGAGTATGACAGCATCAGTCATCATCAGGCCTGCATCCACTATACCACTCAGCATCTATTCAGCCTGGACAGGGCCTTTGGCCTGATCCTGGCCTAGCCCAGTGAGAGGAAGCGATGTACCAGGGAGGTGCCGTGATCCAGCCACACTGGCCCAGCAGCCTGGGGTCCCAGATGGTGAAGCTGAGAACCAGCAGAGTGCCATGATCATGCCTTTCCCACACCCCCACACATGGCCAAGGATACCCCCAGGGAGAGAGAGCGGTATCTCAGGCTCTGCCCTGGCTCTGCCTCCCTTAGAGGGAAGGAAGTCTCTCTTGCCAACAGGGAGGCATCGCGGCCTCTCTTTCCTCCCCATACAGGGAATGTCATGCCTGTGCAGCCCTGTGCAGCTAAAGTGGACATCAGAGGAGATGGACATGAGCAGGAGGACTACTAGAAATGCACGAACCTCACGTGCAAGAGTGCCAGCAGCACCTGCTGAGATTCATGAGGAGGGAGGATTTGCCCTTTGATGGTGGAAAAATAAGACACTGACACTCAATGAATGTGTTCATTTTTAAAACATTAAATGCGTACCATAGGAGGGATGAAGGAGGAGGAGGAGAACAGGCTTGTCACTGAAAGCCACAGGTTTGCAGCTGGGGCCCTGTGCTCTGAAGTAACTTGCAGCCAAACAGAGCCTCAGGCTCCCAAGGCCCAGACAGCCACAAAGTAGGCCTCACCCTATTTCCTCCCCAGCTACTGGCCTGGGAGACTCCTGCCTCCATAGGCCTTTCCTCAGAGTGAGAGTGAGACAGCCATACAGGGGAAAGCCCTATTGCCAGGAAGCATGATACCCCAATTCCAGAATGTGCCATGCTGAATATCTCATAGCCTCTCAATTAAAATATGAGTCCCCAAAACCAGCCCTACTTCTGAAGGATGTCAGGGTGGATGCAGCCCAAGGAGAGCCCATACCAGCCACACAGTTGCCCTCAGGGCTGCTGCAGAGCCCAAAGACAGCCTTGACCCTGAGACTGAGGGAGGGAGGCACTGCTGGTGCCTGGCTGGACTCTGGGCCAGAAAGCAAGAGAACTCCAGAATTCCAAGAACTTCTCGTGGTGGCACCTGTAAGCCCACTGTTGGGGGGTTGCTCCCGAGAGTCTTAAAAGATGGGTTGCTTCCCTCCAGGAGGCCTCTCTGGAGCTAAGAAGACCTCAGTAGCATCCATACACTGATGCAGCTGACTCCTTTGGGAGATTAGGCCAGGGTAGCCATCTGATTGCACAGATGCAGCTCTGTGCCTGCAGGCAGCAGGTCAGGATGGAGAAGAGGTGTTTCCTGGGGCTGAGCCCCAAACAGGAGAGCTCCAAAGAGATCATAGAAAGTACAGCATGGAGGCATCCCCTAGATGAGGACCGAGCTTTGGCCCAGGTGCCTTCTTTCTAAGCCTGGCTGGTGGTAACATCAATCCTGCCTCACTTCAGAATGGCTTTGCTACCTTTACTTGTTTGGAGTGGCAGGCAGTGATAGCATTGTCCTCGTTTTACAGATGGGGAAACTGAGCCTCTGAAGACCACCATGACCAAGGCTTCTCCACACTGCAACACACGGCCAAGGATATAAGGCACGTGTTTCTTCTCAAGAATCAAAACTGTTCTCTATTACAGATCTGTTTCAGAAGGAGGAAGGAACTGAGTGGGCTGGGTTTACCCCCTGTGCAGTCTTCCTTCATCCCTTTCCTTCCATCTCCACCATGGGGCTGGTTCTGGGGTTTCCAACACCAGAGATGGCGGGCTGGGGAGAAGGTGCTGGGTCCCTGAGGAAGGACACCTGGCCTCCCCAGGGGAGCTCTTGCTTTCCATCCTCTCTCCACCCTTGGCTGCTGGCCCCTCACAAGTGTCCATCTCAGGATGTAGGCTGGCCTCAGAGCCCCAGAATCTCAGGTACTGGAAGTTGGATACTCAAGAAGTTACCAGTGCCCAGCAATGAAATAAACCGGACAAAAAGGGAATAGTCCTGTATGATTCCATGTACATGAGGCACTTAGAGGGGTCAAATTGATAAAGATGGAAAGTAGAACAAAAGTTATCAGGGGCTAGGGAGAAAGGCATGAGTAGTTAAGTGTTTATTGGGTGGGAAGTTTCAGTTTGGGATGATGAAAAGAGTTCTAGAGATGGACGGTAGAGAAGGTGGCACAGCATTGTGAATGTACTCAATCCCACTGAATTGTTTTTGTTGTTGTTAGTTTTTGAGACAGGGTCTCACTATGTGGTTTAGGCTGGCCTTGAACTCACCATGTAGTCCAGGCTGGCCTTGAACTTGCAGGATTCCTCCTGCCTTAGCCTCCCAAGTGCTGGGATTACAGGTGTGTACCACCATCCCCAGAAATGCCACTGAATTGTGGCACTTAAAAATGATTAAAATCGAGCTGGACCTGGTGGTGGACACCTGTAATCCCAACACTCTGGGAGCCTGAAGGGGGAAGATTGCAAGTTTGAGCCCAGCCTAGGCAACTTGGTGACTTATCCAGACCCTGTCTCAAAATAAAAAGAAAAAAGGGAAAAGGAAAAGGAAAAAGAACAGCCTAGGAATGGAGCTTAGAAGGAAGGCCCTGGGTTCAATCTCAAATACTGGAAAAAAAGATTAAAAACATACAAAAATTGAGCCAGGAATTTAGCTCAGTGGTTCCACCGCCTGCCTTGTAAGTATAAGATCCTGAGTTCAATCCCTGGTCCAAAAAAAAAAAGAAAAAAGAAAAAAAAAATATATATATATATATAAAATATATCTTACTATGATAAAACTATTTTCGCAGAATAAGTCAGCTGGCTGCCCCAGTCTTTTGGTGACCCGTATTAGTTGCCTAGGCCCAGTGTCCTTGTTTGTGAGAAGGGCTCCATTTGGGGACTCTTGGTGGGAGGGGAAGTGGGGGACAGCCTGGCTGCACTCACACAGCAGGAAGAAAAGAACACCAGGAGTAATTAGAAACACACAAGACCTAGGTTTGCCATGGGAACCGCAGCACGCGCACCACACAGCCCCTTTGTGGGAGTCACCGTCCATCTGCTTCTGGGAAAGCAGGCAGCTGCCAGGGGGCTCAGGGGCACTGGGCAGGGCTGAGGCCCAGTGAGTCCCCTCTCTGCTCCCTTGGGCACAGAGACACACTGAACTCTGCTTCCCGACATGTGTGATGCAGATAAAAAACTTCCCTGTTCCCTCGGAGATACTTATGTGGGTCAGTCCTGGGAAGGCCCATACAGGGTCACTCAAGTGTCATCTTGGTGTTGTGCTGTCCATAGAGCCCATGGAGCCACTCATCCTGAGTCAGCAGGGGCCCTCCTTGTCCGGACACTGGCTCTCTCATCACTAGATCCCTTTCAAGGGGTCATCCCCAGCCAGAGAAGCGTCCGTCACAGTGACCACTCTGGGATGCACCCAGCTAGGCCAGTGCTTCTTCCCCAGGCCTCTGGACGGCGCTGTGGCTCAAGAGGCCTGAAGAGAACCCACTAGTCACTGCGCTACTCTAGCCCAATCCCTTGATCCTGCTCTTACCCTCACTTTCCCTGGCACATCAGCTCCCTTCCCCGTAACTCTCAGGGTGAACGACCCCAGTGGAACCTTAGCAAGAACTCCAAGCTCTGGAGACGTGCACTGTTATCATTCCCAGTAATAGTGTCAAACTCTAGGCCCTGGAACCTGCTGGAGGCTCCTGATGGAGAAGACACCCTCCTGGGAGTTCTGAGGAGGGGGACATGCATGGGGCAGAGGCTCTTCTCCTCACCTTGGTGTGTGGAATGAGAAGACTGAGGGGACCCTCTTGTCACCTGCAGAGAGTTTCTCCCACCCTTTGCATTATCCTTCTACCCCACATACACACACGCAGCTCCAGGTTTCCAAGCAGCAGGGTCCCCTCAGTCACCAGGCATGATGGTAGTGCCAATTAGGAGGCTGTGGAAAACAAAGGGAGAGTAGAAGGTGCTTCGATGAGAAAGCTCCTTTCTCCTGTGCCCCCAGTGGCTTCTTGGACACCACACAGCCTTTACATAATAGCGCTGCAGTACAGTCAGAATGAGAGAAATGTGGATTTGGGCCTTTCAAAATACACGGGGTGTAACAGTGCTGGTAAAATAGCTCACCCAGAGGCAACAGAAAATTTTTGTTCCTGCAGCCCAAGTAGGACAAAGTTCAGCTCCTTCCCTCTGCTACCCACCTCCAAGTCCCAAGAGGAGACCCCCCGCCCTGAAACCCCTCAAGCCAGTCTACTAACGCCCGACCTGGGCTTGGAATCCAGACAACTGCATGCTAGTGTGGTAACGTGGGCTTGGTTCTCCATATGGTGACTCTTCCAGGTTGGCAATCAGTTAGAGTGACGCATGAGGGATGAGCTTGGAGGGTGTCTAATAGTGGCCCCACACAGGGAAGATGGAGATAACAAGAGTGCCCTTGATGTCACAAAGTACCTTTTCCAGGCTTCCCTGTGCACTATTGCACGGGGTCCCGTGGGGACCTCTGGGGGTGTGGTGGCAGGCTTAGGGCTCCTAGCTGAGCAAGGGTGGCACCATCGAAGGACTGGGGTGGCTTTGTCTAAAGATGCACAGCAAGCAGGGGCAGTGGCAGCACATCTCAGCACCCGTATCCCAGCCATGCTTTCTCCACCCTGCTGCCCTGATCAGCACTCCCTGAAGGGCCCTGTGTGAGGACCAGGAGTGCCACACTCCAGCTTTTGAGGACCTACCAGCAGTCTCTAGTCACTAGCTGCTGCCTGCTGGGAATGAGATGCCAGATGGGGGCTGATGCCCTTGACATCATCTAACCATCATAAAGAACCTATTTGTCCAAAACCCTCTTTTTGTTGTAAATCTTTCCAAAATATTGTATCTTCTGTAACTGCTCCCTTAACTAGAGAGCACTGAGGACTAAGCATGGGTCTGAGTTATCCTTCAGATGGAGTTTCATTGTCAGGTCCCCCTTCCTGGCCCAGCCTGTGCCACCCTGCCCCCTGTGCTGAATCCCATGGTCCTCCCTGCAATGGGCCCCCTTGCTGGCCAGGGACGTGCTAGGTTCATTCCTGTCTTCCTGACCCCACCTCCCCAGAATGTGCCCCTTTCTTGTATCCAATTCCCATTAGTCTCCCAAAGTCCCCCACTGAACTTTTGCTCCCTACGCTCCAACAGCTCATGGGCCTTGTCCTCCCATTGCTCTCTGGGATGTCCTGCTGCCAGGTGTGATCCTGTCACATCACAATTGTCCATTGAGTTTTGCCACCAAGAGGGTGGCCTGAGAGAATGACAGAGATGACATCATATCCTGGTCCTAGATCCTCTTAGCACTTGGCATGGGGCAGAGTCCTCAGCCACACTTGACTGTCAAGGATCAGAGATGGAGAAGGGCCAGGCACATCCTCCAATCTTGAGTCTAAACATGATTTTTTTTCCCTAAACCAAGAACAGAAAAATTATTTTGAGGCCTCCACTTTCTTTTCTCTTTCTTTCTTTCTTTCTTTCTTTCTTTCTTTCTTTCTTTCTTTCTTTCTTTCTTTCTTTCTTTCTTTTCTTGCTCCATCTCTTTCCCTCCCTCTCTCTCTCTCTCCCATCATTACTTCTTTCCTTCCTTTCTTAATACCTGGATAGAACCCAGGGCCTTGCACATACTAAACAAGCTCTCTACCACTGAGCTACATCCCAGCATTTTTTTTTTTTTTTTTGAGAAAAGGTCTCACTAAGTTGCTCAGGTTGGCCCTGAGCTTGAAATCCTCCTTCATCAGCCTCCCAAGTAGCTGGGACTGCAGGTGTGTGTGCCACTGTGTCCAGGTAAATTTTCCTGTCTGTAAAATGGAAATAATACTGTCTCCCTACCCTTCACCATGAGGATAAGGACAAGATGTGAACCCCTTAGCACAAGACAAATATGCTGCATTGAAAGTCCTCACAAATGCTAGTTGTTTGATTTCTTCCTTCTGTCAGAGCAGGGCAGAAAGTGGGAATCCCAATGAGTAGATGACCCTGGAAAGATGCTCTGGGGGAAGAGGAGTGGCAAGGCCTTTTTTTAGCTTCTTCCTCTTCAGGGAGTCCTATCAGAAACTCCTGTCTCCAAAGGCCCTTTCAGAATCATCTCCAAGTCTGGGGTCAGAGGGATGGGTAGAGGGCCAGGAGCTCTCTCAGGAATGGGTTCTTGGTGTTAATTTGTAGTAGATGGGCCCAAGGGAGCCTGGGCCACACCTTGACACAAAGATTTAGGAAGAGAAATTAAACAAAATCTCCCTAGCCTCATAGGATGTGCATGTGAAGTTTTACTTTATCCACTGGAACCTGGAAGAAAAGCTGGACAGAACAAAGTGAGGTGGCCTAGAAAACCAACCCCATCTCACAAAGGAGGTGTTCCCAGGCCCAAATCATCTGGCTAAATTGTGTATCGGGGTGAGGGAGGGGAACAACACCTCACTGTCCAGTGGAGGGATTCTGAGGCCTCTGTCACCTCCCCTGACCCTCAACCATTTCCTGGAAGCTGTCCTGTCTGACCCCCTTCTTCCTACACTGTACACTGCTTTCTCCCAGTCCTGTCTTCTCCTAGCATATGTGTAAACACACACACACACAAACACACACACACACACACACACACACACACCAGGCTTCTACCTCCCCCTTTTCTCAGCTTTATTTTCCTGCTCTTCCACCAAGTCCTTGCAAAGTTTGTCCCTGCCTCAGCCCCACCCCATGGGGATGCTGCCATCTTGAATACTCCCCAGGTGGCTCAAGGGTATGAACATCCACACCTTGCTGCTGCTTCTTCTCCTTCTCCTTCTCCTTCTCCTTCTCCTTCTTCTTCTCCTTCTCCTTCTTCTTTTTTTTGTACCAGGGATTGAACTCAGGACCTTGAACTTCCCAGGCAGGAGCAGAGCCACTGAGCTACATCTCTGGCCCCACACCTTCCTTCTTGATACAATGACAGATTTCTTATTTCCCAAATGGTATCCACATTGAAGGGAGTAGACTTTCAGGTCACAGAAGCCTGGATTCAAACCCTATTCTGCCACTCAGTTGGGTGAACTTGGTCAGATAGCTTCATTTCTCTAGACCGTAGGTATCTCACTCAGTATAACACTAAATCACATGATTAAATGATATTAAAAAAAAAACAAGTAGGTACCACAGTGCCTGGAATATAGAAATGATGATAGTTTAGCATTACTATGTGTCATGTGCTATTCTAAACTCTACATGTATTAACTCCTCTAAGTTCTCCCAACATCCCTATGTTATCATCATCTCATTTTAAACATGAGGGCGTTGAGGGTCAAAGAGGTCAAACAACTTGCTCAAGGTCACATAACTAGTGAATGGCAAAGCTGGGGTTTGAGAGTAGATATTCCCACCCCAGGGTATGATCTCAAACCTCACAGTAGACAGTACACACTCGCTGTCTCCCTTCTTTATTCACAGCCAGGCCTGGCACAAAGTAACTTCCTCATGACTCACTATACAACTGAACAAGACACAACTCCACAGAGTTGCACTGAAGAGAACAGAATTCAACCACCTTAGGATGAAGTCCAGCCAGTCTCTCTTACATGGCCCAAGAAGCCAGGGACAAAGCCCAGGCCACACTTTGACCAAGGTAACTCAATATCTCTGCCCACCGGAAGTTGGAGACACTCATGGGGTGCTTCCTGCTCCTGGATCCCATGACCAGGGCTTGTCCTGGAAATGCTAGTTTCCTACCCAAAGGCCCTGAGTGTTTAAGATGGTAATGTGGGGAGAAAGGAGGGGTAGGAAGGAAGGCAGAGGGAGGAAGAGTGTGTGCTTCATCTAACGTATTTTATTCTCTCTGCAGGCATACCCTAATCCATTCTCAGCCAACAGATAGATGTAGGCAGGCAGGCCCAACTTATGTCTGAGAATGACCCACTTAGTGGTTTTCCAATAAACTTAGCCTGGGAAGGACTTCTTTGCTTCAGCAAAAGGGCTCATGGAAGTTGTCCAAAGAAGCAGATGAGCTCTAGAGCCCTGGTTTTCCACTATTACTGTGCATCAGAATTAACCATATGGATTCTCAAGTGCACCAAGGGATTCTAATTCAATAGCTCTGGGAGAGGCCCAGGAAAGTCCCCAGGTGAGGGTGCTACCTAGGAGATCACACATGGAGAGTCATTGACCTTAGGAAGTGGTTCTCATCCTTCACTGGAAAACAGAACTATGTAGAGGATGGTTAAAGTACAAATCCCTGCCCCACCCCAGCCCAGCTGTACTGAATATCAAGGAGTGGAACCCAGCAATCTGACTTATTCAAAGCACTGTATAGATTCCAGTGTCCAAGAAGGCTTGAGAACCATACCTCTAACCTGATATCCAGAGGTCTGGGTATGGTCTTGACTGTAGTTCAAGGTCACAGATTGCTGGTGAGAAGCCAAGACCAGTTTGGTAGAGTATGGTGCCGAACGTCATAAAAACAGAACTTTCTCAAAAATTTTAACCAAGGTGGGTTTTAGAACTCAGACTCAGGTCTACCTTTTCATTGAAACTATCTGATTATGAGACTCCTCTGCCCTTCAGTAACCAACTCTACCCTTCTTCACAGAAAGTGAGCGAAGGCTTTGGCACTGATGAACAGACCCAGAGCCACTTCTCTGCTAAGCAAGAGCCTGCTGCCTTTCCACATCACTACTCTAGACAAATTGTTCCCTATCACTCATGCTTAACATTAACACAATCCTCCCAATTTGAGCTCCAGTCCCAGACTCCTAGAAATCTCTGAATTATTGAATTTTAAGCCAGATGGAAACCTCAGGGATCTTCTTGTTTACCCAACATCTGGAGAGCCAGGTATGACAGCCAGGAATGGGAGAGAAAGCAGGATTGAACTGGTTGAATGAGAAGCTAAATATCCCATAAGGCTCCAGGGAAACTCCCCAAACTCTACAACTGTAAGGAGAAATCCCACATCCCCCAGCAGACAGGCAGCCTAGCAGGGGCCTTTCATCCACTTAGCCTCAGTGTCTTCCTGTTGTGTTTGCTTTGTAAGGTTCATAGTGTTGTTTTGCTTGGTGATTTATTTCCCTTTTCTTGTAAATTAAGTATATGATGCATTTCCTCTTGGTGTGAATCCCAGAAGCCCAATGGGAGGGCTGGGCCCTAAGCCAGTGCTAGAAAGCATTTTCTTTCCAGCAGGACATAGGGGGCCTTTTTACTCAACTTAGATCTCTCTCTGAGACAGTTTTGTTTACTCTTGCTTCCCTGACTTATGATGGCCAGCCCATATATGTGTGCTAAGTAAATAAATGCGTGAGTGATAAAAAATGAACTCACCTAATCTCAGTACCAAGAAGGGTAGAGAAAGATTTCAAGGGAGAGTTATGCCCAGTCTGTCTCAGAAAGAAATGCCTTTCTCCCAGGTTAGAAACTTTCCAGAATCCTACTGTTCTTATCTCTGACTACTGCATTGAATAACCACAGTCCTCTGAAGAAGTTCCCCACTCTACACTACTGTTCCATCCAGTGAGAACACAAGAAGCCCAGTGAGTGACTCTCCTGACCCTTGGCCAAGTTCTCTGGGCTCATCAAGAGATGAACTTCAGCATCTGAGGGAGCTGTTCAGGAAAAACAGGAAGTCCTCTTGGGGCTGGGCTGGGCTGGGCTGGGGACCAAGGGAGAAGAGACAATGTCCATTGTTCCCATTTGTTTCTCCCTGCTTTGCACATGTCACAGAGCTCTCTTAATTAGGCTCCATTACTTGCTCACAAGATGTGAGCTATCCTTCACAAACAACTGTGACTTCCTTCAGGGCCAATCCCCAGGTTCACAACTCTCCTGTGGTCATTCCAATCCCTGCCCACATCCCATAGTGCTAGGTAAATCTAGCCCCACAGTTGGAGCTTGTGTTATTCAATAAAGACATGGAACCCAAATGGGTGTGGTGGTGCACACTTGTAATCCCAACACTCTTGGAGGCAGAGGCAAGAGGATCACAAGTTTGAACCCAGCCTGGGCAACTTAGCAACTTAGAGCCTGTCTCAAAATAAAACATAGAAAGAGATGAAAATGTAGCTCAGTATGAAGATTCTGGGCTCAATCCTCAGTACTGCAAATAAAAACAAAACAAAACAAAAACCGGATGTGGGACTCCAGAAATAAAGTTAGATGTCCTAAGGTCATAAAATGAAAAAGTACCCAACAAGATCTCAAACTCGGAGGCTTCCATATGTATGGAGAGCCAGCATTCTTGAGACAAAATAAGTATCTCTACTCACTTAGTATAGAAAAGTCTCCTTCTAGAGATAGACATTGGTCATCTCCAAATCAGAACCCCTGGGTGTGTGACTCATACCCAAGAATGAGTGGGCAGCACTGACAGGGAACTTGAGTCTCTGAAGAGGCCACATGTGAGCCTCAAGGCCTGCATGGAGCCACCTGCCATTCACACTGCCTCCTCTCCAACCCAGACCTAGCTCCCAAGGAAACTCCACTCCCCTCCTCTAACAAGAAGGCAAGAAGCTACCTAGAGAGGGAGTGGCAGGAGATGCAGGGAAGGCGGTAAAGCAGGAATATCAGAACCAGATATGAGAGGGCATCAGAAGCAAAAGGAATCCCAGAGATCCCCACCATCACAGAGGGAGAAGAAGGCCTCAGAAAGTCTGAGAGGGGCCTATCCTCAACCAGAGGACTCAGCTGTCTTTAATCATGGGCCAGAGCTCTTTATCCACCCTGAAGTTCTCGGAAACCTGGCCCATCAGTCAGCCACCTGCTGAGGCCTTGGGCCTCAAGCACAGAAAAAAAGAGACTTGGAAGAACTTATTGAACTGATTTTCCTAGTGTTTCCATGCTTACAGGAACCATGTGATCCTCCAAAAGGGCCACCTCCGAGCAGGCTGTGAGCACAAACTGTCAGAGGAGGCCCTAAGGGCGGAGCTGACCCAAATGACCCTGTAAAGTCACCAAAGGAGACACCATGGGGCCACCAGCCTTCCCTGTGGCTGCCTCTGAAGAAAACAAAACCCAATGGCAAACCAATCCTAAAATCTAGGCATCAAGAAGAAAATGGAGGGGAGAATCTTATAATTAGGGGTCAGGGTGGCAGCCTGAAGTCACAAGCCCAAGCGGACACCTTACTTATGTAAGGGGACACCCGTACCTATGTGTGAGACAGGCATCACGAAAGGTGCTCTGGGGAACCCCACAAAAGGAGCCCCTTCTCTAGTTGCTTTAGAGTGTGTGATCGTCTCTGGAGCTGTTCATTTCAACCTTTGTTATATCACATCCAAACCTGTACTGTTTAATGCTGTAAACTATTGTGGATTTTTGGCCCAAGCAAACTTGGCTAGAGTAGAAAGGCACAGGGCGGGGAGGGCGTTGAGGAGGCCAAGAAGATCCTCAAAAAGCTTTTGTTCTCAGAAAACAGGTTTATGAACAGAGTGTGGGACTCACATGCAGGCAGTCCACTGTTTCGTGTGACTGCTTCAGTTCTGCTCAGAAAGGCCAAGGAGACCTAAGCCAAGGAGAGATGTTCCTTGCCTTAGGGGCATTTACATTCAGGCTACAGAGGAAGGCAAGCTCCTCCAGCAGCTTCAAAGATTAGAGAAGGAAGGATGTTCTTGGCTGACAGCACAGCAAAATCACATTTATTCACATAACATTGCTTTAGACAGGGTTGTAACTGCCATCCCCTCAGCCCACAAGTAGTTACTGGGCCAGGCACTGGGGAAACAGAAATGAGCAAATGAGACAGAATGCACACCCTGGAGAATTCCCACTTAGGGGCAGGAGAGGCTGCCCTGTCTTCTACTCTGCATTCTTCTTGCAGATGTGGAAAGATCTCTCTAGACTCCACCTAGGAGCCCTGGGATCTGGCTTTGCTACTATCTTGTCCTATGAATCTTCCTTTCCTTTGACATTCAGTTTCCATATCTGCAAAATGGAAGTAAACATATCTCTAAGGGTCCTCTTGGCTCTAGGATATTGTGTTGCTATACTTTAGAGAAATGACCAGAGGGGACTGTGGAAAAGAAAACCTGCTAGAGCACTTTGAACTTGTTTACTGAAGGACAGTTGAACTTGGTATGAATCTTGCAGGTCACTCTTTAGTTTCCTGAAGCAGGCTCCCAAAGGTCACTGGGCACGGCTGAGATACCCTGTCTGTAAATAACAAGCTTTGAGGTTCTCCTTAGTCTAAAGAAGAGGGGCTTGGCCAGGGCCCTATCCATCTGAGTAACCTCTATGGTGCCCTTCAGGGTTTCCAAGAGCAGACAACCCTAAAGCCACAAAGAGGAGGTCTAAGCGGAATCCTCAGCTTTGCTAATGAATGGGCCTAGCCCCTTGGGGCCTGCAAGGCATCCCTACACACTGTGCCCCAACTCACTCCACTAAGCCAAGTCTCTTGTGCAAAGTATGTTATTCCCCTTAGAGGCACCCTGAAGAGTCATCTAACTGGCTCTAAGGCAGTAGCTCTGGCCTAAGAAATTCAGGTAGAGACCAGCTTTCTCTTAAAATCCTAAATGGAAAGCCAGACTCACCAAGAACCCATCCCAAGAGCCTGCTGGACCCAGCTCATGACTTGCTAGAGAAAAGACTGGCTTTAGAGAGGGAAGCTATAGTCCCGACCTGCTTGTCGCCTTGGATTTACCCCCAACCCCAGAGCCTGGGACCTCCCCATGACACTCCCACATGAATGGGGCTGGGGCTAGGAGGGGTGCCTTTAAGAAGACAACCATAGTCAAACTCAAGTTCCATTTTGCTTGCTATCTAGAAATGCCTTTGAAATCCTTCAGGGACGTAAATGAGCTGTTATCTTCAATGCTGCTCTATTTCTTAATTTCTTTAAGTGGGGAAATGGGGCATGAAGTAGATAATAGGATTGTAGAGATTTGAGCTAACAGGGATCTTCAAAAGCATATCACCAACCCTCTCATTTTCTAGTGCAGATGTCTAAGGTCTGGGGAGGGTCAGAAATTCTGTCACTCAGGAAACACACAGACATCAAAGACAGAAGTAACTAAGGCCTCCAGCATCTGTGCTAGGACCTGGGGCAGGGGCAGCCCAGGTACCTTAGCACCTGAGGGGGGCAGGCTCATCTGTGGCAGTCAGCTTGCTTCATTCCTTCCGTAGTCTGTGTCTTTACCGACAACACTGGGAACAACGTTAATGTGGATGAAAAGGACAAGAATAGGATGACCACGACCGTCTTTGGAAAGGTCCAGAAGAAACTGTGGAGGATGACTGGATGTCCAGGCACAGAAGAGGAAGCCTTGCTTGTCACTGTGCACACTCTCTGCCTCTTTTCGGGTATGTATCATGTTGCTACAATTCCCAGGCACACATTAATATGAATATACACAACCTACATATGCATGTACATACACAGGTGATGATTTATATATCATCATAAATATAACTAATTTATGTTGGTTTTTCTTCATTTTCAGAAGAGAAAGTCTACAGAAACTGAGTTAAAATTTCACTTTGGAGAACTAGGTTGACGCCTTATCTTTTCTCTTCATATTCCCATCCCAGTTTGGAGCACCCCAGTTACCCCAAGGACTTCACAAAGCTAGATCCTGCATTGACTGGACCAAAAGTGATGGAGTGCAGAAGTGCATCAGAAATATGTATTCATGCTCACCCAAGCTCTGTTGCCAAACAGTGGAGAGACCTGGGGCAGATCACCCTCCTCTTCCCAGCCCATATCCCACCTGGTCCAGCCGCTGGTCACTGAGAGGTTAACTGGAGGCTGACAATTTTCCTGGTTGCAGAGAACTCCCTTGAAATGCAATGTTTTATAGAAGGCCACTTGGAGAACAAAAGGAAAATTGCCTTCTGTAGGAATGAAGCCCTGCCCCGGGCCCCCCCTCCTCCACAACTCTGTAGTACCAGAATCCCAGAGAGTAGGTAGAGCACCCCAAGGCTGGACAGCCTGGCCACCCCTCAGAGTGGGCCCTGGGCTACCCCTGGGGCTCTCCCAGGTGGAATTCTGTAGCCCATCTCCTGGACCAAGGGCAGATGGGCCCGTCTCCTGTGGCCCACAGGTGGTGAAGGCAGTCTGGGTAGGTAGGGCTCTCACACAGCTCTTGGTCTCCTATCCCCAGGGACACTCTGAAAACTTTCCTATGTCAGGACCTTTTCTCGTACTGCCTGATACTTTGGCCCCAAAAGAGAAGAAAAGAGAAAAGGGAGAGGGAGGACAGGCTAGAGAGCAGGAGTTGCCATGGAAATGTCTTTGAGAAAAGGACACAACCAACCCAAGACTCCAGGGCTTGTTTGTAAATGAAGGATTTGGAATTTTAATTGCATTTTCCTTAGGAACCCTAGGTTCCCAGGTTCATCCACCAAAGCAGAAGACTGCTTTTCCAGTCTGACCTCCAATTTAATCCCGGTGGAGACCATATTCTAGGTTCCTCCATGGCTGGCCACAAACACATCACCACCTCTGCTCTCATCCTAGTAGCAGAAGGGAAGGAACACACACACACACACACCCGCCCAGTGCCCTCAGGATTCTCAGAGGAGAACGCCAAAGAAGGAAAGCCCCTCAGTGAACCATACTAGAAAGGAAGACAGCTCTGTTTGGAAGTCCCCACATGGACTTGTGAGGGCCTCAAGGGATACTGAGGACCTATCAAGGGATATTCATCTGGACTAGAACATGCCTCGTTCATTAAAATACTAAATAGCTTATCATAGTAGAGGCCTTGAATTGACCCCAAATATACTTCTTTCCATAGTAACAGAATCCCCATTCTTAGTTGCCAACATGGACAAATACATTCCCTGTTTCCTTTGCAGCTAAGTGTGACCATGTGACTAACATCTGCCCATCAGGATTTAGGGGGAAATGGCACATGTAATTTCTAGAAAGTGCCTTAATTTCAAGAGACATCCCCATCCCTTTCTCCCTTGAATTTGCAGGAATGCACAAACAAGAGCTGGAGCTTTAGCATCTTGGGCCATGAGTGACTTCTGGAATTGAAGCCATGAATGACAGAGTAATAAGTAGAAGTAAATAGAAGGCGTCTTGGTCCTTGTGATCATGGGACACCACACTGTCCCTGAAATGCTACCTCCAGACTTCTTCCCATGTAGGTGAGAGGACTAAACTGTAGACTTTAACCCAAATTGAATGCTAGCTAACACAATGGACATGGAGTCCATCTAGTCTCTCAGTTCTCGCATCCCCATTGCTTCAGGCACTAGTCTGCTCTCTATTTTCAGACAAAGGTGAGACAAGCCAGGAGTTCCAGCCTCCAAAATGCTACTCCCTCTGCCCACCCTCAGCCTGGCTAATGCCTCTTCATCAGCGATATCTCCCTTCACATGTCACCACTTCGGAAGGCCTTACTGACTCCAAACCAGCTGAAGTCCCAGCTACACCCTTCCAGAGCTACCTGAATTCCCCCTTTGTAGAGTTCATCATTTGTAAACTTCTTCCATAAGATCTGCTCTTCCCAGCAGACTAACCATGACCTCTGCGGGCAAGGAGCAGCCTGCCTTGTCCTTCCTGAATCCCTGGGCCTGACATTGTGCCCCATTTCCCTGGGAGGGAACTCAGATTGTCACATTGAACTGCACAATTCTAGCATCTCAAGGCTATTGGTCTGTCCTCTCATGTAAGCCCTGGGAAGCACGTGGCTCTCACTGCCTCCACCTTAGGGAGGACAATGGAGACCTAGGAAAGAGAAAGGGACCTGCCCAAGTTCAGTACCAGAGCTTAGGCCCAGGTCTCTTGACCCACAGTGGTGTAAAGAGGTGGAGTCTAGGGCTGTGCAGGAACAAAACAGGGGGCTGAAAGTGACTCCTACTTATTGCTCTCATCTCACTGCGGTCTTTAAAGCAAAGCAGGTTCTTGCAAGCCTGCACTCAACAGGCCCTTCTCCAGACACCAGGAATATAGTGATAAACAAATCATATGTCACATGACCATGGCTTCTCCTGAGATAATGAGAAGGAAAGGCATGGGAAGAGGAGCTGGTCAGTGTGAAGACAAGAAGGAGAGAAAGCAAAAGTCCTGGGTGTTTGGGGCATGTCATCAAGGGCAAGAGGCCCTAGGCTTGAGCAAAACATGCTAGCTCATCCCACAGGTCCAGGTGACAGTCACTCCTCTCTTCCTCTACTGCTGCTGTCCCTGAAGGCCAGATCTGTCAGGAGTTGGGGAAGGACACAGAGGAAGGTTGAGAACCCCAGAACCAACACTCTGTTCAGGGAGGAGCAAATGTGTGACCCAGGAGATGTGTGGCTGGCTTCCTAAGTGTGTAGCCTTGTTTCACTGGACACACAACTCTAGAAAATGACTCTGCCAAGTTCTGGGAGCCTGCTGCTACTGCCATGCTCACCCTCTCTGTCATGCTCACCCTCTTCTAGTATCCTCCTACTCATGTCTTGAACTCTCCCAAACCACGGAGGCCACCCTGTCCTGGAGCCTGTGCCTGCTGCCCTAGACTGCAGGGACCGCATCCTCCTCTGGGCCTGCAAGACTTGTCCTGGTCATAGATTGAGTTGTGTCACCCAAAAAAGATAACATTGACATCCTAATCCCAGACCTTGTAGAGGTGAGCTTATTTTGAAATAGAGCCATTGCTGGTGTAATCAAGAAGGTCATGCTGACAAGTGTCATTGTTAGGCTATGTGTAAATCCTGAGACACACAAAGAAAACACCCTTTGATAACAGAGCTAGGGACCCTGTGGAAGTGTCTACAGGCCAAGGGACTCCAAGGATTACTGGCAATCATCAGAAAATTGAGGGGACAAGAAAGGGGTCTTCTCTGCTGCCTTCTTAATGAGCCAGTCCTGTTGACACTTTGGTTTTATCCTCCTGTCTGGAACTGGGAGGTGATATATTTCCGCTGTGTTGAGCCACACCATGGTGGGGTTTAACTGCAGCAGACACAACAAAGGAACACAATTCTCATCATGGATGTCCTGTCTCCCTAGCTGGACGGAGTCTCCCAAACATCAGAAGGGATCATGCTCCTCTCTGTGCCCTAGGCATCAAGCCCTGTGCCCCTCAGTGAGGTGGGCCAGTAGTTTCACTGGGCATCCTGAAACCCTCGAGGTTCCTGCACAGCCACCCAGGATTCTGGAAAGGAAGTCAGGATTCTGGAAAGGAAGTTCATCCAATGCATCACCACCTCCTCCAGCACAGCCCGCCAAAATCAGTCTTCCCTGTGGACTTGTCTATCTATGAAGCATCTGTTCACTCTGCCCCCTTGCCAAGACTGTAAGCTCCATGAGGGCAGGGGCTATGGGACTCTGTTCACCACAAAATATGCCGTGTCTAGCACAGTACTGTATACTTAATAAATGAGTCATGTCCCTGTTACCTCTGGGGAAGAGCTTGGGGCCGAGGTGAGAGGAGCAGAAAGAAACTCTTCAGTGATGAGTCTTCCATACATCTTATGTCTTTCCTATGGGTATTTCTTTCTTCAAAGACAAGACACTGAGTACATATTTAAAATTTAAATATGTAACAACACAGATTGCTACCTCTGAGATGTGGGCCTGGGGTGGGACCTGAAATGTGGATTTCAGCAAGCTTCGAGGTTAACCTAATGCCCACCAGGAGAGTTAGACACAGCTGGTTGTCCTCAACCTGAGTCCAGCGTGGCAGCTCAGGGCACTGGCTTCTGCCTTCCCCAGGGATCCTTCTGGCTTGGAGAACATCTCTGTATCCTCTGGAGTCTAGGTTTCTCCCAAGTGTGGAGCCACTGTCACCTGCACCATAACTAGATATAATTGAGGTTTAGACCCGAGGTGGGAAGTCATGGGAAGGAGAGGAGACAGCATGAGAAGCACATGGCAAAGGTGGGGAGAAGAGCTAGGAGTAGGGAGCCTTGGGCAGGTGCCGAGGCTTGGGTGCCCTCTCAGCCTTCAGCAGCCTGTGTGTTGGGCTAAGCTCCTGGAGGCCTAGAAGAAGCTCGAATCCTCCCTGGCTTGTGTTTACAATGAGCACAGTCCTCCCTCAGAGTCCTCTGGAGGTTGTGTTCCAGGATCTCCCAAAGATTCCAAAATCTGAGAATGCTCAAGTCCTTGTTTACAATGGCACAGTGTCTGCATATAACCTATCCACGTCCCCTGTGTACTTCAGACCCTCTCTAGATGACTTGTAACACTTACTACAATGTAAAGGCTGTGTAAGTCGTTGCTAGACTGCATTGTTTCGGGAACAATGACAAGGAAAAAAGTCTGTACATGTTCAGTACACACCTGTTTTTTGTTTTCAAATCTTTTCTATCCAAGGTTGGTTGAGTCTGTGGATGCAGAACCAACAGTCATGGAAAGCGTAAGTGTACTGTACTCTGAAGTGTCCACAACACACCAAGCTCACGACAAGAAAGGCAAGACTCAACCCCTGGATCTGCTGGGCTCCCTCTCTCACTGCCTTAACCTTCGTGTGGCAGACATCACAGGAAGCACAGGCCTCTTTCTAAGTGTGAGACATAAGCATGCACACCCTCCCTACTCTCCTCACCAGCATCACCCACCTCACCCTGTGCCATTCTGCATGTTTGTACATGTCACTGCTGGTCTGCTGCCTACTGACCCACCTACTTGCTTGCTGTCCTCCTTCTGCACTAGAATGTAAGCTCCATAATGTCAGGAGCTTTCATTGCTGGCTTCCCAACACCTAGAACATTTCTAGAACATCTGCAGAGTGAGTGGGTGAGTGAGTGAGTGAAGAACAATAAGGCAATTTCCTTTTCAACTTTTGTATAGTTCCTAGCACAGAGGAGGGCCACAATAAATATTTGAGTAATTAATACCAGAGAGAATAAGGGAGAAATTTGGAGCAAGGGCCACATTGAGCTAAGCTCATCCTGGCCTAGGGCCGAGGGCCTTGAGATCCTGCCAAGGACCAGACTGATGTCTGGCACAGCAGCTCCATCACCAGGCCATGCTCCACCCACCAGAGCCCTTCCACATCTTTGTCATCGTCACTGTCATTGCCATCATTGTCTGTGGTGGTCACGCGTTTAGTGTGGTGGGGTCAGAGTGGATATGTAGGTGCAGTGAGTCACACAAGGCTTTGGATCATGTGTGCAGAGCTGGGTTTAGGAAAGGTCTCAAGGGGCAACGAGAGGGAAAGATGGAGAGAAAGCCAGGAGTTCAGGCAGGTTCGGAACCCAGAGGATAGCAGGGGCCCTGATAAAGGACATCCCAGGCTACTTGGAGAAAGTGGCTGCTGGAGGAGCAAAAGGAGGAACCAGGATTCCTGATGACCACCTGGGTGTCCAGGAGATTGGTGGTCCACAGAGAGGCACAGGAAGGGGCTCATACAGCTGGTTTGGGAGCACAAGGAAGATTGAGGAAGTTAGTGTTTTCCTAGAATACTAACTCTGGGCATTTTTTTCCTTCCCACTCCTTTTTAGACAGCAAGTATCTCCTGTGACCTTCACTAGGGGCTAGAGAGAGAAGCAGAAACAAAACCCTCATCCTTGGACCAGTGAGGAGCCCAAGTTCCTAAGAAAGGAAACCAAAGCTGGTCCTCATCAAAGGGACTTTAGGATTCTGGTCTCCCAATTCAGTGGACTTCCACGCACTCCAATGTGTTCACCCCAGATCCTTGGGTCAGGTTAAAAATGTCAGAAACAAGACAGAGGAAGATATCCCTGGTGAGAAAGTAAGCGAGGTCTTACAAGTCACAAACTTGGCACTTGACATTTGCCTTTGAAGATTCCAAAGATTTATTTGTGATTCCCAAAGCTTTGTATATGGAGCCCATAAAAAAAAAGGATACCAAATGGCTTCAACCCTAAGCGGCCATCAATTGCATGGTGCATTATCACTTTATGAACCACTAAAAGATTTTTAGGAGGCAATTAAACTAAGACACATTGTCGTTTATAAGGCACATTCCAGTTTCAAAGATTATGACATGTGGACATGTGGACGTGTGTGCATCTTAGAATGGTACCAATGCCACAGCTGACAGGAGTGGCATGTTCTTTGAAAAGCATCAGGGAGGAACACTGGAGATATTCTAACCAAGCCCCAAGTCTCTTGTAGTCTCTCTGTCCATTTGTGCCTCAGACTGAGAAGAACTCTCTCTCATCAACAGCACTGCTGAGCTTGGCACTACAGACCTTGGGCTCACATCCCCCCAGCCTGTCCTAGGTGAATGAGGAGCCTCGTGGTTACACCTGGGTGTCTAAATAGTCCCTGACAGTTCAAAGACCTGTATCCGAATGCCCACCCTCACCCTAGGAGCTGTATCCGAATTGCCCACACTTGCCCTTGAGTGCACACCAGTGAGCCATGGAGCTGGCTGGTATCTGAGCCCAGGCCCCCAGCCCCGACCATGCAAAGCTGCTGCCCCGTCACAGCTGCGTCCCTCAGGAGGAAGTCGCCCTCCACTACTGGTGCATCTGACAATGCACATGGCCTTCTCTGGACTCAGTGACCACAGTGTGGCAAGAAACAGTATCTCATAATCGAAGGCAAAAGGAAGAGTCGAAGTGGGAGGCAGGGTCAGTTTTTTCTTTTTTTTTTTTTGGTACCGGGGATTGAACTCAGGTCCTTGTGGTTCTGCAGCAGGCAGCGAAACCACTGAGCTAAATCCCCGGCCCCTGGCAGGGTCAGTCTTGTGGCTTCTGCCCTCCTGGTTCAGGAGATGTGGGGAACTGGGTCTTCACTTCTGCTGAGTGACCATGGCAAAGTCCCTTTCCAGCCCTGTCAAATGAGGAGGCGGTGATGGGCCAAACAACTCTGGGGTCTAGTCTAGGCTAAAAACAGAGCTGGGCCATGATGAACGGGAAACAGGATTACCCAGCAGGCCTAGATTCCCTTCCTAGAGCCCCTGCTCAGGACACCAGCCTCAGGGCTCTTACCATGGACTATATTTTTGGTTATTGCTTCCAGAGCCATCTCACTCCTTCAGAAAGGAGGACTGGGGAAGGGGCTTGGGGGCAGGATACAGCCCTGCCTAAGCAGCCAGATTCCTGGTCCTCCACGTGCCAGCCACTGTCATCTGTCTCTGTCACTCCCACTGTGACTCACAGAGCCCTCCCTCCTCCTTGCTTCCATCTGTAGAAGGATGGGATTTGGGGGTTTTAGGCTATGTCCCTTACCAACAGCAGTGGGGCAGTGGGGCAGTGAGCAAGCTGGCAGTCATAGAGTGCCTTCAGCTTGCCAGGCACCTGTGCTAAGAGTGACATGGGTCTCATTCAACTCACAACAACCCTCTCAGGAGGTTACAGACCCTCATTCTCACCCAGAACCTGGCCCAGAATCCAGACACTGTACCAGATACTTTCTATGAGCTCTCACCAAATCTCTCCAGCAACCCAAGGGTGAGGTCACATTCACATTCCCATCTCTCAGATGAGAAAACTGAGGCACCAAGAGATTAAATACTTTGCCCAAGGAAATAAAGCTTTAAGTGAAAGTCTACCATACACTATGCCCTGAGCTGCTACTGAACAAAGATGGGTGAATACAGGACCATCCTGAACCAGGAGCAATATAAGGCCTGATGTATAAGTCCTAAGAAGCAACTAAGGCAGAGGCAATGCATTGTCATCTGATGTTTGTTCTCTCCTCTATGGTAATGAAATCTCCAAATTTAGTTGGTCATAGGGCATTTCAGAATAAAGACCACACTTCCCACCCTCCTTTGCAGCTAAGTATGGTCATGTGACTCTTTCTGGCCAATGGGACGTAAGAGGGATGCTATGCCTTTCTCACCTTCTCCCTTCTTCAATCCTACTGATTGGGAAGTGAGCTTGGGGTGAACCATCTTGGGCTATGCATTCTAGTGAAAGTGGAGCAACAATGAGAGAAATAACAAAACTAAAAAAAAATACAATTTTTTATCCTGTAAAATTATCTTTTTTTGTGAAGGAAAAATACAGACTTTCTGAGACAAAACCTGAGAGCATTTGTTGCCAGTAGAACTGTCTTGCAAAAAATGTTTAAAGAACTGTTTCAGAAAGCAAAAATGATATAGGTCAGAAACTTGGATTCTACATAAAGAAGGGAATTAGAGAAGGAATAAGTAAAGGTAAAAATAAAACTTTCATTTTTTTTAAAAAAAAGAAAGTGGAGCAACAAAAGAAGAGGCACCTGATTCCCTAACACCAAGTCCTGCCTTCCACACCTGCTCAGGACCACTGACTTTAGGCTGTTCTGAGAAAATTGATATCCCTTTAAGCCACCTGTTTCCAGCTTCTGCTACTAGAGCCAAACTTACATCCTACCTAATAAGCCTATTCTACTCCACTAGGATGTAAGAGTCTCCATGGCAGGTGTTACCAGATTTGGGAGTTCTGGTCCATGTGAGTTAAGCTCAGTAAAAGGGTGATGTGTGGCCAAAACATCACATGCAATGGAGGGCATATTTATAGAAGTGGAGATTCTAGGATAGAGTCTGGATGAAGTCCATACTGACTTCCTTCCCATTTAATGGGCTTTGACTAGCTGAAGCCATTGGAGGAGCCTTCTGGAAGGGCCTCAAGGCACCTAAGGAGAGGAAACTGGGGATGGTTTGCCTACCAGCTTCTTAGATGTCTCCAGCACCACCCTGCAAAGGCTGTGAAAGTGGGGCTGGCACAGTTGCACAGCGGCAGAGGACTTGCCTAGCTTGGTCGAGGCCCTGGGTTGCATCCAGCATTGCAAACAGAACAAATGAAAATACACTGGAAGAACTGATGGTGGGAAAAGGAAGGCCAAGACCTGGGAAGCAGAGGGCATAGGGCTGTCTTCCCACCCCGGGTAGTGTAGAAAATAGGCCACGGGCTAGATTGCCACCTACACCACTGACCATCAGGGCAAAACAGGCTCTCCTGCCCCACAAACATCTCCCCCGTCCAGCTGCAGTGTCAGACCTGCCAGGCTACCAGGGGAAGAAGATGCCATTGCAGACTGAAGGCTACTTACTCGAGAGTCCCTGGGGAAACATCCCCTTCTGGAGGGGGAGACTGCTCAGGTACATGGAACAGAGCAGCCACCCACCAGAACACTCCCCTCCACAGCTCCTGGCCCTCAGTTCACAGGGTTGCTGGTGTCTGCATTCTTGGAGACCCCTGTCCCAGTAGTTTTACTGTCTGCTGAGAGGTGCAATGTCTGTGTGTAGCAGATTCATAGCTGGGCCCTCTCCCTAGGGGAGGGATACCACCTTGGGTCATGGAAGGTGCTCAAGGTTGGATTTGAACCCCAGCCTCAGTTTCCAGGCCCTGTCACTGACAGCCACCTCTTGCGACAACTCAGTTATCTTATCTTTCAATTGGACTTAATAAAAAAGCAAACCAGAAATAAACATCAGAGGACAAAGAGATGATGTCTCAAAGTTCCTAGTGTGGCACCCACAGAGCACACTTTCCTGCTAGATAAGAAGGAACTGGCTGCCAGCAGAGGAATAACAATGGTGGGTCAGCTCTGCAAGTGGAAGGAGACACCCTCTGAAAACCTTACCATTTTGCTCAAGGGTTCAAACTCCTTATCTGTTCTTTGGCAGCCCTTCCTCCTGTCCTTTGTGATCAGACATTCAGAGAAGGGTCTGCCTTTGGAACAGGGAGAACTTGAACTTCACCTGCCTATCTTATATCCCACCCCTGCTCCCAGGCCTCCAAAGACCAAGCCCCACAGAGGCAGGAGTACATGGGGCTGCAGTGGTGACCCTGTAGGACCAGAGGAATCTATAGTTTAAGAAGTTTCCAGATGATTCTTAGATAGTGTGGACTCAAGAGGGTGAAGCCTCTGGCCAGGTGACCCAAGGTCTTTTCTGGCATAGATAACTGTGCTCCCTGCCTATCCCTGGCTCTGCGGAGCAGTCCCCTGCCAAGACTCTCCCCTCCACACATGAGCACTGGGGCCTCCGGCTTGCTCTGGGAGCTCCTGGCCTCAGCGCGGCTGTGTCCGCAGTGATTTATGACTGTGACTCCCACATGCACTCTGGGGCAGAGGGACCCAGCGCACTGTTCACAAATTAAACCCAGCCTCCTCTCCTCCCAGGTAATGGCCCTATCTGATGACAGAGGATCTTATAAACAGCTATCGTCAAATTAATCTCAATGTTGGAGAAATAAAAGCAGCCGTAAATAAGACCGAGTGTGCCTGGCTCACCAGCTTGTCAGGACACTTTATAAAACTGAGCAGCAACATTAATATCATATGGTCTCTTTCATTCCTCCAGCCACCTGGGTGATAGAGGTGAGTACTAGCTGAGGAGTCTTCCAGCTAGTAGGACTTCGGCCAGGGGTCAGGCCCACTGCTGAGGATGCCAGGAGGAGATGCCAGTGGAACAGATTAGCCACTCCCTAGCCCTCCTGCTTCTTCTTCCACCTCTGCCCACACTCTCTCCGTACCCACTTCTGGGGATCCTGGTGTTGGGGGCCACCAGGCACTATTGTTCCTCTTCTGTATGTGGTACTAAGGATTGAACCCAGAGGTACTCTACCACTGAGCTAAATCCCCAGCCCTTTGTATTTTTAATTTTGAGACAGTCTTACCAGGTTGCCCATGCTGACCTCGAACTCACATTCCTCCTGCTTTAGCCTCCCAAGTAGCTGGATTGCAGGTATGTGCTACCATGCCCAGCAACAGTCATGCCTCTTGATGCCCCTCATGTGGCCTCTATTCCCCAGTGCCCCCTCCCTGCTGACATGGAGCTCATCCTCTGTCCCAGCTCAAGATCCATCTCCTGGAAGCCCTCTCAGACCACACAGCACCTCAGGGTGCTGCCTTACCCATCACAGTGGAAGCCACACCAAACTAACCATGCCTCCCTCCTTAGCTCCCAACCAGCCACCACTCCTCCTGTGCCTCAACAAAGGTCCATGGGAACAGCAGAGGCCTGAGGATGGTGTGTGGGCCCCTGTGTGCTAGAGCTCACGGCACCATCCTGGCTGATGGCTGCACCTCCTTGTTGAATATTTATGATGAGAATTCAGTGACAGTGGGGTCAGGGCTTCACAGGGACACACGTGTCACATCAGAGAGGAGGAAGGGAACCCTATCTGGAGACAACTAAGCTTGTACTAATGTGGATAAGGTATGAGGGGTACGCTCATGTGAACCCATGTATGTGAGCAACAAGTAGTCGGAGTGTGGAGCCCTTGTGAGCAGAATTAACACCCTTACCAAAGAGATCCTCCCCTCTTTTGCCATGTGAAGTTACAGCAAAAGACAACCATCCAGGAAGTGGGCCGTTGCCAGACACAGCACCTGTTAGTGCCTTCATCCTGGACTGTCCAGACTCCAGAACAGTGACACATGAATTTCTGTTATTTATAAGCCACCCAGCCTCTGGCATTTTGTTTTTGCAACCTGCAGGGTCTAAGACAGTAGCTAAGGATGACATCCCTGGGACAAGGGACCTTGAGAGAGCAGCCACATTTTGTGGCTTTTGTGTTCTTCAGTGTTCCTTCCCACATAATATAATGGAGGTCCTATGGACCAGTCTTGAGTTAAATGACCCACTTCCTGAGGTAGCACCTCCCAAACTGCTCCAGGCATCAAGTTCAAGGAATGTTTCTAAAAGTGACACCCACACACACAGAGCTCTGTGGTCGGATAGCTTTGGGAAATGCCACTGTGGCAAAACCAAAGGGCTGTCTTTATTGCAGACTTTAGCAGCGCTTTTGGTGGGCTAACAGACAGTGGCACTCTCTAAGATGAGACGTAGTGTGAAGCATCTCCAAATTGTCCAAGCATGTAACCTTTTTGCAGAAAGAATTTTTAGCAGTGCTTGGGGCCCAATGTTTGGGTGGACACTGTGGAAAATTCCTCTACTTCAAGGTCAGTTCCCCCCCCCGCATGTTCCTGGAAGTCTCCCAGACAACCACTGCCCTGCTCCTCCAAAGCCCCCACCCTCCATGAGAGAGCATGTTACCCTTTACTGTGAAGACATTGGCCATCATTGGTTTGCAGGAGGCTGTGGTGACTCCTACTTCGTTTTCTAGTTCTTCAAGGGTAGCATCCAGCTCTCACCTTTGGCCCTTTGCTCAAGACAAGTCAAGGGTCTGAACAGACTATGAGCACTTGGCTCTCCACTAAAGCCAATTGGCCACCAGCAGTGCTGACCAGTAGGCACAGTTGACCAGTAGTGCTGGCAAAGCCCCAGCTCCTGGGCAGGACATTAGCCTCTGCTCCTTGGCAGGTTCCCTATCTCTCCTGCTCAGCCCCACGCATCCTTTAAGACTCACTCAGGCATCAGCAAATCTGGACATTCTCTCCCCCAGGGTGTCTCCCCAGCTAGAGAAGCACCTAGTTATGACTCAGAACTGGACTTTCAGAACCTCCACACATCTGTTTCCAGCCCAGAGAGGCAGGTAAGGTGCATGGGAAAGTGCCTGGCAAGGTGAGTGCTACATGAGTATCTGCTGCTGCTCTTGTTTTGTTGTTATCCTCCTGTCCCCAGGGCCTGGCACAAGGCCTGGTCCAGTGCAGACACTTGTGGTACTCAGAGCACAAGTGCTAAATGAGCTGAACAGATCCATTATCGAATCTGAGCCTCCTTTTTTTTTTTTTTTGGTACTGGGGATCGAACTCGGGTCCTTGCGCTTGCGCAGCGGGCGGCGAAATCACTGAGCTAAATCCCCGGCCCTGAGCCTCCTTTAAACCACAGTTGGGGGTTACTATGATTATTCCCATTTCACAGACAAAAACATTGAGCCTCAGAGACGTTCCCCCCACCATTGTTTCTTTATCGCGTTCAATGAGCCTCCAGAGAGCCAGCAGGAGGAGTCTGCAAGTGACGACCCCTAGCAGGTGCCCACATATAGCAAGAGCAGCTCACTCTGTACCAAGGATCATGGTGGGCACATTACATCCACATCTCACTTAACCCTCACTCAGCCCAGCAGGTGAGAATTCGCACCCCATTTTTGGAGAGCAGAACCAATGCCCTAGGAATGTGGCCCACTCTAGAGGGAGGCCACAAAACCCTGCTCCAGGGCAGCCTCACCCCTCCACTTGGCTCTCTTCGGAGGGACAGCAGGGCAACCCACTGGAGCAGTCTGGCAAGGCAGAGAGGCAAGAGAGGAGGCAGAGAATCACAGCAGGAGAGGCCAGGGAGGCAGGAGAAAGGGGACTGGGACAGTGGGATGACAATGAAATGAGAGGATCCAATGCTTCAGAAAAGAAAAAGAAAACTCAGACAAGGGTGACAGCCACAGGACTCAGACATTCACCTCTTGGACGGGATCTGGAACTCTGTGGGAAGGGGCCAGGGCAGGGCTGACCTGACCACTGAGGCAGATCTCCTTTCTCTGGGGCAGCCTGTCTCACCTCCTCCAGCTCTGCTCCCAACCTGTATGGGCTTCGGTGACCTCTTCCCACCCTGTGTACCAAGCTACCTCCCACCTAGCTGGGCCGCACTTTCTAGCCAGCATGACCATTGACTTGGTCCTTGGTGTGACCAGATGTGTGCATTTTCCACCCACTTCAGGAATGTACAGGGCTCTCCCAAGCCACCTGCTGTCTGTACCTCAGTTGCCCACATCTCAGTGGATTCTTGTAATTGCTTAGGCAATTAAACTGCAACCTGCCCAGCCCTTTCCTATCTGCCCAAGTCCCCTAAGGACCCTAGCTGCACCTGGCCTGATCAAGCAGGTTTGTGCATCTGCAGAGGGGGAGGAGGGGTGTGTGGATGGGAGTTGGGAAATGACCATCTCTTGCTAAGTACTTCCTAGGATTTTGTGTACCTCATTCTTTACATGCAACATAATCTCTTTCATCCTCACCTCCCCATGACACTGGTATTAATATCAATTATCACTATCTCTTCAGAGGAAGAGAGATTCAGCAAAGTCCAAAGTCACCTAGATAGTAGATGACAAAGCCAGATTGCCTGATGGCAAAATCCGTGTATACTTTGCTGCTACCACTTAGTCCTCCCTCCCGCTCTGCCCTGAGCCCTTTCACCAGGAGACTCAGTAAGCACAGTCCTTGCCCAGTCCTTGCTGGGAGCAGGCCCCAAAGTCGGTGAAAACTAATGGAGCCCTTTGTTTGTTTGGAATGATAAAAAGTGTAAGAAATAAAATGGGTGATGGTTGCAAAATATTGTGTGTATTTTTCCTACCATTGAACTATGCATTATAAAATAGCTAAAATGGCAAATGTTCTGCTATTGATTTTACCACAGTGTCCAGGAGAGCCCTACACAGCATTGCAGTGGGTTCGTCTCCATGCTCTGGCCTCCTCTCCATGTCACCACATAATCTGCAAGCCTCCCCCAGGTATGTGTGTGCTACCGCTTAACCCTGACAACCCCGGCTCGAGCTGCCAGGCTCATACTGTTTAACAGACTGTAATCAAGAGCCAAGGAACCCTCTGGCCCTCAGTAGCACAAACCTGGGTTCCAACCCTGCCTCGGGCTCTGGGAGCCAGCTTTTGACTGCCCGTTGGACAGCCCAGGTCCCCAGTGCTGGGAACGAGAGGCCTCAGGCCAACCCCAAAATGCTCCCCACACTCATCCAGGAAGCACCCACATTTGGGAGGAGTGCAAACGTGGGACACAGCTTGAGCTGAGTATGTCACTTAGGGTCTATAGATTCACCCAAAAGTTGGCGAAAGAGCTGCATCTAGAGGTATTTAGCTTCTCCCCAGTTGAGAGGTGAAACTGAAAACTGAACTATTTACCCTGCAGTGGGGCCAGGCCCTTTGGGTCCTCAGAGTCAAGGTTCTGCTGACTGCTGAGCACACATCTAATAGCCCTCCAGCCCCTGCAGTCTGGGTGCTCCCTGAGGGAAGCAAACTCAGACTTGGGGAGCACGTGGGATGGGTGAATGTCCCTGCTGAGGAGGGCCTGGGCAGTGAGCACAGAGCCAGGCTCTGGCCGCCTCTCCTCCCTTCCTGTCCTGCTCCCCTCACTCTCTCCAGGAAGTCTGGGCTGCTCAGGGACCCTTTAGGTGGACCCACCATGTGCCCGGCTCTGATCCCGCCTTCTCCTCCTCACCTGCTGGGCAGGACCAAGCTGAGGCCAGCCAGCTATGGGTCCCTCACCCCAGGTGACCTGCTTTCTTCACCCTTCCATTTCCCTGGATATCTGGATCCCCTGGGTTCAGCCAGACCCAGCCTCCCTCCCACCACCTCTTGCTGTCTGTCCCTTTGAATTCTGTGGCAGGTACAGCCCAGTCCCCAGTAGCCTCAGAAACACCTCAGCCAGAGAAGACAAGCAGGGGTTGCCTCTCATGCACCGCTTCTCTCCTGATCCAGCCTGACTTACATCTCTGCCCACCAAAAGTGAGGCCATGGCTGACGCACCCTGGTGTCCAAGATGAGGGGCTCTGGTGAGCACTGACTGAACTGGGGCCATGCCTCTCTCCCAGCTACCTCTGGGGTCTCCTCCCTCAGCAGGACTGGGGACACTCTGGGCCATGGGGTGGTTGCAGAGCAGGGAGCCTTGAGAAGAGCCAATTCTGTAGACCTAGGCCTCCCCTTTCTCACTTGCCTTCCTCACAATCAAAATGTAGCTCTGGTCAGCAGCCCCATGCCTCATGCTCCAGGGAATGAGCCCATCGTGAAGGCTGAGGGCTGTGAAAAGGCCAAATGAAAGCCAGCACCTCAAGCTCAGGAGTCGGAGTGGACACATTCACCCCTCAGCTCCCACAGACCTTGGGAGAAGCAGTTCCTCTAAAAGGTAGGTGGTACTGAGGGACAGACAGCCCAGAGGAGTTCTCAAGAAGAGGTGGCACAGGACCCTGGCAGCTGGTAGGGGAGACCTGGGGCTCAGCCAGCAGCAGGGACACAGAGGCCACTGCCTCCTCCCTCCCACCTTCACCCCCCAGGGGAGCAGCAGCTGTTGGGGCTTCCTGCCTTCTCTGAGACAGGTGCTGGCTGAATTCTTGCCTCCTCCGCTCTCGCTCTCCCCACCTCAGGCACAAGCTGACTCAGCTCTGCCACTTCCTCTCCTAGACTGGGAGGCCAACCCTGTGAACTAGGGATATGAACAGGCATCGTCATGGCCAGGCCACCGCGTGGGTGACATCACCATCTCTCAATGGCTGGGGGGACTTCCTGGAGGGCTCCCTACCCCAAGGCCGCATACCTCAGGGCACATTTAAAGGGAAGCAGGGACCTGCTCCTCAGCCCTGGAACTGTGACAGCAGAAGCAGTTCCAACCCTAATTCTCTTGGGAGCCCTGGGGTCTGTGCTTGTGGCCCTGGATGGGCCACCAGCCCAGCAGGAGCCATGACTGCTCCTTTCCCACCCGTGCCACAGTGTAACCTGGCCAGCAAAAAGCAAAGAAGGGCCCACAGAGTGCTAAGGGTCATGTGGAGCTGTCCCGAAGAAAAGGCAAGAGAACCGGAAGTTACTCTCATCAAGAGGAAATCATAGTTTTTTAGAGCAGGAAGAGGCAATTAGGCCAATTATCTCCCTTGGCAGATAGGAAGAGAAGTCGCAGAATAGGGATACTTGGCCAGCATCACCAGGGTGCTAACTGACAGAACAGAACTGGAAGCCAGGACTATGTCCTGGTGCACAATGCTAGTCATTCCTATTACTCTTACCTTAGGCTACCTTTTCAATTTGTTTCACATGTACTTCATGTGACAAGACCCATAAAGGCCAAACTTTGGACCTAGCCATGGATGGACAGGATAACTGAGGAATGATGGGGGGAAGGTGACTTGCTCAAGATCACAGTGGGAATCTGTGGCAGAAAAAGATCTAGGACCCAGGTCACACACAGGACAATTTATCCCCATCTTCTTCCTTCCCCTGCACCCCTCCCCCACTGGGCCTGCTGATGAAAAGGGCTAATGCTAGGCAGACTTGGGACCTGTCCGAGTCATCCACTAACCCTCCCTCAGCACCTCAAAACAGCAGGTGGGAGGCAGAGAGTAGGCCAGCATGGAGAGGCCCTATGACCCTTGGCAGTTTGAGGACATCAAAAGCCATCAGCCCCACCATTCCAGTGGAATATTATGTAATCATTCAAAGTGATGCATGTGGAAAACAACACAATAAAATGTGAAAATGTGTGTGACATTGTGTTAAATAAAAAAAATGGAGAATGCCAAATTGTATGTACACTGTTTGCTCCAAAAAATAACAAACAAACAAACAAAACCAAAAACACACACACACCAAATGTAGGAACAAAAGTGTGGAAGGCACTTCACTCATGTGATCAGAGGGGTGGGCTCCTTAAGGGACGTTTTTCCCCATTGGTTTACTTTCTAAACAGGATTCTATTATGTCTATGCTATAACATAGATGAAATTGTGAAGGCAGCAAGATGATTTAAGAAAGGTTGCAAAACATGCCTACCATGTAGGAGGAAAGCCTGGGAAATAGACACCTATTATTTCTGTGGGAAGCAGAGCACAGATTCTACCTCCCCCATGTCCGCCCCGGTGAGCCGGCCAGGCCTCTGCTAGGCAGCTCCTGAAGATTAAAGAACTCACACGTTTGGTCCCAGCTCCTTGCTCATTTCCTGCTAAGGGGTTCTCTGGTCCTCAAGGCACACCCCATCTCTCGGGATGCCCTGTGAGACATGTGGGGCTCAGCACTAGGGACTGAACCCCTCATAGCTTGCAGTGCGTGAGCTGCAATGCGGCCTCTCCCAGTGTGGAGGAAGAGTCCATCGTTGTGAATTTGTCCTACCGCATGTGGAAGACAAGCAGGATTGCTTCCACTTGCCTTGGTCTTGACAGGGTCCCTCACGCCTGAGTGCCATGGGGGCTCAACCTCTTAGTGATGGGGAGGGATAAAGGCTTTCCCCACTCTAGGCCTCAGTTTCCTCCTCTGGTTCCCAGTTACTCCTCACTGGGGGCTGAGATCATGCAAGCAAATGAGCTTTGAAATGGGGAAATCCTCTCTTTACAAAGGGGGCCAATCCTGAGACCAGAGCCCAGCCCCTGCCTGCCACCCCTGTCCTTGTCCCATCACCACACCCCTGCCTCTGGTGCCTCATTCAGCTACCAGGCTGGGCGGCCTCAAGCTCCTCCTTCTCCATGGTAAGGCTGACCTTTCTGCAAATCCGTGGAGGCAAAAATCCTGGCACCTGCCTATCCTGGGGCCTCTTCTCAGCAAAGAGGAAACTTAATAAAGTATGTCCAAACTGAAACATTGTGGGACCCAGCTACAGCCACCAGAGAGGCTAACGTAAGAGAGGCTGCTCCAGGTGACCCGAGCAGCTAATGGTACATGTGAATGGCCCAGTTAAGGGATGTCAGGCATGGAGAGAGTGTCATGTAAACATGAGGGAATTTACCATTGAAGTTCATTTCCTACCCCAACCAGAAAGCTGAATTTAACAGTACTAGAAGTGTCTACTCCCAGACATCACTACAATCCCCTTTCGTCTGCCAAATGCTGTATGATCTCTCAGCACTGAACTCATCCCTCCCTGAGCTGACTGTTCCTCTCATCCTCCCTGTTTGTCTTCATGGGTATATGTTTTCCCAGCACCCCAAAGACCTCATACCATTCAGCCCCTTCCATGTGTGACCCTGCTCACTCCTCCCTTATGGTAAGGACCCCCACATACCATGCGAGCAGTCTTCCCATTCCTCAGACCCAGAGCTTGGCCCTCTATCACCCCCTGGGAAGTTTTCATGGCCTCCTCCCTGACCTCAGCCCCTCCATCTCACCCCTCTGTCATCAGCTGCCAGAATAAATAAACCAACTAAACACCACCATCCCCTGAGAGCTCCCAGGGGCCACAGGAGCAAGTCCAAACTCTTCCAAAGGCTTCAGAAACTGCCTTTGAACTCTCTTCCACCTTTTCCCCACATTCTGCAGACCTTGTACCGTTGAGACTCCTGCCTATGGTCTGGGGAGAGCCACTCAAAGGCAGGACAATGGCCTGCTGTCCCTGTAGCTGTGTAAGACAACACATAGACACACACACACACACACACACACACAACCTCCCTCCTCATGTGCATGTGTGTTCTTGACAAATCAGCAGAGTGCTGGCATTGATTGGCCAAAATCTCACGGCTCCCCACACCCACCTGGCAAGCTTCCCCGTTTCCTCCATCCTGTATGCACACCCCATCCTCAGCAAGGTCATCTCTGACTTTATTTGGTCCTCAGGCTGGTAAATGCCTACAGTTGTGATGAGGAAGGGTGGCCATCTAGCATGTGCTCAGCATGTGCCAGGTACCTTCAGTTTGGACACCCCCTGTCAGGTAGTTTTCATGATGGTCGTTGTCCAGGTGATGCTCGACCAGCGGCTATGTTCACTGTTCCAGATCAAGACTGAGCTAGGACCCAAACCCTTGACAGCTCCGAGCCTGCTGCACCAGCAGGACAGTCTTCCCTTCACTTGGGTGCTTCCTTCGGCTCAGACATCTTGGGCAGCATCTGGGGCCCTGAGCATTCCTCCCAGCCTCAACATAAGCCCAGGAGGTCCCTCTTTTTTCTGTAACCCTTTAACACAAGACTTGCCCCAAAGTAGAGATCATAGAACATCCTTTAAATAAATGAACAGTGTGAGTGAATGAATGAATGAACAAATGAATGAGTGATCAACACATGAGTTATAGGCATTGCAAGTGGTTCAACTACGAGGTTATGTTTGCTTTTCATTCTTAGATTATCCTGAAAATCTGAGTCTTTCCAAGGTAAGTCCTCTGACTCCATCCTCTTGGAAATATATTGGTTCATCTGTGGCTAAACCATACCAGAAACTAATAAATACTAATTTTATATTCATGCTAGGTTAAGCTAGAAATTTTTAAAAGGGATTTAGATCTATAGAGAAACTAAGGAGAAATTGTCCTGGACATTTGTGCAACAGTGCTCTAGTGAAATGGATAGAACAATAGTGATGCCCTGGCTCAGAGTCAAGGGCATTTTGTCTCCTGGTCTTGGCTCCAGAAGAGGGCTCAAGGGTACACCTGGATCTAGCACAGAGCAGCTGCTTCACTTGCCTAGGAAGCTACCAAGTTTTCCAATGTGACACTGCAGGGTGCTTATTTAAAGATGGAGGGATGGTAAGGGGGCAGGAGATGAGAAAACTGCAAAAGAAAGAGAGGTGGCCCAGCCTCATCATCTGCATGAGAGTGACAGTACTCTGGCCTTGTCCCCTGACCTTGAATGTTTAATAGTATTTGCTGGTTTGTGGAAAATTATTATTTTAGAAAATTCAATTCAGAGGGCCTTATCTGACATTAGAGAGAAGTCTTTGAGTTCAGAAAGAACCGGAAAAAAGGGCTATGCTCCACCTTATCACAAAGCTAGTAGTAGAGGATCCACTTAACAGGTGGCTTTTCCAAAATCCTGGAGTCAAAGCAGGTATGTGTCAGAGGGTTGAGAGAATGAATATAACAGATATCAGCTTTGTAGTTCCTAAATTATCCAGTCAGAGGGGAAGTCTTCGTAACATGTCTAGTGTTTATTTCTGACAATCTGGGTCAAATATTGTGTGTGCTTGATAAATTGCTAAAACGTGATTTCCCATTAACCCAGTGGCTTTCTATATTATTATTAGGTTAATAAACTAACCTCGAAATATATTATCAAACAGTATTGATATACTCAACACTAATTTAGAGAAATAAAAATCTTAGAGTTGGTTAACACTGATGTAATATTTAGGGTAAGATGAGAGGGGTCACCTAATTTAGGGTAGTTTTGTTGTTGTTCAGGTTGGCTGGCAGAGTATTTTGCTATCCCAAACTAGGAACAAAATTAATATTAAGTCTCATGAAAACTGAAAAAAAATTTTAAAGAAAAAAAATCCTCATGAGACCAGCCTTGGAGACCTGTGTATCTCCTCTTGCACACACTACAGCACACACCTCCTCCGGGAACATCCATGTGTGTCTATGTGTCACAGTAAATCAGCTCAGCCTTCCCACCCTGGCTGGGAAAAGCATGAGAACAAAGGGCCAGAGCGGAGAGGGCAGCCATGGTGGGGGCATGGGGGAGTTGTACTGAAGCCACAAAGAAGGCAGGGCAGTGCAGTGGTCAGGCAGGGGACATTGCCTGCCCACTGCCCGCCAATCTGTCTGCCCGGGAAGGGCCAGGGGCGAGCCTGGGGAGACAGCCCAGAAGATCAAGGACAAGGCACGTCGGCCAGGAAAGAATGGGCTTCAAAATGATGACCCTTTGAAGGAACCATGAATTTCTTTAATCAACTGATTTCCTTGGGTGTCTAAAATGCCTCATTTAGTAAGGCTTGTTCTGGGCTGAAACTGAATAGGTGTAATTGACAAGTGCTTGAATTTGGATTCCACTCCAAGGGGAAAAAATACCTCTCCACTGGCTTCTCCAATGCAATTCTGGGAGGGAAAAAATACATATTTTAAGGGTTCTTCCAATTCAATTTAGAAGAAGGTCCTGACTTTTCTCCTGACGCTCCCCAACACACACACACACACACACACACACACACACGCATACACAAAGGCTGTGATCTGACTTGCTTCCTCCTAAGAGAAGCCCTAGGGCCACAGATGAAGCAGCTGTCAGGCAAGCAGGGTATAATCAGCTTTAACTGGCTCACAGGCTGCAGAGGGTGCAGACCCTCTTGTCCCTATAGTACTAGGTGGGGTTCCCGGCCAGCCCTGGGATAAGGTGGGATAAGGTGGGGTGTTCTCAGTTTCTGTTTCGAACGTCTTCCTTATCTAAGATCTCAATGAGAATCTTACATTGTAGGTCCCGAGGATTTAAATATGCACATTGAAGGTTCTTGAAAATTCCAGGTCATGGCTTTGACTACATGTCATATGTCACCCCCAACATGATTTATAAGGACAGTAAATCAATGAGACAGTAAACAGAATAGTTAAAACACAACTCAAAATGGGTTTGTCAGGCGAGTCTGAAATGCTACAAGATTGCTAGTTAAGAACAGTATCCCTTCTCTCAACCTAAGTGTTATTTTCCTTTCCCTTCACCAGCATCATAAACCAGTGCCTGTGTAGCTTGGGAACTAAGATGAAATGTGGAGACCTCTGGGTACACAGGTGGCCTAAGACAGGGGTGCTCTCTCTATATATGCTGTTTCCGTGTGACAGGACAACTGGCCCATTCCACGGCCCCAGACTTCTATTGTTAAAAGATATGGACTAGATGAGATTAAAGTCACCAAATCTGTGCCACAAAAAAAAAAAAGAAAGAAAGAAAAAAACAGAAAGAAAGTAAAAAGAAAAGGCATTCACTCAAATCTTACAATGGGAGGTGGGGGTGGTGGGTGGGTGAGGGTGGGGATAGAAAAGCAAGGGGGAAAATCTAAACAGCAGGATACGACAATAAATGGGAAAACAGCAAGAGAAAAAGCACACTAGGTTAATATAGGAAAACTAGTTCTTTATTGAGAGATTGTATATTAGTATTAGTGGATTCTGTGTGTAACAATGTCATCATGCACACGATACAAAAAAAAAGGCTGGGCCCACCATGCTTCGGAAGGGCAACAGAACAAAAGCAGCGTACAATGAGCAGATGGCCCGGGCTACACGACCACAGTACGTTTCAGCAGGGTAACACCTCTAACCGAGCGCTGTACATTGTCAACTGGGGGATGTAAAAAAATACAGATCATGCTTAAGTTTTAGTACAAGAAAAGGTGAAAAAGATACACAACCAAAAGGATATTTGATACAGAAAAAATTACCCACAAAATAAGAACAGGAAGTAATTCAGCACAGCAGAACACGCTACCCCTGTTTAATGGAAAACCATTTTGCTGAGATTTTTTTTTTTCTTTTTCTTTTTTTCAGATTGCCAAATGGCAGTCCGGGGAGGCTACTTGCGACTTTATTTTGGAAGAGCCCTCCAAGTGGGGTCTCTATTCTTTCATGATTGCTGCTGTTTTGTTTCAGTTTTCAAGCAGGTCTGGCTGGCCAGGCGACAGAAGGGAGCCGGCTGTTACAGGCGCAGCTCTGAGGGCCAGGGCAGATGTCCAAGGATGCTCTTGACATTGTACAATTAAACAATTAAGACCCTATGGCCATGGCTCCCCCGTAAGCCAGGGACCTTGGTGCACCAAATTTTCAGAGGCTGGAATAGCTGCAATTGTCATTGATCAAAGATTTTCTTTTTAATATTATATTTAACAATTTTTGACTCCAACTAAATCCAATCCTCAGTATGCCTGGATGCTATGAAGCAGCCAGCTGATGGCCACCCAGACAACTGGAAAATGGGGTGTTGCAGCCTCCAAGCCAAGGCAAAAGGAATCCACTTAACAGGGATTTACAGTGCAATGTACTCGGCTAAACAAGATGAAGATACAAAAATGGTTATTTCTCTACATCTATTCTGAAATGGCCTACATCCTACACTACTACAATGGAAACTAAAAAGAACAGATTTAAGCTGGCAGACCATCTAATAGTTTTACAAGAAGATTGTGGTTTAGGACCTTGTTGAGTTAAGCATTAGTATCCTCTATCGGAAGGTCATGAATTCTTATCACATTGTGCTAAATTTTACCCACAGCCCAACTCACCCCTCAGCCCTTAAATTTCCTGTGGGTGTGTAGGCCATGAAAGTAAACTTTGACTGATGGGCAAAATTTATTTTGTTGGATTGAGGGGTGGGGTGGGGGAGTGGTATTAAAAATAAAATTTAAAGGCAGCTGAACAATTTGCATTTCAAAACATGGAACCAGCATCCTGCAATGGTATTTAGAGATTGGTGGTATTAATGAGGATGATAATGATTTAATCAGGATAATTATACTTTCAGGCTCAACATCCTTCTTAATCATTTTTGAATTTCTGCCTAGTGTAATGGTCCACACCCGTTTTAAGAGGAAATGCCAACTAATAAGAGATAATTGTGTGTGGGGGGGGTGGCATTTCAAGGAGATCTCATCCAGCCCCTTCTTCCTCACACATCCCCTCAACCCCACGCTAGGCTGGCCTGAGATAGGGGATACTGCCGCTTAAATAGCAATGCGTTCCTCAGATGGAGACAGGAAATGGTTAAGAGGGGTGTCACAATACAGCTAAATGCGGAGGCAGAAGGGTCACAGCGCACACAGCAGCGAGTTGACCATTCACTGAGCTACACAATGAAGAAAAAAAAAGATTTGATAAATGCAGAATGTCATCATTCTATCATCACACAAAAACTGCGGTTCAAACAGGCCTAAAGGGGCCAACCTCGCCTTTTGGGTTTTGGGGAGGGGCGCGGGGATGGGGACAGCTGGGCTCGAAGGAGGAGGGCTGGGCTTTCCTAGTCTTGCCCAATTGGGCCCCCCGGGCGCACTAAAGCGCTGGCCCTGCGACCCCACCCCCACTCTGACTGGAGCCGGAGCCAGGTCGGCAAAGGGAAGACATCATTCAGTATGTGCGGGAGGGGGTGGGGAGGGGGCCTCTGCCAGCAGGGATTGAAGTAGACGTGGAGTGGGAGAAAAGAAACATTTCCAAGAAGAGAAATGTGAGTCCAGAGGCAGAATACAAAAAGGAAAAAAAATGAATTGAAATGCATCTAGGATTCGCTTTGGGGGGTGGGAATTTTTGATTAAAAGAAAATGGAAGAAATGTGGGGTAAGGGGGAGAAGAGGGGGAAATCAAGCTATTGTTGTAGCGGAATGTAAGGGGAAAGGGAGGTGGGGAAAGGGGACCATGCAAACACATCCCATATATCCCAGTTAAAAACAAAGCCCGCGCTGGCCTGCTGCTTGGTCAACCGCTGCCCGGGGCAAAGGCCTAGCTGGGGGCAGCTTCCCACCTCAACCTCACACACAGCACAACACCCCAGGGCCACAGGCCCAGCTCTGCCGGGCCCAGGGGTGCGCGGCAGCGCACGTCTGAGCTCTGAGGCGCGCACACACATACACCCGCGTGCACACACACACACACACACACACACACATTCCCAAGCATCTTGAACCCACAAATGCAACTGTCATACAAAGACAATTGCGGGGGGCGGGGTGAGCAGGGCCATAGCACAAGGGCAGTAACACAAAAAGGGTTAAGGGGAAGAAAAGATGGGACGGGAAATCGTGCAAGTGCCCACGAGATGGTGGGGGGTGGGGCATGGGATAAGGCAGATACCTAGATCCCAGCTAACCAGTTATCGGTACTAACGACCAAAAATGAAGAAATACAAAACACACAAACACACATAAAAGGAAACACATATGCCTCCAAAAAAAGCAAGTCGCAGAAAGTCAAGAGTGCATATTCTCTCTCTGTCTCTCACACACACACACGCACACACACACACACACGCACATACAGACACGCACAGAGTCATTTATCTCTCGCCTTCTTTCGATCATACAGGGCTAGGTATTAGGGAAAAGGGCTGTGATTTGGGGGAACCACGTCCGCCGCAAAGAATAAAAATGGGGCTGGGCGGGAGGGACCCAAATTCGCCAAACCCTAACTTCACTACAAAAGCTCCCACGAGGGCGGCCCCCCCCCCACACACACACACGGGGGTCTCCCCAAAAGGGGGTGGGGAGCAGCCACCGCTCGCCCAGCGTCCCCGCGGGGGAGCCCTAAGTCCCGGCCGCCCGTGGCGCCCGCCCCCACCCGGTGCCTGCGGCGATCCATGCTCGGAAGCAGACCCCGAAAGGAAAAAGAGATACCTCTGTTTCGCACAGAGCCAAACACTGGAAGCACGAGATAGCCGACGTGGACCAGGACCATCCTGGCTCCTCGCGCGGCGGCGGCGGCGGCTGCGCGCGGGCCCTTTGTGGCGCGGCTCCGGGGCGCGGGCGCGGGC
>NW_004624778.1:9914685-9982813 GCF_000247695.1 Heterocephalus glaber | reverse complement strand
CGGGGCGGGAGGCGGAGCGCGGGGCGCGGGCGGTGGCGGGGCGGCGGCTGGCGGGGAGACAGATGGCCCATGGAAAGGCTCCCTTCCCGGCCCCTCTCGACATTCAAAGGCTCTGGGGCCGCAGCTGCCGCCACACAAAGGCGCGCGCAGCCAATGGGAACCGAGCGCGGCGCGGCGCGGCCTCGCCGGAACCGCGGGGGACAGCGGGGACCGCGGGCGCGCGGGTGGGGGGGGCGGGGTGACGGCTGGGAGCCAGCCGGAGGCCAATCGCCGCGGCCTGCTGCGGGGCGCGGGGAGAGGGTTCGCCCCGTGGGATGTGTGGAGCCCAACGCGGGTCCCGGCCTCCCGCGCGCTGGCGCGCGCGCGCACACACACACACACACACACACACACGGGCGGCGTGCACACGGAACGTGCACATATGGAGAGGGACGTGCTCCTAGATATGTGGAGGTGCTTTCGTTAGTGCAGAGAGACGGGCACGAGCGCAAGAAGTGCACACGACCCAGAGGTCCCTGCCCACCGCGCACGGGTCACTCGGGGACGTGCGCAAGGAGGCAGGCGCACGTGCAGAGCCTGACTGCGGGCACAAGTGGAGCTGGAAAGCGAGCAAGCAGCCGCAAACAAGCCCCAAGCACTGTCGCACAGACATGTACACAACGAACAACCGCCTTGATAACACGGGACACGTGCCAAGAATGCATCCCCAAAGACACACAGAGGGGTCCCACAAAGCAGACATAGCTAAGACATGTGCACCCCAGGCTCCCTGCCTAGCGCACCGCACTCTTGCCCTTGCAGAGCACAAAGCTCGCAATACATTTGCTGAACTGAAAAATCACACATTCGCACACATGTGTTCACACAATTGATACAGCGACGCAACGTCCAGAAATCCAGGGCCATTTGTCCACCATTTGACTGGTCTGACACAGGCACAACAGCCCTATGCATAGACACGCCCACTTCTACAGTCTGCAGGCAGATATGTGACATCAGGGCTCCTGCAAATTTACACGTGGAGACACAGCTTCCAAGTCACTTATGGCTTCTGGCTGGCCGGCTAGGTACTCAGAAGACCGAAGCAAAGAGCAGTCACCCAGAAGTAATGTTCTCAGTCTGTGCGCACACAGGAACCTGCTAAGAAAACTCCCCCTACAACCCTCAGACCAGGCTCACGGTCCACACCAAAGCTGGAAAACACTTGGGGCAGAAAGTCAGAGCACATTTCCTACCCTGGGGCTTCTCTTCAGAACCAGTGGTTCCTTTATTTCATGCACGTGGGGAAAACTAGGTGGCAAAATGATGGCATGTGGAGCTGAAGGAACAAAATACAAACTCAGGTACCTCACCTTAGAGATGAGAAAGAGTACTTGAGTCAGGGCACAGGGTGGTGACCCAGATCAGCTTGAGACTCCAATCCCTGCATCCCTGGTAGGTAAACAGACCATCACCACAGAACCCATTGGGTGCAGAGATGGGCTGTGGTACAGGGTGCCAGGAAAGGGAACTGCCCGGGACAGCACCCACCCAATGGGAGGAGCTGAGGGAGCAGTCAGGGTTGACTCCAGGAAAGCGTCTTGTAAGACTTCTGAGAATTGAAGAATGAAGAATTGGAGAAGTGAGGCAAAGCAAAGATAACCAGACACCTACCGTAGTCCGGGTGGCACTGGCAGGGCAGGATCCTTCCTGCTTCACACAAGCTCATGGATCCCTCGAGCACCCCCCTCTTCCCAAGCCTAGACCCCTCAGGCTGCCCCCAGCGAACTCAGGGATGGGCAGCCGGAGTGAGACCCACCTCAGCCCCAGCCTCACCCTGGATGGTCATTACAGTCCACTTCTGCCACAGACTCTCCGTTTTCCATTATCTGTTAGATAAACATAGTGCCTCTGTTAATGAAAAAAGAAAAAAAATTAACAAATGACCAATAGAGCTTTTTCCTGTTTTATTTTAGGCTTTGTCAATATCATAATCTACATATTTTAATCTTGCTTCTAAAACTTAACATATTGTAAGGAACATCTTCTTGCCCTTTTAGAACACAGTCTTCATAATTGTCATTTTAAATGTTTTTATAATTCAACAAGTGAATGTATTGTGAAATTATCAGATCTCATTTTGAGGCATTTAATTTGTTCCCAATTTTCCATTAGTACAGATCATACAATAAATTTCATGCATATGGCTTTTTGCTTTTGTAGAACTATAAGCTTAGACTAAATGTCTAGAATCAACATTCCTAAATCAAGTGTGGAAAACCTTATAGCTCTTGCCACATATTGCCTTTTAAAAAGACGAAACTCATTGTCAATGCTACCAACAATATATGGCATGCCCCTCTGCAATCTTGCTAGATTTGGGGGACAGTTTTTTAACTCTTACTTTATATTATAATATCTCAAAGGTTTATGACTACCCAATATGAAGTTAACAGGGCTCTGACACTTATTAATTTGTGCCATGTATTTAACTTCTTGGAATCTTGGTTTCAATGTCTGTAAAGTGGGCATAGTGATAGCAATTTGCTCCTAGCATTAATGTGAGGACTAGAGGAGTTAATACTATTAGAGTATATAGAACAGTGCCTGGCTATTTCACTTAGTTCCCTCCCCTTTACTTCTCCATCTCTCCTTACCCATGACCATTTTTGCTCCAGTTACTGTTTAAGACTGCCTGCTTAATGCATTTAGTGAAAAGTACAAAATAACACAACATCCAACAGACAAAAACAATCATCAAAAAACAAACCAGCAATACAAACACAGGGAAATCATGGTCCACTTCATGTACCCTTCATATTCATGCATCAGAAAAACCTAACAGACAGATGCCTACATTCTCCTTATATCAACATCCATCCCTAGGAGTGAGCCTCCTCTAAGAAGGGATTATTGTAGGTTAGAAAATACCAACATTGCTCAGCCTCAGCACTCCAAGCTGTCTAATGCAGATAATAAAAAGCCCTACCAGACCTACCTTATAGGTTTATTGTGAGGATCAAATGAGAAAATAGCTGTGGTGTCTATAAATAATACAGAGAATTCTGGAATTATAAATACAGTGGTGTCTCCAGGAATGAAACTTGATTATTGTCCTGCCTACTTCTTGGTTTATGGATGAGGAAAACAAGGCTCAGAAACAGGGTTGTGAGCAAGGTCACAATCATTCATGGCTGAGTTAGACCTGGAATTCGTATGTCTTATGATCTAACCTAATATTACTCCTACTTCCCATTTTTTCCCATCATGTTGGAATGACTTTTTCACTACTTTCCTATTAGTTAAATCCATAGAAGTAAGTACATTAAGTAGATTTCTGAAAAGAGAAAGGTTTACGGAAATATCTCATTCACTGGGATTTTTTCTTTTGTATGCTTTATATAACATCCTTGCCAAAATCAATGCCTAGTACATGTTTGCAGGCTTAGCATGTGAGACTCAAAAGTACACAAGTGAAGTCCATCTATGCTTTCTGATTCAAAAGAGAAAAGCATCACCCAATAAGGTAGAGCTGGAACTGTTACATTAGTCCTTGACCCACACTTTAATTCCTCTCTCTCTTCTGGCTCCACTGTGGCCACAGAAAAGTTTCTATATATCAGCGTATTTCTGGAGCCCAGAAGCATCTGGCTTGTTTGGTTTTTTTTGGAAGGTTGTTTTGTTTTGTTGTGGCACCAGAGATGGGACTGGGGTGCCCTACCCCTGAACTACATTCCCACCCCATTTTATTTTGAGACAGGATCTCACTAAAGTTGCCCAGGGTGGGCTGGAACTTGTGATCCTCCTGCCTCAGCTTCTTGAGTAGCTGAGATTACAGGGATACCCATCACACCCAGCTTAGAAACATCTGTTTTGAGAAGAACTCCTTTAAGAACCCAGTATCAGATCCAGGCCTCTACCATCATTGCCCTTTAATCAACAGATGAAAACAAATCCACCACATCAGTCACGCAGACATCAAAAACTTCCAAAACTGATGACAGAATTCCTGCTCTGCTTCATGTTGTGTTGGCATCAAGTAAAGACAGCTTTTCAAACTCTGTATGAAAGAGCTGTGCTTCAATGAACCTACCATGACTGGTGTCACAACAGCCCTGTGCTGGGTATGGCTGGGATTCTAGATGCAGCCTGTTTTGCAAAGAAGGGCACAGGGCATTGACAGCCCTTGTGGGGGTCAGGTCACCAAGAAGGGCATCCATAACCCAGGAAGATAGTGAGGTGAGAAGATGGCAGAGTGGGCTTGAATGATCCAGAAATCCTTTGAATGGATCAGGGTGAGATAAGGACCCTGAGGTGTTGATCATTTCGAACAAGCTGAGAAAATGTGGGAGGCATTAGGTCAGAAGCAAAAGTATGAACAAAGGCCCAGAAGTAAAGTAGAAGGAGAAAGAGAAAGAGCTGAAGAGGGAGAAAGGGAAAGGAGAGAAGGAGGAAGAATGGGGAGAAAGAAAGAGAGGAAGAGGAAGAGGAGAGAGAAAGAGGGAGGGGAAGCCACAACAGCTTGAGGTGAGTAAGTGTAGGAGAGAGGTAAAAGTCCTCAGGCTGAATTGGGAAGCTGGGAGACAGGTTGGATGGGAGCAAGGAGAACCAGACCCTGTACCTACATGTCCCATGCCATCACTGAGCACGCCTTAAGTGCTGGGAAGTACGAGCCATACAAGCTAAATAAAGCTCTTCAGCTTCACATGTGGGCCAACAGGAAATGAAGCAGGCACCCAAGGTCCCCAATCACGTTTCCAGTTTTCAGGGAAAATTATATGAGCACCTGGCTGCCACAAGGAAATGTCAAAGATCCCAAGACCCTGTGGCAGTGAGATGGAGCTAAATGATTAAGTCCTGGGGAAAAGGTTAGAAGCAAGAATGTAATGGGATGACTTTCTCAGAAGATAAAGCTCATTTGAAGGATGCTAGAAATTGGTAAATAAGGAGAAAGAATCCAAGCTAATCTGGGGCCATAACTGTAATCCCAGCACTCTGAGGGAGGCTGAGGCAGGAGGATCACAAATTTGAGCCTAGCCTGGGCAATTTAGCAACTTAGACCCTGTCTCAAAATAAAATATACAATGGGAAGGTGCTGGCTTCAATCCCCAGTATGGAGAGAGAGACAGACAGACACAGAGTGAGAGTGAATATATCCAACATAAATCTTATTTTTCCTATATATCCTCTATTATTTTAAGATAATGAAATATTTAATAAGGAGAAATTTTTTTCTTTAGAAATATATGATAAATGAAGAAGAGGGCCAGGGATTTAGCTCACCAGTTCCACTGCCTGCCTTGCAAGTGCAAGGTCCTGAGTTCGATCCCCAATACCAAAAAACAAAACAACAAGATAAATGAAGAAGAAATTATTTCATGAGAATATCATCCTAATGAAGTAATATTTCTAGACAGTGACCTTCAATGGCTGCCATCACCAGAGGATAAACAATAAGACATGATGAGTCCCCTGATAGAGAGCATGTCACCACTTGGAAGTAGCTTTTCCAGAAAGAGACAACCAACCCCCAACCTATCAAATCTCCAGCTCTAATTACCAATTGATAGGAAGCACAGGAAACAAAGAAACCTATTAAAAACACTTTTGGGATGCGATCAGCAAAATCCAAGTTGTAGAAACTCTGCAACTGTTTTCTTCAAAAGATAAATTATCAGGTGAAAAGAGGTGGAGGGGGAAACTGTGGAGACCTAAAGAATAGATCAGTCAAATGCAATGTTTAGACTTTTGTGAAATGTAATTTGAGCAAATAGCTATAAAGATAATTAGGGAATTGCAAACACTGACTTGATCTTGATGACTCCGAGGAATCACTGTATTTTAGATAGGATAATGGTATTGTGGTGGTGTCTACGCAGACAACCCTTGTGTGTACACATGCTTTACAGAGGATCTGAAATATCTAGAAAGTTGTTACTTCATTGAGAAGGGCTAAGTACAGGTACAGATGAAACTACGCCACTGTGGACTGGCATTGAGTAGGTAATTGAGGAAATTAGAAGAAGGATACACTATGGCTCATGATACTATTCTCTCTACTTTGTATATATTTGAAACCTTTCCAAATTAAAAGTAAAAACATACATGCAAAAAAAGCTAGCTAATAAACATTCTTGAGTTATGAAGACACACAAAACATTAAGTTAACTTCTCTTAGCAGGCAAATTACACAACAGTGCTGAGCACCTTATCTGACCCAGCCTTAGGCCAGGAGCTTGGGCTGAATTCCAGTCCCCACTTGTCCCTTAGATGCCACTACTCTGCTCCATGACATCCTCAGGAACACAAATGGCTTTAGCTCACCCCCATGGCTGCAATGGGCAGTCTCCAGACCTTGGAGTGAGAGAAAAAGAAATTATCTTATTTAAATTATTGTGACTTTAGTCTCTGTGTCACAGCCAAGCCTAATCCAGTGAAGGTAGGAGTGATTTTTAGCCTGAAGGAGACACTGAAAATGCAGCAAGGCTTCAGACAGGGAAAGAGCATGTCTGATCAGGTGAATCAGTTAGCAACTGCTGCAAGAATATTGTATCATAAATAAAATACAATTGCAGTACCACACAGCAGTAATCCCAGATCTGTGGGCCCGCCAGAGCCACTTCTGCTCTGAGACAGCTGTCGCTGTTGCTTTTCATAGTGGCAGGTCTACCCATTGCTGGGGTGGCTCTGCTCCACATGTCCCCTGCCCTCCTTCAGCCAGCAGGAACAGGTCCTTCTGCAGCAGTGGCAAGTGGACACTAGGAAAGCTTCTGAAAGCAAGCCAGTGGTGATAGTGATCGAAGAGGCTCAGGGTGAGTTAAGGAAACAGCAAGTGGACTTGTGAAATGGGAGTAGACTGTGTGTGTGTGCACGCATGTGTGTGCATGTATGCGTGTGCATGTACCTGGTGAGGAAATCAAGAGTGTATTTGGTAAGCAGTAGGGAGCACTAGAACATCACAGTGAAGCATCAAAAAAAATAATTGACCATGCACAAAATTATGGGGAGGTAGATTCTAGGGTCCAGGAAATCAGCTGGGTAGGAGTGTAAGTCAGGCTTAGGAATGGCACATTGCTCCTACAGGCAGGGCTGTAAATGAGGAATGGAGGGCACACCTGACATCTTTAACCAGAGAAAGAATGTCCTACAGGCACTCCTTTCCTTATGACATAAGATTCCACAGGTTCCAAGTCCAGCTATCTCTAAACCCAAAGTGATGTCATTCAGAGGAATTTTATGTATTTATCTCTGAAAAATTAGGCTTTCCTCTCTGACTGCCTTCATAATGTTAGGACTCTAACTTCTACCAACTTGTCCACATGTTCTCTAATTTTTCTCTTATGGGACATGAGGCACTTATGCTTATATGTACTCATAAATCAACTCAAATATAGGCATTCTGGTTGAAACCATCCCTCAGATTGAGGAAGAACACCATGCTGCTGTAGGCACTGCTAACAGCTTTCTTTATCTATTCTTCCTTCTTCCTTGATAAAATATCCTGACTTTTAACTAAGCACATGGCCCCCAAGAATAGAGTACATTTTCTAGATCCCTTTGCAGTCAGATGTGGCTCTGTGACCAAATTCTGACCAGAAGATGTAAGCAGAACTTCATGTGTAACTCCCAGAAAGTGTTCTTCAAGGTGAGAAGTGTCTTTCTTCTCTTTATCATTTCTAGTAACTAGAAGATAGATGTAAGAGCAGGTGCTGAAGCAGTCGTTTAGGGCAATAAAGTGGAAGATACATGCTTAAGTTTGAAAGATCCTAGATACTGAGTGACTTCATAAAGCCACACTTAATTCGACAACCTTGCTATGTTTCTTTAAAATAGGAAACAAAGCCATTGCTATTTGCAACTTCCTCTCGCTCTCCCCCACCTGCAGTCAGGAGTAAAATCACCCCATGACCACTGATGCCTCCCCATGTGCATACTAGAGAGAGGTGACATATTTTGGCTGTGATGCTAGACTTTGTCCTGGTTTATAGAAATGAGTAAGTTGTAAATTCATAAGAGGAGACACTAGACAGACGTGCACACCTGTAATCCCAGCACTTCTAAGGGGCTGAGGCAAGAGAATCAAGTTCAAGCCCAGTCTGGGCAATTTAAAGAGATTATCTCAAAAGAAAAAACAAAACATGGGCTGGAAATGTAGCCCAGTGTGAAGGCTCTGGGTTCAATTTCCAGTATGCACGTACATGCATGAGGAGGAGGTGAGACAGTGACAGAGAGGGTGAGAGAAAGAGGAAGAGAGAGAGAGAGGAGACTACTGTCTCCACCATATACATATGGTGAGGCCACCAGGAAGGGAAGGAGGGGAAGTGACCCAAATGTATTCAGTGAATGTCAAAGGCATATTGAACAAATTACATATGTAGGATATAAAATGATTTAGGCTTTAGGCTTTTCTTGCAGATAATAAAGACATTATAACCTTTTCTTAGTTCTTTAGTTCCCTCAACAGCTTCCATCCTTGGCGGGCTGGTTCTCACAAGGCACACAATCAGTCAGAGGGAGACCATGTTTGAAGGGTAGGCCCCCAGTCCCAGCCCCTGGGATTCCGACCCAGAACATCCTAAGGCAGGGCCCATAGTCCTGCATTTTAACAAGTACCACCTCCTCCCAGCTAAATTTCATGCAGATGGTCCAGGGTCCTTCCTTGAACAACATCTCTGAGACCTAGCCTGTCAGCCTCAGGCAGGACTGCCCCATGTCTGCCTTGCTGTCCATGGAATGCCCAGCACTCAGCACTCTGCTGGTACTGGGGGCTTCTTAAAACCTGCCTGTTGGCAATGAGGAGCCATGTGCATTCTTGATCAGTGACCTAAAGAACAGCACCACTGCTCCCAGCTCTGCTGCCCTGGAGGCCTGCTGAGGAAGAACAAAAGAGGTATCTCATCCAACAGGAATCAAGGATTTTCTTTTTTAAAAAATTCCAGGTTCCTAGGTCAGCATTTTGATCCTGTTGTGGCTCAGCCTACTTTCTAACTTTGCAGCCCATGTCACTAATAAAGTGTGTGTATTAGCGAATCACCCTTCTGCAGACAAGTGGAGAGGCTGAGATGGTGAGAGAAGAGGCATAGTTTGGGCCCAAGGCCTGGGATTGAACATCTGCAAAGCTTCACATCCACATGGCTCTTTCCAGCATCCTCAGACCTCCTCAATGGGTGCTCGGCATCTCTCCCTGCAGTGGGCAGAGGGTCTGCTTGTCCATTAGTGGGGGAGGAAACTGAGGCTCTGAGAGGTCAGGATACTTTATCCACACCAAGGACACAAGATGCTCATTTAGCATGTACCCAGTCGGGTCACTCCACATAACACTTGCTGATTATTTGCAGCCACAAAAAAGAAATGCTAGCCTTTGCACACCTACTTAGATTACTTGGCTTCTCTTTATAGTAGACTTAGAGGAATCCCACCAGCCCAGAGGGACACAGTGGTGTACTCTGTAATCCCAGCACTCTGGGAGTTTGAGGCAGGAGGATTGCAAGTTCAAGCCCAACCTGGGCAATTTAGTAACTTAGCAAGATTTTGTCCTCAAAAGAGGGCTGGGGGTATAGCTCAGTATGAAGGCCCTGGATTCAATTCCCAACACTGGAAAAAAAAAAAAAGACCACCAGCTTTTCCTACTTTGGATTCAGGCATAGATTCAGGCTCAAAATGTGGGCTGGGAAAAAGCAACAAATGCTAAAGAAGGCTTCTGGGCTGTCAACCTTCTAGATGCTGAATGTTCCTGCAGAGAACTCAGCTAAGCCTCACAGCATATTCACCCAGGCAGCTGAATTGACCTCCAGAGCCTTTTGTCTCCCTCTGCCTCTTCTGGGTTCCCCACATCCAGTGAAACCTGAGACTGAGCTTCTCTAGAGTCACAAGGCCTTGGGTCAGATGCCTTTGACTCTAAAGATAGTTTCAGGTTGGGGCCAGGAGAAGCAGGTGGATCTGAGAGGCCTTCAGAATCCCAGGAAAAGCCACTGCTGCCTTCTAAGGCTGGTTCTAGGGACTCAATACAGAAGGGGAAGGAGAGGCTTTGGTTGGAGGCTCTGCCACATGTAGGGCAAAGGAAGGTGGAAAGAGAGCGAAGCAGCCAGTTCTCCAGGGCTGGTGCCACTTGAGGCAGATGTGGCCAGCTTCACTGCAGTGTGCACAGGTTGCATTATTAGGGATGAATCGATGGCTGATTACCAGTAATAACAGCTCCACAGCAAAGCCAGATGGGGAATGTTTGAATTTAATGAAGAAAAGAATGAACTGCTATTCAGTGAGTGTAGCTTTGTGGGGGGCCTTGGGTCAGGGACTCTCAGAACCAGAACGGATTGTATATAAAGTCCCAGCCCCTTACACTCGCTCAGGAAAAGAATCCTCAAACTAGCCTCACCCACAAGTGGTCACTCAGCCTTTGCAGAAAGGCTTCTGAGGCTCCCCACAGCCCATAGCTGCCTTTCTGGGTCACATTTACCCATCTGTAAAATTCAAGGGCTCCTTCTGATGCACACCAGAGTCCCTGCTGCTTCAACATTCTCTGACCCTCAGTCCAGCGCGCGCACGCACACACACACACACACACAGGATTAAACCTAGGGAGCTCTGAACTATATCTCCAATGCTTTTTATTTCATGAATATTATTAGTAATAGTAGTACATGTTTGCAATACACAATAATTACATTCACTGTGGAAATTGGTACATGTACATAATACATATTAATTCTTTTCTTACTCCCCTCCCCCTTATTTCTTTATTTCAAAACAAAGTCTTAGCAAATTATCCTCGAATTTGTAATTCTCCTCCCTCAGCCTGTGAGTAGCTGGGATTACAGGCATGCACCGTAGTGCCGGCCTGACCCTCAAATTCTTAAACCCAGAAGGCTCTGCCTATGGACAACTGAAGGGGAGGTCTAAAGTATCCTGTCAAAGGCTGGGGATCACATTCATTTCTGGTGCTTCCAGCAAGGCTGTGTGTCCTAGGTCCCAGCACAGGCAGGGGGGCAAATGATCATGAGACCCTGGAGACACTTGAGCGGAGGGACAAGCAGTCGTTTCCTGGCAGAGTACACCAGGGCTCACAGTCCAGCAGCCCCAGCAATGTCAGCACAGCAGAGAGCCTTCTCCTTCCTCACTGTAGCCCAACCCCCTATGGTCTCACTCCTGTGGCGTTCACATCTCCTTACTTACCTGCAGAGAAGGCCTTTGCCCTGCCACTCCTGCCCGGTTCGTCCCTCTACCTGGACTTTCTCCCAGAACAGACAGCAAGCGCGGTAAAACATAAACAATGTAACAGTTACCCTTGTAGCTATTCCAAGTGTGTATTCACATTAAGATCGATGTTGCAGAACCACCACTACTATTTCCAAAACTTTTCATTACCCCAAAAAGAAACTCTCTACCCATTGATCATCCCTTTCTTCCCTCCCTTCAGCCCCTAATAACCTCAAATCTACTTTCTGTATCTTCATCTATGTTGTAACAGGTGTCAAAACTTCATTCCTTTTTGTGTGTGTTTTTATAGTACTAGGAATTGACCTCAAGACCTTTGAACTGAGCTACATCCCCAGCCCTTTTCTTATTTTGAGACAATCTCTCACTAAATCATTAAATTGCCCAGGCTAGGCTTGAAATTGCAATCCTCCTGCCTCAGCCTCCCAAAGTGCTGGGAGTGCATTGTGCACCACCAGGCCCAGTTAACTTCAGTCCTTTTTATGACTGAATATTATCCCATTGCTGCAATTCCATATTCCATTCATCCAACAATTGGGTTGTTTCTACCTTTAAACCACTGTCAACAATGCTACTACAAAAATGGGTGTGTAAATATCTAAATCCCTGTATCCAGTTCTTTTGGATACATTATTTAGGAGAGGACTTGCTGGGTCTTATGACAGTTCCATGTTTAACTTTTTAAGAAACCTCCAAACTGCTTTCCTGAGCTTTGCTTTCAATGCCAGGAAAATGTCACCTCCACTGTGAAACTTCCAGTGCCCAACTCTCTCCTCACCTCCTGAATCCAAAGCAAATGGTTCTGCCTCTGTACTCTGGGCCCCCCTGTGCATATGACAAATGAAGCCTTATCACACTGGCTTCTGGCCATCTGTGTGCTGGTGTCTAGATGGAACAGGGATAGGGCTGCTCCACTCTCACACTCCCAGAGCCTACTGTCATGCTTGCTCCTGGTGGGCTCCATAAATCATGAAATGAATCCCCATTTGTTTGACTGGCTGGGTAGCACTTGCTCCCTCCCTCCCTGCACAGCTGTCTGGTTAGCCAACTGGCTGAACAAACCTGGACCCCAAAAGCAATCAAGCTTCAGAGGCAAGTATTGGAATGAAGACCAGAAAGAAAGTACTTATTCTGTCTGCCAAATTGTATTTTTTTCCCTCTTAGTTGAAAACGACTATTACTTATGACCTATCTCTCTGTGAAGTGTGGGGTCAGAGATCCAATGCTTACTAGCTGTATTACCATGGAAAAGCCTTTGAAGCTCTCTGAGCCTTAGTTTCTTCATCTGTACAATGGGGTTAATATTACTGCCTCTCACAAAAGGCTGGTGTACAAATTGAATTGTAAGTGTTTAGTACAGCGCTCAGTCATACTAATTTCCATATGTGGAACCAGAATGGTAGCATTGGGAGAAATCCTGTTTGGTCCCTTTCTGGTTGCTACCTCCCACATTTTCCTGGTTTGGTTTTTGGATTTCAAATCAAGTACCTAAATCAGTGCCTGGTACATAGTAGACACTTTTGTTGTGCTGGGGATTGAACCTAGGGCCTCATGCATGCTAGGCAAGCACTCTACTGCTGAGCTACATCCTCCAGCCCGTATCAGTACTTAATAAATGTTGAATGAGTGAATGAATTGCTAGTTTATCTTCAGCTCTAATGAGATATAGCTTTTCTTCCCCAGGCACCAGAAGAATCTGAGATCGGAAATATTATCTGAGTAGCATTAAACTGCTTTCAATTGTAATGAACAGAAAGCCTTAGTTATGGAAGCTTAAACCACAAATTCCTGTACAGCTGACTTACCATGTCCCACTGTATGAATAGTTAGGATATCAAGATGAGTCAGAGGCTCAACAATGTAATCAAGGACTCATGTTCTTTCTATCTTTTGATTCAACTCACCACAATGTATGGGCTTTAATTTTCTGGCTTATTGTCTCATGCTCGCAAGATGGCTGCCTTGCTCAACTATCATATCCTCACATGATAGTTTCCAAATCAGGAAAAAGAAAAGGGAGGAATGTCTTCTTCTCCATATGTCTCTCATTGTTACCAGAAAGGAAAATCCTCTCCAGAAGTTGCACCCTACAGCATACTATCCCCAGCCCAGATGCAGATCCTATTGGCAGAACCAGGTGATATTCACATCCTTTGGGTGTCACACCCACCATGTGACCATCTATGACACAGGGGTCCCAGGACATAGACCTCCCATGACTCACACCAGGATTAGCCAGATGCCAACCACACAAATTGATATTCTGTTAAGCAGGAAAAGAGGTCATGGCCATTGAATAGCCACCAACAGTGTCCTATGTTCTTTCAACAATGTCTCTTCCCTCAGTCATAGACAAAAGTGATCCCCGCCCAGAACAGGAGCTACCCACATGTAGCAGAACTTCATCATCAGTGAGAAGGTACCATGACAAACAACAGTCAGCTCCTGAAAAAGATGGATGCTGAACCCCAAAAGCAATCAGATTTTGGAGGCAAGCGTTTGGAGACTAGAATCCAAGTCTATTTCTAGGGTATGACCCACCTCCCTGTCACCTCCAGCACCAGCCACATGGATGCAAAAACAATTGCAAAGCCCATTCACAGTGCTCAGTTGATCTGGCCTTGGCTGCCTGGCTGAGCTCCATCCCTGTTACCCCAGTAGTACCATTGGCTTGTGCCTCCCTCACACTTAGCTCCTAGTGAATGAGCTGCAGGTCTTTGGGTCTCTGAGACGCCTGGATACACTGGGGTTCTGTCCTCAAAAAACATGCCTCCTTGCAGTTGCAGCAATTTGAGAAGCAGCCCTGGAAGTCTGGCCTGACTGTTGAGGTCACAGAGCAATGAAGTCAGCTAGGCTGAGGCTGCTGAAGCAATTCGATCATTTGGTGCAAGAGCTCGAGCCCAGTGAGAGAGAAGGCCAAGATGGCAGCTTGAACACGAACATCTAAATCTGCTCCCTTCCAGAATTCACTTCCAAAGCTCACAAAGAGATTATTTTTTAAAGACACAAACTCACCAGAACAGAAAGACAGAAGAGGAGATGGTAGCAACAAATTTGGGGACTGGAAAGCAAATAGAAATGTTGTAACTGGAAATGGGCAGGTCTGAGGGAGCTGAACCTTAGGGTAATGGGAAGAAAAATCTGTTTCCACCCTGGAGCTGACCTCAGTGAGGGACCCTTGGAAAGAAGAGTTGGGGACTGATGAAAATCAGGAGATTGGAGAACAGCTAGGGCCTCCAGGTTCCCTCCCTTACTTAGTACTGGCATCTACTCTCCCCTAACCAAGGCAGCCACCTGGAGGTCTGTTCCCTGCAGAGTGTTGGACAGGGAATTAACTACCCCCACCAAGTTCTCTTCCCCAACTCAGCCTCCAACACTGGCACAGAACTTTACCCTGCAGATGTTCAGAAGAGGCCTCCCCATGCACTTCACCATCCAGAAGGAAAACCCCGAAGACACTGACCCAGAGGTCCCTAACAAACACCCCTCATCACCCTACAGTGAAGCTCAAAGTTGATAAAACCCACTGATCTACCCAGAGTTTCCAGCCAGCACTTGGGTTCCTTCCTGCACTCTTCTATCCTTAATCATAAGCAGATGACCAAGGGGTGATCAGGCTCCCTAGAGAAGCCTCTGTTAAGGAAGATGAAGACAGGCCGGGGATTTAGCTCAGTGGTTTCGCGGCCTGCTGCCCAAGTGCAAGGTCCAGAGTTCGATCCCCAGTACCAAAAAAAAAAAGGAAGATGAAGACCAAACACCCTGGAGGCAGTAGACTACACAGGAAGAAGAAAATATTTTAAAGATCATTAATATTCCCAGAGAAATAAGAGAAGATACTGCAAACCAAGAACAGAATGTTATTTCTAAAAGAACATTTACAGAACAGCAAAAAAAAGAGTTCTTGGAAATCAAAACCCTGAGAGCAGACATAAAACTCAATACAGTAGAAGGGTTGGAAGATCAACCCAAGGAATCTCCCCCAAAGTAGAACAGAGACAGACATGGTAGCACCCTTGGGAGGCTAAGGCAGGAGGACTGCAACTTTTAGGGGAACCTAGTCTTTACACTGAGACTCAGTGTCAAAAAAAAAAAATACATGGCAAGTCCAGGAGTTCCAACATCAGATAATAGGTGGGTGTCAGGGGGTGGTACATCACTTGAGTGGTAAGGAATAGGCTTCTTTGGAGAAACAGGCCAGGATGTGTAAGAAGAGACATGAAGATAGGCTTCCTGTACCATGTGGCATAGGCTGTCCTGCCTGGGAGCTGACCCCGAAGCTGGTTCCCAGCCCTCCAAACAACCCAGTGTGGGTTAGGTTCCCCCAGGCGGACACTGAATTACATGATTTTGTAAGTACTTACTTGAGAGGAGACCCCAGAAAGACAATAGTAGGAGAGAGGGGAAGAGAGACAGAAGGGAAAGAAGCTATTAAAAAGTAATTGAGTGTTGCAGATTGTTTAATGGTCACTTTTCTTCCCACTGCAGCATCCACACACCTTGGTGACAGGAGTTCACCACACTCTTCCTATGCAGGAGCAAAGTGTATTTCTCTACCCACCATGAACCTGACCAGCCTTGAGACTCACTTTGACTAATAGACTACGGTAGAAGTGGCCTTGAATGGGTTCTGGAACCTGGGCCCAAAGAGCCCCATTGCGGTTGCTGCCTGCAGCCTCTTGGAGTGCTACCCTGGGACATCCATACAGGGAAATCAGTTTAGGATCCTGGAGGACAAGAAGTCATGCAGAAGGAGACTAAGGCAACCATCCAATGGCCAGATGTGGTCATCTTGGAATTTCTATGCCGCCCAATCTCCAGCTGTGTGAGTGAGTATAGGTAAACCAGCAGAAAAGCTCTAGCCAGCCCATAGAATTAGGAGAAATAATTATTGTTCTATGGCCACAAAATGTTAAGATGGTTTGGTCCATAGCAATAGATAACTGTTATATCATGCCTCTTATCACTAAGGGCAACTGGAGCTCAATCCTGCTGGGGAACTTTGGAGACAGGGTAGAACATGCCTCGGAGTTTTCTCAGTAGAGTGAAGGGGCAGCCAGAGTATTTGTTCACCAGCTCCCCACCCCTCATTGGTTGACAGTTGCTTCCATGACATTAATCTGTAGCACTTCTGCACACTGGCCAGAAGCTATTCATTATCCCAGTAAGCCGACCTCGGCAAGTGGTGGTGAATGCGAGAAGGTGAGGCCACAGCAGTGACAGCTTGCTGCACTTTGCAACCCAGGCTGCTTTTCAGAAACTTTCTATTTAATGAACTAGAGTTAGTGCCCACTACTTGCCTCCTGGAACCCTGGCTGGTGAACATGCTTCTCCATTCCAGTGTTTCCAGGTTACCAGCTAATCCTGCCTTTCCCTATGCTACAACCCAAATCCTAGAGGCAGCCAAATAGATTGGTCCTGCTTAGCTCCATTACCCTCGTGGGCAGAGAGCTCTTCCAGCCAGACTGCCATAGGCCACCTGCTCGTGGGCTGCCTGCAATAATCGAGGCCTTGCTTGAGTCACTCAAGGTTCAGTGACTTCCTCAGTGACAGGTGCCATGACTGGTTTGCCAAGCCAGGTAGAGATGAGCATTCATGTCTGGATTTCTGCCCCTGTTTCATCTCATTGTGGGCCTTTGCCTGTTGTTCACAATTCAGAGCTTCTCAGGCATGGAACCCTCTGTCCACAGTGGTGGACAGGTGAACAGTTCCTAGTACCCCAAGATACTTGCCCATCCTCCAGCTTCCCTGAGAAGCCCCAAGCCCCTTGATGCCCCATGGAAGAGACCTGTATGCCTACATCCAAATTGTTACCCAAGATGCATTTTCCTACATAAACCATTGCACAGTTAAGGACAAACTTCAGGAATGTTATGAGTTAAATAGAAATTTGTGGACTGGCCTGAAAAACCAACCACCATTTATAACTTGGTTTCTATGGGGAAATGCATTCTGAATTCCAGAAACTGGCTCACACAGAGATTTCTGGAACACAGCCTGGTCCCCACACTGAGAACTGTAGGTGGCTTCTCAGTATACCCAATTAAAGTGGTCACTGTTAGTAGTTGGTGGGGGCTCTGCTCGGGGCTTGGACAGCTCTGGAGAAAAGTCTGGGATACTCTGTAGGCCTCATGGAGTTATATCAGCCCTCGCTTCTGGAACTGGAAGTGACCCGCTGACATCTAGTCCCACCTGCTACCCAGGGTAACGTTCCTGGCACTTTCTGCTTGTCACCTTCCAATGCCAAGGTGCTCCCTGCTTCACAAAGATTTTACTATTCAAAAATTCTTTCTTCTAATGAGATGAATTCTGCAGTCTTCTTTCTCCCAACCCCTACTCCAATTCCACCACAGTATTCTTTGTTTTATTTTATTTTATTTTATTTTTGAGAGAAGGTCTTGCTGGGCAGTCCAGACTGGTCTTGAACTTTCTATATAGCCCATGCTGGCCTCTAACTCATGGCAATCCTCCTGCCCCAGCCTCCCGAGTGCTGGGATCACAGGCATACTCTGCCATGGCTGGCTCCACCCTTGTGATTTCTACTTACCCTTAACTCTTACTCAAGTACCAAGGTCTCCATGAAGCCAGTGAGGGCTGCAGGTGGGGAAAGAGGAGTCTGGGAGGAAGATCTTGGATCTGGAGCTTGGCTGTCTGGGACAGGGCTGGGGAGAAAGAAGTGGTTAGAGAAGACAAGGTTGGGTTGGAAAGTTTGCCACAGGTTTCTGAAGAAAAGCCCACTGGGGTCTTCATCAGCCTCCCCTTCCCTGCCTTGGGGCTTCCCTTCCCATCAGGCTGGCTCCCTTCCCCCCAGGAACAGCTGCTGTATGATGCTCTGGCAACAGGTGGCCAATAGGGAGCACGTGGTCGGGGGCGGGGGGCGGTTATGGGAAGCCCAGAGCCTCCAGACCCCCAGTGGCACACGCATGCTGCTCTTTTGCCCTGAGAGGGGCTGGAGTGAGAGACTGCAGGAGTGTGAACCTCAGTGTGTCCCCGGATGGGAGATGGCCTAACCCAGTCCAGGGATGGGAGTTGCAGAGACCCCCCCAGAAAGGGCCTCCAGAGACTCCTCCCTGGCTGGAGAGGGCTCCAGACACACACTGCCAATGACTGGAAAATAAATTTGGCAGCACATCACCACTTGGGCTCTCAGTTTCCCCATCTCTGAAAGGGTTTACTGCCCTCAGTCATACTTACACTGCAGGTTATTAGATTAAAATTGGATTAGGTATCAATGTAAAAGGCAAAATGTAAGGTATAGTACAGCAGGGGCCATATTATAGCTTTGATTCCCAGAGCCTGTTACAGTGTAGACACTTATGTATTTGTTGAATGAATAATTGATGTACAAGGGCCTTGCAAATGGCAAGGGGCTTCCAAATTGGGGGACAATGGACAAGTAATCCCTACTTATTCAAGAGAGTGCCAGACAGGGGTTGGGGATAGCTCAGTGGCACCTCATCTGCCTCGCAAGCACAAGGTCCTGAGTTTGAACCCTGGTACCAAAAAAAGAAAGTGCCAGACAGGAACTTTTGTCCTGAAATATCAACTCCAAAGGCTGACATGCTTCCATGGGTCAGAAAGACTTCCTGAGAGGAGCAAAGATCCATCTTCCAAAAGCTCTTCCCTATTTATTGTGCAAGGCTCCCAGCTGGGGAAGCTCCCAGGGACAGCTCTGGGTGAATCAGCACCAAGCTTAAGGCAGATTGGGAGGTGGAAGTAGGGGTAGAGGCAGCGACAGCGACAGGCAGGCTGAGTAGTGAGGAAGAAAGGACATGGGGGCCATGCTCAAAGATTCGAACCTACTCCTTGTGTGTCCGGTGGCTGACAGCTAACGCTGCAGTACATGGCCCCCAGAAGGCTCTATAAAGGCAGCAGCTCCTGGCTGTTGCTCTATCTTGTCTCGACCTTGGCTCTTCCCTCTCTTGATCTACATGCTGCTAATTTCAGGGTGCCCTGTAGAACCCCTCATCCTCTGGGCCACCCCACACCACTTGGCAGGTGGGCCTTGACAAGCCTGGGTAGGGGAGAAGGATGAGAGAGAGTGCACAGGGGGAGGCCCCCACCCTGCTGGGAGACAGTGACTCACCATCAATGGGAGCACTCTATGCAGAGTGACCCTGAGGAGGGACACAGACAGAGTCCTAACCGGGGGGTGACAAGGTGGGCTGGGGTGGGCTGGAACTTTGTCTCAGATGTAATAGGAATCCTCACACACCATGCTGAGTTGTCTGCCTGAAAGACCCAAGTATCACCCTCCACCAGCCCTTGACACCTCACAGCAGGCCCTATGCTGAAGGAAGAGCCCCCCACCACCACCATTTGGGGTTCTGTGGTGGCTTCTGGAGCCACCTCTTCCCTCACAGCCAGGGCCCACTCAAGGGGTGCTCATAACCCTGCCATGCAGCTGCCAGACTTTCTGTGGAGGCCTCCTCCATAGGCTTCTCTGCTCTCTGCCGAGTGGCCCCGGAAGGTTATCTAACCTCTGAGGCTCCATTTCCTTAACCAAAGAATGGAAAAATAATACCCAGTATTCAGATTGCTATGAGAACCACAGTGCCCAGCAGCACCAAGACAATGCCAGGGCCTCCTGGGACCATGCTGCCCATCCTTCCGGTGAGTGTCTGAGCCCTGCCCATAAAAGGATTTGTTCCCCTGGGTCTTCTCTCCAGGGAAGTCATGGCAGGGACTGTCCTTACAAAAATGATCTAGGGATCAGGGGTTTCTGGGAGAGCGGGTAGGCACAGAGGCCTTTCACAGAGCTTCTTTCCCAGGAAGGCCACCTGCTCTGTCATGCCTCAAATCCACTCCCACCTGTAAAGGGTGCTTTTCCTTTCCCCATACCATTTTCTTTGGGGTTCATTTCTGGCTTTTCATTCTATGCCTATTTTGGATCCTGCAGTTTACTCATTATGCTCAGGCACCCCCAAATCCTATTCCAGGAGTTAGTTTAAGGTTGGGGAGTGGGAGATCTCCTCACATCTCTCTCATACCCTCAGGCTGCTGGGAATGCTGACCTCCTGGCATTTTATGTGTATCTGATTCTTATTAACCTACATCTACTATCAAAACCTTTTGCCTCCCATAGGAGAAACACCCCAAAATTCCTGTGCATGTGATTCTGAAGCCATAAAAACAGATGACATAGAAAAACACTTTCCACTGTGGGGAAATGTTCATTGTATATTGAGTGAAAATGGCAGGTTACAAGGCAGTAGGATTATATGATCTAATTTTACATAGAGATACATATCTCACTACCATAGTGCTCCACTAGAATTTTGGGAAAATTCTAATTTTCTGTTAGGTATATTTTGGCTTTTTAAAACACATTTTCTGAAAATTAAATAAATAAATAAATCACATGTGTACAGGTATTTATTATCAGATTTTAAAACTTTTAAAGGTACCCAAAACCTTAATTTTATTGTGTTCACTTCCCTCCCCATAAAAACACCAAAGATTCCTTCCAGCCCGCACAATAAAGTCAGCATGAGGCAGTACGTGTTGTTGTTGTTATTGTTGTTGTTGTTTTAATTCTTGGGAAGCTACAAACCTCTTAGAGAATCTGACAAAAGTTATGGACCTCTCTGAAAAAATGCACATGAACACAAAGGTATATGATTTAGACCCCAGTGGATCTCTATGTGAACTTCAGGTTAAAAGGTTCAGATCTAGGGCCAGGGATTTAGCTCCGTGGTGCTGTTGCCTGCCTCACAAGTGCAAGGTCCTGAGTTTGATCCCTAATACAAAAAAAAAGCTTCAGATCTAAGTAAACCCCCTGATTTTGTAGATGTGGAAGCAGACCAAGAGAAAGAAACCAACTCACCAAAGGTTGCCAGTATGCTAGTGGCATTTAACTTCCTTTAAGGCCTCTGACAGTGTGGCTCCTACCATCCTATTAATATTACTCCTGGTCACACAAAATGGTATCCATGAAACACAATTCATCTTCTCCAGTCTTCTCTCCAGAGCTGCTCCTCATTCCTCTGCCAAATGCCCTACATCCTCTAAATCTGTCCATCAGTATCAAGATTGGCCTCAGCCACATATAAAAAAAAATAACCCCTTCTCCCCTCAAGAGTGCCTTCAACACCCAAGGATAGAGTTTATCTGGGTAAGGTAAGACTAGTGGAGAGCAATGCAGGGCTAGTAGGGTAACTTCATGAAATCACCAGGGAACCAACTCCTTCTGCCTCTTTGCTATGCTATCCTCAGTGTACGTAGACCACACCCAAGGCTGTCTGACAGATCAAGACATCAACCAAGAAGCAGAAAAAAGGAAGGAGGGAAGAGCAATAAAAGCAACATCCCCTGAGGGTCACATCGGGGTTTTTTTGGTCGCATCTTTTTAAGGGGTCTTCCCAGAAGTTTCTGTGCCATCTCTGCTGCATCTCACTGATAGAACCTAGGCTCATGGCCACATCTAACTATAAGGGAGGCTGAGAAATATAGACTTCCCTGCTCAAGATTCTGTTTCTAAGAAGGAAGAGTAGAATAAATATTGATCAGGCATCCCCAGACTCTATCATGTTCGAATCCCACTTCCCTCATGAAGACTTGCCTATCTACTCTCAACAGCTAGTGGTATCTACTTCCTCTGCAACCTTCTAGTCTGTGTCTAAGACTTTTATTTATTTTTTTATTCTACACCGTTATGGCTTGTATTTAGACATCCCCTAACACCACAAGTGCTCAGAGGTGGGACTTTTTGGAGGTTGCTGGATCTAGAGTGTGTAATACTAGGATTAAGTATGTGTGATAACATAAGGAGTTTAGCATAGTTCTGGTATGGATAATGGAAGCCCCACCCTGGACATGGGTGGCACCAATCAATAGGCTTATAGCCTGGATGGAATATAAAGGGAGAGAGGGAAGGCTGGCCTGCTGTGGCTGCTGCCGCTGCTGCCAGATACTGCTTGCTGCTTGCTACCTTCTGCCTGCCATGCCATGAGCTATTTCTCCTCTGTGATGCCCCTCTGCCATACCACTCTGCCCTGGAGCCAGCTCACTATTTTTTTTTTTTTTTTTTTTTTGGTACCGGGGATCAAACTCTAGACCTTGCGCTTGTGAGGCAGGTGCTGGAACCACTGAGCTAAATCCCCGGCCCTTGGAGCCAGCTCACTATGGACTGAAACCTCTACAAACTGTGAGCTGAAATGAACCTTTCTTCCTTTAACTTTGGGTGTCAGGTATTTTGTCTCAGCAATGAGAAAGTAAGATACACCGCTAGCTATAATTGAAATATTTTATTGCTATTTAAATGGTTTTCTCCCACAATATGTCAAAATTTGTAGAATGCAACTAAAGTAGTATTTTGGGGAAAGTTTATAACACTAAATGCTCTTATTAGGAACAAAGAAAGATCTCAAATTAGCAGTCTAAGTTTCTACCTTAACAAGCTAGAAAAAAGAAAAGCATATTAACCCAAAGAAACACCATAAAGATTAGAAATCAATAAAATAAAAAATAGACAAAAATGGATAAAATTAGTGGAACCAAAGCTAGTTCTTTGGGGAGGAGGAATTGATAAACTAATAAACTTCCAGCCAGGCATAGCTAAAAAAATAAATGAGACGGGCATAGTAAAAAAAAAAATGAGAAGACACAAATTACCAAGTAAGGAATAAAAAAGGGTACAGGGCTTCAGACTTCATGGACATTACAGGGATAATTGAGCAATTTAGGTGAAATGGGACAATTTCTTACATAAAATACCAAAACAGCATAGGGAATCCAGATATAAACCCATACTAATATATCTAACTTTACTCAAAAATAAAGAGATAAATTGATTAGTTCTGTATCCATTAAATAAATTAATCATTAGTTTAATATTTTTCAACAAAAGTAACTTCAGAATTTTTCATTATTCTGCCAAACATTTGAGGAAGAAATAATACCATTTCTACAGTGTCTTTCAAAAACAGGACTAAGGGATTCATTTTATAAGGCCAACTAATTTTATAAGGTCAGTATTATCCTAATGACAAAACCAGACAAAGGTATTATAAGAAAAGGAAATTTAAAATCATATCCATACCTCATGAACACAGATACATAAATCCTTAAGAAAATATCAGCAAACTGAATCTAGAAATACATAAAACAAATAATACACCAGAAGCAAGTGAGGCTTTTCCCAGGGATGAAAGACTGATTCAACATTTTAAAATCAATGTAATTCATCATATTGACAGAGTAATAAAGAAAAACCATGTGATCCTTTTATTAGGTACAAAAAAGTATTTGACAAGACTCAATATCCCTTCATGATAAAACTCTCAGAAAACTAGGTATGGAAGACGTTTCCTTAACTTGACAAATGGCATCTACAAAAACCCTACAGGTAACAGCATGTTTAATGATGAAAAGCAGAATGCTTTCCCCTAAGATCAGGAATAAGGTAAGGGTGCCCTCTCTCACCACTCCTATTCAACATTATTCTGGAATTTCTAATCAATGCAATAAGGAAAGTAAAGAAATAAAAGACATGTAGGCTGGAAAATAAGAAACAAAACTCTCTTTATTCACAGATAACATAATTATCTCTGTAGAAAACCCCAGAAACCTATAAAATCCTCTTAGGACTAAAAAGTAAGTTTGGCAAGGTTGCAGGATATAAGATAAACATACAAAAAATTTGATTGCATTTCAATAGCTCAGCTGTGAACAATAAGAATTCAATTTTTAAAATATTATTTATAATAGCACTAAACATGAAATACTTAAGTATAAATCTAACAGAATATGTGCAAGAGCTGTTTTTTGAAAAATATAAAATACTACTTAAAGAAATCAAGGATACATGGATAGACACAGAATGTTCATAGAAAGGAAGATTCAACATTGTTAGGTTGCCTATTATCCCCAAATTGATTGATAGATTCAATACAATCTTAGTACCCCAGAAGGACTTTTTTGGTAGATCTAAAAAAAAAAGTTGATTCTAAAATGTATATAGAAAAACAAAGGAATTAGAATAACTAAAACAACTTTGAAGAAAAGAACAAAGTTGGATTTTAAGACTTACTATTAAACTATAGTAATCAATACGGTGTGGTATTGGCAGAAGTATAGATACATATATTAACAAAACAGCATAGGGAATCCAGACCCACACTAATATACTAAATGATTTTGACAAGAGTGCAAAGGTAATGCAATGAAGAAAGAATAGCTTTTTCAACAAATTTCTAGAGCAATTCTACAAACTGGGGGGAATGGAAAATGGTACATGTACTTTGGAAAACTTTGGAGTATCTTGTAAAGATAAGAATTTACTTTCCACATGATGCAGCAATCCAATCCCTAGGTATTATCCAAGAGAAATGAAAACCTATATGCAAATATTCCTTGCAGCTCTATTCATAATCCCTCAAAACTAGTGACAACCCAGATATCCTTCAACTGAGGAGTGGATAAACAGACTATGTCACATCATGAAATGGAATAATGTCATAAAGAGGAAACAACCCTTAATTTACACTTACGTCATGACATGGAAGAATCTCAAATGCATTTTTCTAAGTTAAGAAGCCAGATCCAGGTTAAAAAAACTTAAGAAATGTCATGTGTATGTACCAACTCTCCATAATGAATGTGATCACTATGAACTACAAATATGTACCAATAAAAAAATTTAAAAGAAACCAAATCAAAAAGGCTACACATTGAATAATTCCATTTACATGACATTGTGAAAACTGAAATTAGAGAGATAAAGAACAAATCAATGGTGTCAGGAGCTGAGAGGAAGCAATGACTACCACAGAACAGCACATGGAATTTAGGGAATGATAAAACTCTATCAATTCTTGGGTGGTGGTTACCTGATTATATGCATTTACCAAAATCCTTAAAACTATCACCACAAAGAGCACACTGTCTTTATTGTGTATAAATTTTTTTTTTTGGTAGTGGGGATCGAACTCAGGTCCTTGCGCTTGCAAGGCAGGCAGCGGAACCACTGAGCTAAATCCCCAGCCCTGTATAAAGTTTTTTTGGGGAGGGGGGTACCAGGGATTGAACTTGGGACCTTGCACTTGTGAGGCAGGCGCTGGAACCACTGAGCTAAATCCCTGGCCCTGTATAAACTATTAAATGGAATGTTTTCTTCTACCCTTTCTTGTGAATTTTCTGAGACTGAAGAGCAGAAGAGCAGCTCAGCTCCAGAGCTCCAGCTTTGGAGAAAATAAGAGGTGAATGAGAAGAACAAGGCTAGGGCTGGGGATTTAGCTCAGTGGCATTGCACCTGCCTCACAAGTGCAAGGTCCTGAGTTTGGTCTCTGGTACAAAAGAAAAAAAAAAAGAAGAAGAAGAAGAAGAAGAGCAAGGCTGGAAATGTGTGGAGAAAGAAGGGAGCTGGTGGAAAAGGGGATGCAGATTCTGAAACCTCCGACTTTTTCTGTAAGCTTGGCAGCAGGCCTGGCCCAGGAGAAATGTGAAAGTGAAAATTACCTTTGGATTTCTCCTTTCTCTCCTCTTCCTTCCAGGCAACTGCTTCCCTGCTTAGGAAATCCATACCGGTGTGCTCAGTGGCTTTGACCTCAGGAATTTACTTACTGAAAGATGTTGTGGGATATTACAGATTAGGAGGAATTTCAGACTGGTCAAAATATTGTGATGCAATGATGGGGAATATGATAGAGAAGGGGAAGGAGAGACACTGAGAGTTCCCAGAGACTGAGAATAATCCTTGAAATTCCACCCTAAATGTGAGGCGCCTCCTTCCCTGCATCCCCAGGGAAGAGGAAGAATAACCAAGCCTCCTCAGCATGAGCAAGTTTATTAGATAATGAGAGGGGAGGGTATAGGCCATCTGACTTCACCCTGGCCTGCTCCCACCCCTGGGCTCCCAGCCAGTCCTGCTGACCAGCTTCCCATAGACTCCCTTGCCCTGGACCAGGGCCTGGCCAGCTGCTACCTCAGCCAGAGTGGATTAAGCCACTCTTCCCACCACAGAAGAGCCACCCCCAGACCCCAGCTGCTTAGACAGCTGCTCTCTCCTCACAGCTGGGGCAAGAGCAGAGGTTGGGCTGGCACACAAGGAGAGACCCTTGCAACTCTGCAGCTGTACATCCCCCTGTCCTAGGCTGAAAACCCATGAGGGGCCAGGAATCATCAGGTGACTTTTGGTACGACTGAACGATGCCATCCCAGACAGCATCCCTGGGAGGGGAAAGTGTCCAGCCACTGTTTGTCTCCCCGGACTGCCATAGTGAACTACTAGAAACATGTTGCTTAAAACAGCAGAAATTTATCCACTCTCAGTTCTGGTGCCAGAAGACCAAATTCGAGATGTCAACAAAGAATCTAAAAGAGGTCCTTCTGCCTCTTCCAGGGTTTTGTTTTGCTTTGTTTTGTTTTGTTTGAGACAGGGTCTCACTATGTAGTTCAGGCTGGCCTCAAACACTACATGATCTTCCTGCCTGAGCCTCCCAAGTGCTGGGATTATAGATGTGAGGCACCACACCCAGCCTCTTCCAGCTTCTTATAGTCCAGGTGTCCCTTGGCTTTTGGGCACAACATTCCAAACCCTACCTCAGGGGCTTCATGGCTTCCTGGGCCCCTGAATACTATTCTGTCTTTATAAGGACACTTGTTGGATTCAAGGCCTACCTCAATGAGATGATCTCATCCTCAGTCACTTCTGCAATGACCCTTTGTCCTAATAAAACTACAATTGCAGGTCATGAGGATAGCCTTTGGAGGGTCCCTCATTCACTTCACCACACCCCACCAACTCCCATGGGCACCTCACAACCTCTCTGCCTTCATTTCAAATAGCTTCTCCAAGGGCACGTAACCTTTCCTCTCATTTTGCTGGAGAGAGGCCTGGTTTATACATGTTGGCTCAGAGTAATTAATAGTGTCACTCTTCACTCTCAAAAGTGTTGAAAACCCCTATTGTATAAGAAATAACATCAAGAATCAACAAATGGGATCATTTCAAATTGCACAGTGAAGGAAACAATCAATAGAGTGAAGAGACAATGTAGGGAATGGGAAAAATTTTGCCAGCTACACCTCAAACAGAGAACTAATATCTAGAAAATACAAAGAACTCAAAACATAGACCACTCCCCAGAATAAAAGACCCAATCAAAAAAAAAGAGCAACCCGGCCAGGGATTTAGCTCAGTGGTTTCAGTGCCTGCCTCTCAACCACAAGGTCCCTAGTTCGATCCCCGGTACCAAAAAAAAAATGAGCAACTGAAATGAACAGACACTTCTCAGAAGAAGCACAAATGGCCAAGAAATACATGAAAAAAATGTTCAACATCACTGTCCATTAGAGAAACTCAAGGCAAAACAATACTAAGATTCCATCTTGTTCCAGAAACAATGGCCATCATTAAGAAATCAATTAATAACAAATGTGCAGTGGGGAAAAGGAACCCTTCTCCATTGTCAATGGGAATGTAAACTAGTACAATCACTATGAAAATTACTATGGAGATTCCTCAAAAAACTTAAAGTAGAACTTCTCTTTGATCCAGCTATTCCCCTTCTAGGTATCTTTGCTAAAGAGTTAAAGACATCATATTACAATGATACATGCATACCCATGTTTACAGCTGCACAATTTATTATGGCTAAATTGAGGAAGTGGCCTATTTGTCCATCAATAGATGAATGGGTAAAGAAAATGAGGTGTTCATACACAATGGAGAACTACTCTGCTATAAAGAAGGATACATTTGAGTCATTTCTAGGAAACTAGATGCACCTCAAATTCATAATGTTAAGTGAAATAAATCAGATGCAGATGCTTAAAAACCACATGGTTTCATATGAGAAATTGGGTTTCATATGAGAAACTCAAAGTATCAATAAATCAAAGAGCAAAATAAAAGATAGACAGTGGGAAATAGGGAGATAGATCTTTGCCAAATGGAGAGACTATGATGAAGGGAGTAGGAAGGAGAGGGGAGGGGATATAAAAACTCCAAGGGGGAATAAAATAAAAATAATACACAGGAAAAATTTACTTAAATTTAATATGAAAACAAAACCAAAGAGAAAAAACTGGAACAAATTTTATGCTTACTAAATGCTTTATTGATTTAAAAACTGTTGAAAATGAATTCCGTGGTCAGAATTCTGGGTAAATCTGTGAATTACCCAAAGGTCGGACTCCTCCCAGGGCACCTTAACATCCAAGGTCTCGCTCCTTCCCCTTCCAAGACTGGCAGCAGAGCAAGTCCTGTTCCATTTTATAGCTGCAGTCACTGAGACTCTCAGGTCAAGGCCTTGCTCAAGGTCATGTAGCTGGGGGCAGAAACATGACTTGGGTCTGGAATGAAGGGCTGCTGAGTCCAAGTCTTGCCTTGGCATACTGTAAGAACAGATGTGTGACAAGGCACAGTGCACCTGAAAGAAAAAGTCTCTGTTCTCATTCTGAGGACCCTGCAACCAGCTGAGGCCCATTAGTCAAGGACCATTGGGAAGCTAGGCATGGTGGAACACACCTGTAATACCAGCACTCTGGGAGGCTGAGGGAGAAAGATTCCAAGCTGAAGCCTAGCCTGGGCAACTTAATAAGACCTTGTGTCAAGACCACTGAGCTCTTTGGACCAGATTTGGAGCTACAGATGTGGCCTTAACAAGGGAGATCGAATATGCTGGGGAACTACAGTGGATCCCAGTGAGAGGGAGGTAGAAGGGAGTTGGTGTAGAGTTTGGGCTTCTGCTTAGTGACTTTGAGAAGGGTTCAAGGAAGTGGGGATTTTCTCTCCATCGAATACAACCAGGAATCAGGACCATTCTATGACTGAGTAGCTTCATGGTTCTAACCCAGAAGGGGCAAGAACAAAGGGGTGTGGCCCCCACTCCTGTGAGCTAGGTGAGGTGTATGTCTGCATGTTTGGGTGGTTTTGCTAGGAGAGGGGTCTTTTCTCTGTCTTGGTCTGCCATGGTCACAGAGCAGCCTTGTCTGACGTTGGTGCTCTTTGCCATCATTTCTGTTCACTCAGGAGGGCTGGCCAGCTCCCTCTCAGCTTCTTTTGCAAAGCTTTGTAAATTCCCTCTTAGTTCAGTAGATTGTTCTCCTTAGGGGCCAGGAACAGAAAGAGCTATTAGGGGTGCTTCCAGAGGTAAGGAAGAGATGGATGGGGTGAGCAATCATCCAACCCAGAGCCGCGGGCACCCTCCCCCTACAGCTGCCCCTGTCCCCCATCCCCCAGGTAGAGACTGGAGAGCAAGAGTGTGCTCACTTGGCCCCCTGCTTCTTAGAAAGAGGACTGTGTCACAAGGACCCAAGTTCAATCCCTGGTACCAAAAAGAAAAAGAAAGAAAGAGGACTGAGTGAAGTCTGGTATGCCATCTGCTTCTGGTCAGCTGAGCAGGCTCCTCCATCTCAGCATGACCAGGAATGTTCTTCCCTAATCCTGGTCTCCTTCACCCACTCCCTGTCATCTCCTGGCACCTGCTGGGAGGAGGCCCTTGCATTAGCACAAATGTTAGGGTCTACATCCAAATGCCCTACTTCTGCAATGACTGGGGCAAAACCTAGCTAACCTAATGTCTGATCATAGGGAAAACAAGTTAATTTAATGACCAGGCAGCCACAGGCTGGGAAGGGAACCTAGGGAGGTAGCAGAGGAGATGGAGGAAGTCTTATTGGTGACCATGCTGAGCTCTGGGACTGAGTCAAGTTTCAGGAATGAGGTGAGGGAAGAGTCCAATTCCCCCAACCCACCTCCACTCCAGTGGAGGCCACAGCCTCCTCCACTGCCATCAGGGCACCTCCCCTTCCTGGTTTTGCCAATACAAAACTCCGCAGCACCAACCTCATGTGAGCATCCCTGGCTGGATGGCAGGCCCTCAGGGCTCCCACCCACAGGCACCTGGCTGTTCAGCCCCTCTGGAAGGCAGTAAGATGCCTAGGCATTGAGGACACACTCACCTGTCTCTTTCATTATACTGGCTACAGGAAGAATCAAAATGATCAAAACACATGGGGACAGTTTCTCCCAGAGTAGGATTGACACCGTTCACCAAAGGGCTAAGGAGAGCAGGAGTTAGAGGGAGAAATGCCTCCTCATGGCTCAACAGCAACCCCAGACTCTTCTCCAATGTCATCCTGTCCCCAATCTCCTACCCCACACACACACACCTACCCTCTTCTGTGTAGATGGCATCTCCAGCCACTCCTCACCATCATAAAACCACTCTGGGTTGCAGCTTCCCTTGTTCCCTCCCCTAGCCAAGTTACTGCCCCTGGAACATGCTGAGAATGTTTCTTCTGTTTCTCACCCACTGTCACCTTATTAGCCTATCGCACACCAGTGTGGCAGGCAGGAAACTGAGGAACTGAAAGGGCAGAAGCCTTCAAATCCTTCATTCATTCAGCCCCTGGGAGAGGGGGTGGATCAGGGCCAAAGGTTCTAGAGTTGGGCAGACCTGGCTTCAAACTATCCCAAAAGTTATCAGCAGTATGTTCTTGGGCAAGTAACATAAACTTACTGAGCCTGTTTCTTCATCTGCAAAATGGGTATAATAAAGTTCTTGTTTCAGACTATTGTAAAGATTAATGACATAACAAATGTGCGGTACCTGCATGATTTAAGAAGGCTTTTATTATACTTTCCTTTTTTTGATGGTGGTGGTACTGAGGATTGAACCTAGGGCCTTTGCACTAAGCTACACCCCCGACTCTTTTTATTTTTTAAGACAGGGTCTTGCTAAGTTGCCCAGCCTGGCCTAGAATTTATGATCTTCTGCCTCACCCTCCTGAGTAGCTGGAATTACAGGAGTATGCCACTATACTAGCTTTTAAAAATGTTTTTATTTTGCAATAATTTCAAACTTTCAAAAAAACTCACATGACTACTTCAGCATGTATTTCCTATAAACAAAAATGTTCTTTTATAAAACCACTGTGTAGTTATCAAATTTGGGAGATTTGAAACATTATAACCTTTATTTACATTTGTCACATTGATACAATTTTTTTCTAATCTAAAAATCTGTATTTCAAGTTTGTCAGTTGTCCCAGTAATGCTTTTTATACCACTACAAAAAGAAAGCTGGCTAAGAAGAAATCATACTTCTAATTCTTTCTGTCTGAAGTCTGAGGACATATGGTCAAAGTTACTGTGTTCACAAATTATTTGGGTTACTTTTATTCTTTCATTGTGGTTATTTTACTCACTTGAAATACATTTTGATTCATTCATTTCCATTTAAACTCAATTTTAGGGCTCCCCACATTCTTGTTGATTTTAATGTAGAGGCCATTAACATAATTCTCAGAGTAAAACTACATTTACAAGGTATTGTCAGAGATAAGTCACTGTCATAAGCTCTCCTGGCTTTTTCTGTTGAACCCCACTCCCTACACTTTATCGATGACCAAGTTCATTAGTTTCTAGTTTGGGCTTCTTATGCTTCTTTTGGGGAAAAGAAAAGCAGAAACTTGCATGTTTCTTATTTTTCTTATTTATTACATAAAACACAGTATACTATATATTCTCTTTGCATTTTGGTTTTTCACTTAACCTAAAAATCACTCCCTACTTGTTCAGGGAGAGCATCCTCATTCACTTTTACAACTGCCTGCATCCCACAGTGTGAAAGCCTCCTGGTTTATTCCACCAATCTCTTGGCGTTGACATTTAGGTAGCTCTTATATTTTGCAATTACAAACAATGCTGCCACAAGCCAGGCATGGTGGTGCATGCCTGTAATTCCAGCACATCTGGGAGCCAGAGGCAGATGAGTCACAAGATCGAGCCCAGCCAGGGAAATTTCATGGCTTAGTGAGACACTGTCTCAAAATTTTAAATAAATTTAAAAGAGCTGGGGAAGCAGTTAAGTGTGAAAGCCCTGGGTTCAATCTCGGGTACTTCCTCCCCACTCAACAAAAAATGCTGTTATAAACTATGTGTGCTTATATTTTGCACACTGTCGAAGTGTATCTTCTAAGTAAACTCCTAGAACAGGGTTACAGGTTGGAAGGGTAAATGCCTAGGTAGTGTTATTGGGTGTCAACACATTTCCCTGCATGGAGTTGAGCCTGAGAGGGCTGCTTCCCCACAGCCTTGCAAGCTCAGGCAATTATCAAGCTACTGCATTTTTGCAAACCTGATGAGTGAGAAATGGTATCTCAGAGTATTTTTTAAATTAGCATTTATCCATTAACATGAATAAATATAGATAAATATTTTCCTTTATTTCATGACTATTTTTACATCATTTTGTGTCTGTTCATATTATTTTGTGGTTTGGCTGGATTGGAAATCTTTTTTTCTTCAGCTTCTGAATATCATTATGTATTGAGGACACCTCATTGTATTGTCATTGTGTGTTGTGAACCTCCTCTGTGCTGGGAACCATGCTGGCTACTGTGGACCCTAGGCCTGGAGCCACGACACTTTGGAAGGACGAGTAAATTGGACACAGTGACCTAAGGCAGGCAGCCTGAATCTCACTGATGGCACATTCAAACAGCATTGACTCAGGAATCCTGTAGCCTAGGTTCACTCATTGTGAGATTGGGTCTTTAATTGCCCTTTCCTTCCTTCTTTCCTTCTTTCCCCCTCCATTCTTACCCTCTCTTTTCATCCTAGCTTTTTGTAATTTTTTTTTCTTTTTTGCACAACTGGGGATTGAACCCAGGGCCCACCAAGCTATACCCCAAACCCTTTATGTTTTATTTTGAGACAGGGTCTCACTAAGAGACTAAATTGCCCAGGCTGGCTTGAATTGCAACGCTCCTGCCTCAGCCTCCTAGAGTGCTATGATTACAGGTGTGCCACAGTGCTTGGCTCTCTTCTTTCTTTTTGACCCTACTCTCTACTCCCTTTCTCTCCCTCTATTAGCACCTTTCTAACCAGTTTTGTATTTTTTACAGGCACACATTCTTGTGTGGGGAATGAATAATTTTAATTAATGTAAATGGGTTGTGTTATGGATCTCTCTATGACTTTTTTCTCTGACTCTGTTTTAAGCTCCTCCATTTGGTTGTGCGTACATCAAATCTGTTACTTCTGACTGCCGCGTGGAGAGGAAGGAACACCGGCTTTGGCATCAGAAGGATCCGAGGATAGAACAGGAAAGCTGGCGTCCAGAACATAGGACATGTGAGGACGCAGTGGGGCGAGCTGTCTGAAGAGGCAGAGTGGGGCCCTAAAACCCTGGTTCCCCTCTGCACCCAGCAGGGCCACAATCCTTAGCCATCTTCACAGAATGGATGCTGTGGCTCCCATGTGCACACACAGGGACTGACCCTAAAGCCTTGGCTTTTGTTTAAGGGAGGGGGCAAGACTGAGAGCAGAGGATGTCCAGTGGGCATTTGAGGGGACAGGGTTGAGTGAAAGTAGGGACAAAAGGGATAATGTGGGTGACAGCTCATCTCATCAACTCAGCAGGGCTCTGTGGGAACTGCTTCTAAAGCATCGTCAATCCCTGACCCCTGACCCCTGGGGAGGCAGGTGTGTTGGGGTCAGATCCTCTCTTTTGTTCCCTCCAAGCTCCCAGGGTGAGGGGATGGGAAATCTCCAGAGAAGAGTTGCAGACCTCAGGTTCAGAGAAAGGAAGGCACTGGGTCCACAGCAAGCAAACGGGCCCTGCGGACCAAGAGATGGGTGTGGGGGTGAAGAAATAACTAAGGTGTGTTATGTACATGCACCAACACCCCTTGATGAACTTAATCATTATGTTCTACAAATACGTACCAAAAAAAGCAGCAGGACCCTGCAGCCTTGGAGCAGAGAGGGATGGTGGCTATGAAGGTTCCTCCTTGTGTACCGCTGGCCTTGTGTCCACCAGGGATGTGGTGGGCAGCGATGGGGACGAGAGTGGGGTAGCCAAGGAGGCTTCAAAACAAAGTCCCCTCTCCATGGCCTCCCAGCCCCACAGCCCTCAGAGGTGTCTCAGCATGTGTGGCACAGAGGACACCAAGGCCCTGACTCTCTCCAGTCTGAGTACTTGAGGAGAGCGTTTGAAGAATGAACCCTACTACAAGGCATTGCTCTAAGGCAAATGTATTTGGCCTTTGGCACCCTGGTGAAAATGAGGTTCTGAAACTCCTTTGCCTCCAAATGGAGGGTGCTTTGGTTTGGGGACTATTGAAATACCTTAGGGCTCAGGGCTGCCAAGGCAGTGAAGAGGGAGACTGGGGAGCCTGTGAAAATCATTTTCCTCTGCCGGCGCCAGCCCTTCAACCCCTCCCTGGCTGTCTTCTCTGGTTCCAGGCTTCCCACATGTTCATGCTGAAAGGGAAAGACTGTCTGCATGGGGACAGCCCCAGAGGAGACAGGACACGGTGACACCGGAGACTCTCCAGTTCTCCAAACCGGTCTCCCCAGCTCCAGACAAAGGAAGGTGGTCCCCAGCTCCACAGTGAAAGGAGATCCTGCTGGGGTGGATTTCATGAGGCGCCTCTGGCCATTGACTTCCGCCTCTTGCAGTGAAGGAGGGAGAGGCACAGCTGCTCCCACACACTCCAGCAGAGAATGTTCCTTCCTCTTGCCCCCTGTGTGATGCCAGTGTAGCAAAGAGCAGCTGTGGCTAATATTCTTGAGTGGTATGTGTCAAATTCTGTGCTCAGTGCACTCTTGAGGGAAGGGCTTCAGTTATTTCCATTTTGTAGATGAGCAGCACCGAGTGGCTTGTCTAGGGTCAAACAGCTTTGGAGGAATTGGGCCAGGGACTCACCTTGGACATTCTGGCCCCCAGTCCGGCTCTGTGCTCCTCTAGGGGAGTGGCTCCATCCATCTCTGAGCAGATCTGGGTCCCCATGGGCTCTTGGGTACTCCTATGAGACCCTCAGGGTGATTCTCATCCTGACAGTGGGTAGATATCAGATTTGTCTGGGAAACTCCAAAATGCACCTGTCTACTACCCACCTCTGCCTGCATGTTAGAATGGGTTGAGGTTAGATGCACAATTCATAAATGGTAAGAGCTCCCCAGATGATGCTGATGCCTCCCCCACCCACCCCAAGTTCTGCTGTCACAGACTGCCCAGCAGGCCCAAATAGAATCTGTGTCAGTCCCTCTTCACACTCAAAAAGAAGGAGCCTGTCCACTGAGCTGGGGGCAGCTCCCAGACTGCTGCCAGTTTCCAGTTCCCAGTGCAGAGGATAAGGGGTTGGGCCCGTTTCCACACCAGCTGGAAGTGTGTAGATGTGACCACACATTCAAACATGCGAATTGCCATGAAGGATGGGGGCAGCATCACAGAGGACCTGGACTATAGGGATTTAACTTCTGGCCCTTCCATTGCCCAGCCCAATGCCAAGGACCTCACCGAGCCCAGCCTGCAATGAAAAAATGGAGTTTCTTCTTAATAGTTTGCAGTGAGGACCAAATGAAGTCATGGCTGGCTGCCGTGGTGCTTTGCCTGTGCAGGCGTGAGGCATGACGGTGTGACTCACAAACACATCTCTAATTCTCCCTGGAATGGGGACTGATGAAAGGTCAGGGCTCCAGCTCTGACTAAGAGGAAAGACATGGAGGCCCATGACAGTGACCAAGTCACAGACCTTTGGGCATGAAGAGGACTATAGCTCATACAGTGTGTGTGTGTGTGTGTGCACATGTATGTGTAAAAATACAAACTATCAGATACAAAAGCAGTACAAAATGAAACTTTATTTAGAATGAGAATAAGAAGAATAGCAAGTTACAAGCGTTAAAAGGCAGAGAAATACCATAACTGTCACTAAATCCAGAAAAATAATGTTTTTAATAAGAGCCCAAACCACCTCTATTATACTTTTCCTTCATCTTTTTTAGCTTCATATGTTTGGATTACCTCTTCTGTCACAATTTTATAACTTTTTCCCACAGAGAAAATAGAAAGATACGTCCTCTTCCTTCTTTAACATGGTTGATGCAATCTTGGTTTTTATTATGGCTAGTTAGAAAATGTTCACGTTCACAATTGATTGGTATTGTCATGTGAATAAATGTTTAGGATTGTTGCTAACTTGGGGAAACTTTATCAATTTCTTTTGTATATGAGCTATAAGATTTCAGGCAATTCAAGATTTCTTGTTCAAATCAGCCAGAAATCTATACACTAAAAAAACCTGATAAGCCAGGCATAGTGACACATGTCTATAATCCCAGCTACAGTATTCAGGCTAGAGCTTTCTACTTAGTTATCTTTGGTAACAGGAATCAACACAGGTCAGATCGATGAATCCAAGAGACACCCAGGCAGGCTTCAGGCAGCTATAGTTATCTGCAGTTTCAGTTACCTACAGTCAGCTTTGGTCAGAAAATATTAAACGGAAAATTTCAGAAATAAACAATTCATCCATTTTAAATAATTTTCATTACAGCATATTGGTATGACTGATCTATTTTGTCATTAGTTACTGCTGTTAATCTCTTACTGTGCCTAATTCATAAATTAAACTTTATTATGGGGCTGGGAGGGGGGGGGGTGTGCTCAGCATGCACAAGGCCCTAGGTTCAACCCTCATCACCAAAAAAGAAAGAAAAAGTTATCATAGGCATGTAATACAGGCAAAAACATGGTATACAGGTTGGTACTATCTATGCTGTCAGGCATTCTGAGGGTCTCCAAATGCCACTCCATGAAAATGGGGTCCACTGTACTCTACTGTGCCACCCCACCCCACTCTGTGCTTCCTGGACGCTTCAGCAATTGGACAAAGCCCTGAATCCCACTGTTACAGACCCACCCAAAGAAAGCACCTGGGGCTCACATCTGTCTCTCATACCCACATGGACAGCATGGGAAACTTCATTCAGTACCTTGCCAAGATAGCCTTTGCTTTTCCTATCAGGCTGATAATAAATATGTTGAGTGAATTTGTAAATGAAAGTTCCTGGGAGGTCTGAATGACATGAGTTAATAAATTAATTCTGGAACAAGCATAGTTCTTTGTAGTGTGCTCCCAGACCATCTGTTTAATAATTCTAGAATGCTGTTGACTGACATTAAGCTCACATGCCAAAAGCTGTATTCTGCTCTTCTTAACAATCAGGACATTCTGCTCCCTCTGGCTGGTTAGTCCTTGCTCTCTTCTCTAACCAATCCTCTGAGCCCCATCTTCTCCTCGGGCCATTCAGAATCACTCAGTGGACTCACCCTTTCTGGAACTTCTGTGGTCCATCATAACCACAATGCAAGAACAGCCAACAGTGAGTGTGCCGCCTGCCAAGAGCCTGCTGCATGCCAGGCCCTGTGCTAAGGGACTTCATCCTGTGCAGCATGTTATCACTATCTCAGGCTTTGGAACATATGTACAGCTTTAATCGCCTGAATATCAGCTGCTATTATCACCTCCATTTAGCAGATGAGGAAACTGAGACTCAGAGTTCAGGCTCCTAATTTGCTCCACAAGCCTTAGCCAGGTGAGGAGGACTGTTGAGTCACAATTCAAAACCTGGGTTTAGTTCTTTCTTCCTTATCTCCCACCCCATCCAGGCATATTTCTGGGGCTTTCTTTTCCTCTTTTTTTGGTGGTGGTGGTGGGGTTGTGTTTGCATGCATGTGTGTGTGTGTTACAGGGGAATGAAGCCAGGGCCTTTTGCACTAAGCTACATCTCCACCCTTTTATATTTTTTTATTTTGAGATAGGATCTCATTAAATTGCCCAAGTTAGGCTTGAACTTGTGACCTTCCCGCCCAGCCTGCTGAGCAGCCGGGATTACAGGCATGCACTCCCACACCTGGCTGGGGCTTCCATCTATTTCTGGCACCTGCTGTGCAGCACCTATCAGGGACACAGGTACACAGTAAGTGGATGCTCGGCACTTTTTCCTTAGCACTGAGCCTGGTCCAGCTTCTCACTGGGCACCAGCATCATCTTTCACCTCCTGTCCAGACAGGGCAAGAAGGTGACTGGAGGGGCTGGGCAGGAGCCCACAGGAGGCCCAACCCAGCTGTCTCCACCCTTGCTGCAGGATCAGAGTGCAGAAACCAGAATCCAAGAGATGTATCCACCCTCCAGACTAGGGAGGATGACACTGCAGAGAAGTTTCCACCTCTTGTTCTCTCCCACTAGGCCCCTTGGGTCTGAGGCCCCAGCTGACAATCCTAATAATCTAATTCTCACCAAGGCCTTGCTGGCTGGTAATTGAATTGTTTTCCTCCCAGCCCAATCAGGGGGCCTCACCTCATATCTGCTTAACAAAACACTGAGCCATCTGGGGGGGATGTAGAGACCTGGAGGCCCTTCTCAGCTTCCAGGAGCTTAATTTTAGTTGCCACAGGTGAAGGGACTGACACAAATGAGTGGCACCTCTGAGACAGGGCAGTCACTGGTCAGAAGAGGGCTTCAAGAGGTGAGGCTAAGGGCTGGGGATTTAGCTCAGTGGTTTTGGCGCCCGCCTCGCAAGCATAAGGTCCCGAGTTCAATCCCTGGTACCAAAAAAAAAAGAGGTGAGGCTAAACCCGTGTGTGTGGAAGAAGAGGGGATGACTGACAGCAGGATTCTGCTGATAGAAAGGGCGGGGGTACATGCAAAGGCCTGGAGCTAGGGATGAGCAAGACACATTCAAGTGACAAGTAAGGCAAGCCTGGATGGATCTTCACTGTCTTCACCCAAAGCATGATGGAGAATTCCAAGCAGTTCCCAGAAAGTGGAGAGAGGTGTTTCAGATCACTCTCCCATGCCTAGAGCCTAGCCTCAGTCCCAGAACAGAAAGTCTGGTGCTGGAGCTGGGGCTGGGCGCCCAAACTCGGCACAGCAAACCCATGTCTCCAGCCCAGGAATGAGGATGCTGCCTCCTCTCCCATGCCTACCTCATTAATGCATCTCAGAATCCTGGGCCTCAGCATCACAGGAGCTCTTCTGTCCCCTCTCCCACTCAGGCACCTCACCTCTCACCTGTCTCCCCAGCCCTCCCTAACACTCTCCTCTGCTGTGGCTATCCAGCACATTCTCTCACACACCCTATAGCTCCCCAGGGCCTGACACTCTCTGGTGGCTTCCTGATGCCTTCAAGTCCAGAGCCCTCTGTGGACTTATCCCCTCATCTCTCCAGTGCCACACTAAGCTCCTCAAATGCTCTGGCTTGATTCTGGACTTTTAGCTCAATTTAGGATTGTGACCCCATCCCAGCAGTAATCCTTACATGTGTTTAATCCTCATGAAGCCCATATAGATGAGGAACAGAGTGCTTAAGAGACTTGGCAGTGGTCACAAAATAGGAGGGACGGAGCAGGATTCACATCCTGGCGGCTGTCTCCATAGCCCAGCTTCCTATTAAACACTAGATTATAGCTTCTTCAGAACTTTCTAGGGGCACTGGCAGCGGCCCCCTCCAACCCATGTTCACTCAAGCCCCTACTGCAGTTATGGTTTCTGCTTACATGATACCTTTAAGAAACTTGCTCTGATGTGCACTTGGGGTGGAGTAAGGGCAGTAGTTCCCCTACTTTGCTGCACACCGGCATCACCTGGGAATCTTTTTTAGACTACTGATGCTCGGGGCTGGGTGATCTGGAACACCAGCACCTAGAGGACACCTTAGCTTTGTGCCTCTCACAGTGGTTCCTGGATCCCAAGCAGCAGCAGCCTCACCTGACCTCTGGTTAGAAATGCACATTCTAGGGGCCAGGGATTTAGCTCAGTGGTTTACCGCCTGCCTTGCAAGTGGAAGGACCTGAGTTCGATCCCCAGTAACAAAAAAAAAAAAAGAAAGAAATGCACATTCTGGGGCCTTCCTCACCCAGGTATACAGAGTCAGAAAGTGGGGGGTGGGCAGTGATTGGTGTTTTCATAGCCTCAGGAGACTCTGATGCACGGTCCAATCTGAGCAGACTTTGGGCCAGTGCTGAGTCTTATCATGTCTGCGGTAACTGACCCTATCCCCAACACTGGCCAGGCCAGAGCTTTCTCCTCGGTTATCTTTGATAACAGGTATCACCACAGGTCAGGTCAGTGAATCCAAGAGACCCAGGTAGGCTTTGGGAAGTGAGGAAAAGGAGCTGTGGTGTGATCAGCACTTTGACTGAGGGCCCGGGGGTGGAGGTGGGGCACACTGTCCTCAAAGCCTCACACATAGGGCTCCAGGAATCCTACAAGTACCCTGAGGCAGGTGCCATCATTCCATCTCCTAAGGCACAGAGGGGTGGAGTAACTCATCGGTACCCAGAAGAAGGAAGGCAGAACAGACTCCACTCTTAACCATTGTACTGGCAGCCCTTTTCCAAGTGACCCCAAAGCTCCCCCCTAGACTCCAGTGGGTTTCAGAGTACAGGTCTCCATCCATTGGTGAACTGTCAGATCAGCCAAGTGAGGTGAGTAGGATTTTTTGAATAACCAAGTCTCAGAAAAACCTGAACCCGATCAGAGTGCACCCTGCACAGAAAGGGTAAACATTATTCAGCAAAATACACATGAACTTAAGCCCATACTGCATCACGATATAAAATACATGTCTTCCTTCAAGTCATGGTCAAAAAAGTTTGCAACACTAGCTTAGAGAAAAAGCCTCCACCAAATTGTCGCTCAAGTCCGAGGTTCTCTGGCCAGCTGGAGCTGGAAGGGCGATGTCTCCCTCTACTGGGCATGAGCGGCATTGCAATAGCACCTGGAGTCCCTGGTGGGGCACGAGGGGATGCAGGCGGAGGGCTGCACGCAAGGAGTGCCATTCTCCTCAAGGCAGAGTATCAGATATAACAAACTTTAAATACAAAGCTGCTTTATTTTGATTTCCCAAATAAAATACTTCCTTCGTCATCAGTCCCACTCTCAGAATTATGGGCGATCTTCCCAGGTTAGGGTGAAGCTGGGGGTTGGGGGGAGGCACCTGGGATTCTTGTATCTCCACTATGGTCTACAGTCCAGCCAGCACTGAAGATACTGAAGAAGGCAGCTGTTCAGTCGTTGAGCTAATCACAGAGAGTCATTTAAATTAATGATTCTGAACACCTAGGCAGGAAATGTAAGGCCAGTGTCTTTTTCATGTTGCAAAAGCAAAGAAAGGGGGTGCGATGTCCAGAACACGTGAAGTAGCTCCTGTGAAGGCAGGTAATCATGTATCCCATTTCACTAAACCTTTGCTCCTATTCTCACTTTACAGATGAGACCACAAAGCTGATGGGGGGGGCAATTTCTGGAAGGCTTCTGATTTCTAGGCCAGTCCCCCAGGGACAGGGTTAGGGGGTGGGATGTGGTGGGACCCTTATCTCAGCCCCTCCCTAGCAGTCCATGAAGAGGTAATACTCAACAAGAGGAGACAGAAGTCTGTACAGTGGAGCCTTCCCAGTTCAGAACAGTTGCAGTGGGTTTTGAGCATAACCTCGAGAGGCGCTTGGACCCAACCTGAATTTGCAGCCTTGCAAAGGACACTTTCTCAGTGTGTCTATCCGTAACTGCCTCGTTTTGGAGGGTGAGGTTAACAAAGACTGTCCTGTCTACACTATGCACCATGAGGATTTCTGAGCTAAGTTCGTGGAGAGCTCAGTAGGGCTGGGGAAACAGAGGGAGAAGGATTTGGAGATCAGGCAACTAAGAAAACAGATGAGGAGGTGAGAAAGGATGAGGACAGGCAAGGATGGGGCGGAGACTGCAAGACCCTAGGGTTCAGGGGAGCAGAAGGCAGGCGGAGGTGGTTCTACAGAACAAGAGAGTTTTGTGTTCCAGTTTTAAGTCCATGGCAGAATAGGGACAGCACATGGAGACACAGGAACCAGGAGGCAGAAGTGACCCCAGGAACCTAAACCCCAAGTCAATAAACATCTTGGAGAGAGCACTGGGTTTCCACAGGGCAGGAGTCTCAGGAGAAACCTGAGTTTCCACAATTGTCCTGTGCTCGCTTCTGGAACATTCCAGGCAAGAAAAAGGCCAAACTCCTCAGAGAGACACTTTTGGGAGAAGAGAGCAATACAAATCTCAGTACAATCAGCATGCAATTAATAGGGTCCTACCCTACTGCTTCTCCCCCATGTCCTTGAGACCCCTTGGCTCCTCGTCATGCAAAGGACAAAAAAGTCCTGCACTTAACTCCTGCAATAATCTATAGCCACAACTGTCCACGTAACCATACCCAGCCTCAGAGAAAGTTTTCCCAACCTAGTCCAAGCCAAGTCATCTGTACTCTGCGTCTTGGTACCATACATGTCCCTGGGCTCATTCTCCATCAATCATCCTCATTCTTGTGTTCCTTTATCATCAGCACATACAAAATGTAGATTATATATTATGAGTAATCCTAAGAATACTCTACAACGGAACTACATTGCCAGTCCATTTTATTTTATTTTTGAGACAAATTTTCACTAAGTTGTTCAGGTTGGCTTTTAATTTGTGATCTTCCTGCCTCAGCCTCCTAAGTAGCTAGAATTGTAGATGTGCACCACTGCACTAGGCTTCCAATATCTTTTCACATTCTTCCTTGATCCTGTGGCTCCTTCTAGCTAATCCCAGTATCCCCTCCTTTCCTTCACCTCCAAGTTCCTGGAAAGTCTATCCTCGTCTTCATTAACTGCCTTCCAGGCCTACTTTCTCCAACTCCAAACTAGCTGCTACTCCACAATGCTGATGAAACCACAATACTGATGAAATCGATTTGGCAAAGATCTATAATGCTAAACTGAAGGGACAGTTACTGGCTCTTACTTTCCTAAACCCCTCTGCACCACTGCCCTGCCAGTCCTAGTGGCCCCATGAAGCAGCTCTAGCTTTCAATGCCAGTCTCACTGTGCCTCTGCAGTCTCCTAGAGGACCATTTCTCAATTTCAGCATCACTGACATGTTGGGCTGGACAACTGTTTGTTGTGTAGCTCTGACTTGTGTGCTGTGCCTTGCTGGATATTTGGTGGCATCCTGACCTCTACTCACTGGATACCATTAGCAACACCTGTTCCCACCATGACAACCAAAATTGCCACCAGGCATTGTCAAATGTTCCCTGGGTGATAAACCGGCCCCTGGTTGTATAGCACTGTGTTAGAAGGTGTTTTCTCTTCCACTGGCCTAAGACTTTTCCTTAGGCCTGTGGTTCTATCTGCTTCCCTATGCTAATACATAAATTTACATCTCCCAAAGGCATGTGGCCACTGTCTGGTACCCATTTCCAGAGGATAACTCTTCAGCAAGTCAAGCTCAGAGTGAACTCTCCCTCTCCCTCCCTGCCTTTGTTAGAACCAGAGCCTGAGACAAGTACTTAAGTAGCTTAACTGGAAGAAAGTCTCAGGAAGTAAGAGTGAAGAATTCAGAGTGAGAAAATGAAAGAGAAAAAAATCCATCATCAAAGTCCATCAGCAAAGTCGCTGCCATGAGTTATGGAGGTTCAATTCCTCCGAGATCACCTGAGAAGGAAACAGAATGCCTCCTAGAACTGTCCAACCAAGAGACCTAGACATTTGTCACCTGGCTGGGAATTTGATAGGACATTTATTAACCCTCCACTGTTGGGGGCATCCTAGGGCCATTGACTCCCCTAACGTCTGGACTATGTTTGGGATACACAGGCCAAACAGGCTCCTTTGGCCTTGGAGGAGGCCCTGAAATAGAAATCAGAATGATACACTCCATGGGGTTAGAGTGAGGTCAGCTTAAGCCCAAGTGCACACAAAACTGTAGACCATAACTGAGGCTGAAATCAGGGGGTCATGAAGAGGATGTGACGCAGGGCTTCCCAGATGGTCCGCTCCTTCCATCACCCTGACCCATTCATGCCCCACATGAAGCCCATCCTGGCACTGAGCCATCAAGGTGGTACACAGTCATAATCTAGTGGAAGCCCTTCAAAGTTAGTGGGACAAACTACAGCACTGCTCACTGCTGCAACAGGTCTGGAGGCTGAAATTGCTGATCATTATCTTCCTTTACCATCTACTCTAGATTTTCCTCATTCTCAGCTGGCACTTCAGCCAATCCAGGTTGCTTTTCCTAATGGGTTTAGTCAGACCTACACCCCTGAGGGGCCTGCACCTTCTGTTGACTTGCCTTGTCACACCATGGATACTGCAAAGGCCCATTCCATGACATCACCAGGCACAAGTTCTAGGCATTTTTCTACTGGATGCAAACAGACCACTGAGAGTGAAGGAGAGAAACTAATACTACATCCACCCTTTGTTCCTGAACCTGTGTATCCTGGCAACTAGGGACACAGTACCACGTGTATCAGTTGTATTCTGGATGACAGCACCCAACCCCAGTGTTTCATCCTTGAGTTGGTGTCTCAGCTCAGTTTTCAATAAGCCATCCCATTAGCTGGTCCACTGCTTCTGCCCATTTGGTATATACCAGGCCACTGGATTCCCTTATCAAGCACCCATTGTTGCACCTCCTTTGCCATAAAACAGACCTCTTAGTCCTGGCTGCCTATTGCAAGCCAGAAGGGCCAATAAAATTAATATGCCCCTGGTGGCTGGCTGAGCAAGGGCTTGGGGCCTGTCTTTCTGTGACAGATCAGTTAGTAGTGGCAGGTCCTTGCTCTGTGGACCCATGCCTAACCTTTACCCATCACCATGGCAGGGAGGTCACTTGAGGACACAGCTAATTTCCTCAGGGAATCATGCTGCTGCCCACCTGGTTGCTCAGCGTCTCTTCTCTGGTGGGTGGTCTCTAATGGGAATTTGTGGCCACTCCTATAGGACTATCCATATGCCTCTTCCCCAGAACTCCTTGTCACCCTCTGTCTTTTTACTTTCAGGCCTCTGACCAACCAAACCATTTGCTGCCCAAGAGTGCATATAAATCTTTGTAAAATACATTCTACTCTTTCCCTCCTACACCAAGTTGACAAACAGGTGTACCTGAACAGGCTCTAAGCTCTGTCCACTGGGAGAGTTTCCCCTTACCCTTTTCGGGGCAACTTAACCAGGGCTTTAAGTGGAAAGAGCAGTCCATTTTTGGCTATCAACACACTGAATCAGGCCTACAATTATTCTTGCTCTATCAGCTGGTCACAAGAAAACCCTTGGTGTGATCTGAAAGCAAGTCATCAATGTACCAAGGTAAATGCCTTGGAGGCCCAAGGAAGAGAGATCCAGCTCATCTGTTCTTGCAGCTCATTCGGACCCTCTGGGTCTGCTCACACCCAATCCTAGATGCACCTCATCCATTCTAGAATGGATTGTTGTTGGGTCTGCCTAATTTATGACCAGAGGGATACAAAGTTCAGTGCACAAGAAGTTTCTCTTGTGCCTTGGTCAACTAATACCCCATGGTCAGATGTTCTGTCTCTCCTGGGGCCCAAAAGCACTCTGGGAGCTGCTTTTCAAAAAGTGAACAGTGGGGCCGAGGATTTAGCTCAGTGGTTCTGCCGCCTGCCTCACAAGTGCAAGGACCTGAGTTCAATCCCTAGTACCAAAAAGAAGAAAAAAAAAAAAAGTGAATAGTTCTCTTCACAACGTAGCTTGCTCCAGAATCCTTGGGCATGTACAATCCACACTACATTCTTATCTACCACGAACAACTAGTACCACTGGATTGCAGGCCAGATGGTCTAAGCAGCAGGGCAGACTTCAGTGCAGCCTTACTTGTGCTACAGAGCCCTCCCTTGCTCCAAGCCAGAGTTAGAGCAGTATTTCTTTTTTTAGTACATATTTGCAGTAAATAATGTTTACATTCTTTGTGTGGAGTTGCTATATGTACATAATACATCTTATTTCCTTTTTCTGACCTCTTCCCCTGCTCTCTATCCCCCTCCCTCCACCTCTTGATCCCCTTTCTATTTGAGAAAGATCTATCTCCCTACTTCCAATTATCTTTTATTTTGCTCTTTATTTATAATTTGGGTTTCTCATAGAAAAGAAACCATGTGATATTTAAGCTTGTGTCTAATTTATTTCACTTAACATTATCGTCTCAAGGTGCATCCATTTCTCTACAAATGACTTAGGTTTATACATCTCTATGGCAGAGTAGTACCACATTGTGTATAATTACATTTTCTTTATCCACCTGTTGATGGACACATAGGCTTCCAAGATTTAGCTATTACAAACTGTGCTGCTATAAACATGGGTACGCATGTACTACTGTAATATGATGTCTTTAACTCTTTTGAGAAGATAACTAGGAGAGTAGCTAGGTCAAATAAAATTTCTAGTTTTAGTTTTTTGAGGAATTTCAATACTGATTTTTATCATGGTTGTACTCCTACCAACAGCTGTACAAATGCTGGCAAGGGTGTGGGGAAAAAATATAACAGTATTTCTAAGTACCGTATGTACCATGCTCCAAAGCCAGCAGGCACTGTGCCTTCCTAACAGTAGTGAGTACAAAGGCAATTAGTAACTTACTGTCACCTGAGAGGGGTGTGACATGGGACACCCAAGAGCTTCTGCTACATTCTTCAAATCTGATGCTTTTTCTGTATTTCCTACTCAGCAGATGACGCTTTCTTTCTCACCCATGTGTTCTGCATCCACCTCCCCACTCTATCACCAACTCCTGTAGAGTCTACCTCTTAAGAGATTTCTTCATACTCCTCTTTCCATCCTCCAGCACTGCTGTCATTCAGCTTCATCATCTCTGCTTGATTCCTGCAGAAGTGTCCTACTAAAACCTCCCAATTCCAAATATCAATTCTTTAATGTGCTACACTGCCAGGAAGAGCTGTCCTTATTCCTCCCTTTATACCATACCTTAGTGCTCCTCAATCATTTCGGAGGTACATCCTTATTGCAGATATAGATACATATATATATATATATATATATATATATATATATATATTATCCTACCTTTAAATGTAAGCTTTTTGAAAGTAATAAACATGGTCTCCATAGCCAGAGTGTCTATGGGGTGTTTACCAGGCATTCAAGGCCCTTGATCACATGGCTCTGATGTCTCTAGCTTATTTCCCACTGCTCTCCCTGTCTCCCAACTAGCAGCTACTCTTTGAGTTATGCTGTCTCACTTCCATGACTTGCCTAAGCTTTGTACCTGAATGACACCCACCCACACCTTCCACTGTCTACTTTGCAGAAATCATGGTTTTTTGCCTAGTCCTCAAACTTAGCTGAAGAAGTCTTAGCTTTCTGCAAGAGCTCTTCCATCCTTTGTTCATTTCATCCTACCAGCTGGCTTAGGGAGACTTTTGTTCTCACAGTAGCTTGCATTGAGCTCTGACCTTAGTATCTGTCAGACTTTTTGACAATGGTTTGTTATATCAGATAGAGGCAGCTACTTGAGAATGAGGCCCAGGTCTATGGTCTGGCCCGATGCCTAGCACATAGCAAATAAGTTCTTAAGTGTTGGCTGCACTAGTGAAATTTGTTCAGTGTAGAGGTAGCAAACTGGCAGCCCTCAGCCTAATTCAGGCCTGCAATTGAGTTTTGTTTGACCCACGCAGCTCCTGGCTGAGCTAGGCCAAATAGAATTGATCCAGGTTACATGGCTGGCAAGACTTAAGATATAAACTTGGCCTCCATTCCTTTTGGCTTACGATTTAGCAAGCCAAAGATGTAACCAGGAAATACATCAGACGAAGGATATAAGATACCACAGCTGGATAGGTACAGTCTCCCTTACAAGAGTGGCTTGCCTGCAACACCAAGTGTCAGCAGCCTGCTTGGAATGTTGGTCAGTGCACCAGGCCACCCCAGGTTCACTATCTTTTACTCCAAGACAGGAGGGCTCTGAGGGCGGAAAGAGGGAGAGACAGTATATCAAAACAGGTCCACCGATTTTTATTTCTTACTGCACCAACAGGTCTATTCAAGTTATATACTCAGCAGGCCTGACTATGACCAAATACATCTACAAGCCAATTTCATATTTGCATTTTAAAAATCCACACTTCAATTTCTTTGGAAAAATCCACAGAGAGGCCAACATCAAGCTTACTCTCGTGGACAAGTTCCCCTTTGGCCAAACATAAGCCTTCTCATTCAACACATTCCTTATCTTCTTGTATCTGACTCAATGAGGTGCTTCCAGTACCACCCTTGCTTCTGTAGACATTTGAGTCTGCAACTGTGAATCCTCTCATGCTACCCTATTACCTTATCTGGTCCCCCCCTCCCCAAATCTACAGATGGTGGTAGGCCCATAAATAACCCTCTTCACAGATGAAGGTGGAACCTACAGAGGAATCTGGCCTCATAAGCCTTAGCTTATTGGTAATAAAGGCAGGACTTGAACCAGATCTTGGAAATTTTTTTTCCACCTCAAGGACTGGTGCTGGGCTGCCAACCCTGATGGCAAGGACCTGGCTTCTATCCATTCATTTACTCTTTAGGAAAATCCTAGGAGGTGGGTACTATTATTCCCATCTTAAGAGGGAGATAGCTAAGGTGCAAAAAGTCAAATGAATGCACTAGTTTGGTTATATTGGTTGTTAAAACAATGACATTTCAATTCTGGTTAGTAAGCACCCTCTGCCCTAAGTGCCTTGTCCCCCCAGAATTGTAGTCTAGCAGTGACAGGGTAAATATCAAACCTGCCACAGATGGGGGCTTCCTGTAGCAGCTAACCCTACAGCGTTCGTTCTAACCGGCTGGTGCCTAAAAGGATGGTGGAAGGATTCTGGATATTTCACCACCGAGTGAAAAGTCTGCATTTTTAATGTATGACAAATATACTCTGGCAAGAACCCAAAGAGCTACAGCAAGAGAAACCACCAACAGAGTGAAGAGATAACTCACAATGTGGGAAAAAATTTTCACCAGCTGTTCCTCGGACAAAGGTCTACTATCTAGAATCTATAAAGAACTTTAAAAAATCAGACCTCCCAAATTTAAAGACCCAATCCAAAAATGGGCATCTGAAGTGAATAGACATTTCTCAGACAAAGAAGTACAAATAGCAAATAAACATACGAAAAAATGTTCAACATCACTGGTCATTTGAGAGATGCAAATGAAAACAACACTGACAATTCCACCTCACTCCAGAAAGAATGGCTGCTATCAAGAAATCAACCAATAGGGGCTGGGGATTTAGCTCTGTGGTTTTGCCGCCTGCTCCACAAGTGCAAGGACCTGAGCTCAATCCCCAGTACCAAAAAAAAAAAAAGAAAAAAAAAAAAAAAAGAAATCAACCAATAACAAATGCTGGCAGAGCTGTGGGGAGAAAGGAATCCTTCTCCACTGTTGGTGGACGTGTAGAGTGGTGAAACCACTGTGGAAATCAGTATGGAGATACCTCAAAAAACTCGGACTAGTGGTCCCATTTGACCCACCTATTCCCCTGCTGGGTATCTTCCCAAAAGAATTAAAATAATCATACCACAGCAAAATATATGCACCCATGTTCATGGGATCAGAGTTTGTAATAGGTAAAACTTGGAAACAGCCCAAATGCCCATCAATTGGAGACTGGCTAAAGAAAATGTGGTTTTTTTTTAATAAAATGGAATACTGCTCAGCCATAAAGAATGAAAAACCAGAGACATTTATAGCTAAATAAACTGGACACACAACGGGGATTTAGCTCAGTGGTTTCGCCGCCTGCTGTGGAAGCACAAGGACCTGAGTTCGATCCCCAGTACCAAAAAAAAGGTCAAATAAATTGGACACACATGTGTAAATATCAAATAGTTTCTCTTGTGTGAGAAACTGAAAGGGTAAATAAGGATCAAAATGTATATAGATGTGAAATAGGAAGAGAAGGTCCAAAGGTGAAGGAGAAGTAGGAGGGGAAGGGGAAAGGAAAGAAGGAAAAGGATGAGAAAAGGAAAAAACAGAAACAAAGTCTTTGTAAATAGGGAGGGATGGAGGGGTTGAAGGGAGGGCAGAGGAATGGGGAAAAAAATAAGAACCAAGATATATTATGTAAAGGTACAAATTCCCAATAATGAATGCCAGCATATTGTATACCTAAAATGTACCAATAAAATGAATGAATGGAAGAAGAAAAAAGAACCCAAAGAGCTTAGCAGCAGAATTTAGTCAAAACTTTGAGGAGTTGTGCAAGATCACTACAACAGGTAAGAGAGAAGTACCCAGGACTGCTTTACACCCCTTTCATGGCTTCTGCCTCAGCACCTTCAAGGGTGACAGTGACCCTCAGAGCTCGAAATTAAGAGAGGGAGCAAGAATCAACACAGCAGAATCTTGAGATGGTGAAGGGCATGTATACAGGGAAATTGTCCCCATTCCATCCAATGCCCAAAGGATATGATTGTGGCCATTCCAGCAAGAGGTCTGCTGTTAGGCAAAAGCCAGAGGGTCAAGCCAGCAGCAGGTTCCAGGAGCTCAGAGATTTTCCCTGCAGGAACCCATCCATACCCATTGCCTCATCTGACATACAAAGCTTACTGGAGCCCCTGCTGGAAGTCAGTTAAGGACTCATATTTCAGAGGGTTTCTTTCTGAATAGTCTTCACCCTTGAGTGGCAGCTTTGGTGGCATAGAAACTGCAGCAAGCCACACTACCTTTCACAGTGGGCAGGTTTCCTGAATTCTCATCTAAAGGTCGGCCAGTGAAGAAGCTGACCATGCTTGTCTTCAATTACAGCCATTTGGTCTTCTGGATCCCTAAGAGCTGGACTATACCTTCCTACTATCCTTTCTGCCCCCACTATTTAAACCTGTATTCTGAAAAATGCGTGGCACCTTGTTCTTGCCAAGACATTAATAGCTTAAAGTATTTATCTTCAATTCCGAAGCTAATTGGTATTTAATATGTAATTCACACAACGTAAATTCATTCTTTTTAGGAGTATAATTTAGAGGTTTTTTAGTACAGAGGTGTGACCATCCCCTACATAACTTTAGAGTATTTTCATCATTCCCAAAGCAAACTCTTTACCCATTAGCAGTCACTCCCTATTTCTGCCTTCCCTCAGCCTCTCACAACCGCTAGTCTACTTCATTTCTACAAATCTATCTATTCTGGGCATTTCTTATACATGGACGAGTGTATAGTCTTTCACACCTGGCTTTTCATTCACCATAATGATTTAAGGACCATCCACCCATCAGTACTATTTATGGCTGAATAATATTATTTAGCCATTTGAAGAACAGCCTGTTTTCCAAAGTGGATGCACCATTTTATATTCCCACCAGCAGTGTACAAGAGTTCCAATTTCTCGCTGTTACGTGACTTTCTGACTCTAACCCTCCTACTGGGTGTGAGGCAGTATCTTACTGTGGTTTTTACTGGTATCTCTCTGATGATGTGTTAATGTCGAACATCTTTTCATATGCTTCTTGACCAATTATATATTTTCCTCAGAGAAACATCTGTTTAGGTGCTTTTTTCCCCCCGAATGCTGGGGTTATAGGTGTGCACCACCATGCCTGGCTCCTTTGTCTATTTTTTAACTGGCTTTTCTTTTTATTGAGTTGTTAGAGTACTTAATACTGTACAGATATCAGACTCATCAGATTTAAGGTTTGTGAATATTTTCTCCCATTCTATGGGATGTCTTTTCAATTTTTATTTGTTATCGTTATTTTGAGACAAAGGCTATGTAGCCCATGCTGGCCTTGAACTCCTAATCCTTTTGTCTCAGCCTCTTGAGTGCTGGGATTACACATTCAGCTGTCTTTACAGCATTTTTAAGTTACTCTTATTGGTACACTTTTGACATACATAATGATGATGATCACCATAGGGAATTTGTTCTGTACGTATCTTTTTTTTCCCCACAATTCTGTCCCTTAGCTTCAATTCTTCTCCTCCCTCCCTTTACAAATTTTGTTTCTATTGTTTTCTTTCCATTTTTTTTTTTAACTCCTTATTTGCTCCCTTCCTTATCCCCTCTCTTGTTCCCCTTCCCATTTGAATATTTTCTTCCTATTTTCCAGTATCATTCATTTTGGTCCATATTTACCCTTTGTGTTTCTCACACAAGAGAAACAATGTGATAAACAAGTGTGTCCAATTACTTTCACTTAAAATTATGGTCTCAAGGTGCATCCATTTCCCTAAAAAATGTCTAAAATTTATCCTTATGGTAGTGTAGTACACCATTGTACATAAACCACATTTTCTTTATTCATCTACTGATGAGCATCTGGGCTGTTCCCATGATTTAGCTATTACAGATTGTATTGTTACAAACATGGGTATGCATATATCACTGTGGTATGATGCTTTTAATTCTTTTGGAAAGATACCTAGAAGGGGGATAGCTGGGTCAAATGGAATCTCTAGTTTTAGTTTTTTGAGGAATCTTCATACTGATTTCTGTATTAGTTGCACCAATTACACTCCCACCAAGTGTGCAGAAGGGTTCCTTTTCCCTCACATTCTCGTCAGCATTTATTGATTTCTTAATGATAGCCATTGTTTCTGGAGATGGAATCTCAGTGTTGTTTTACTTTGCATTTCTTGAATGACCAGTGATGTTGAATATTTTTTCACACATGTATTTGTTATTTGTACTGCATCATCTGAGAACTGTCTATTCATTTCGGTTGCCCATTTTGGGATAAGGTCTTTAAATTGGGGGGGGGGGTGTCCTGATTTTTTTGTTTATATATTCTACATGAGTGTTTTGTCTAAGTAGCTGGCAAAAATTTTTTCCCACTGTGGGTTCCCTTCACTTTGTTTCTCTTGCTGTGCAAAAGCTTTTTAATATAATGTGATCCGAGTTGTTCTTTGTAGTATTTTGTGATGGGATTTTTGTTCATAAAGTCTCTGCCTACACCTGTCTTCAAGAGTTTTACCTATTCTATCTTCCAGCAAAGTGTTCTAATGTTTAGATCTTTGATCCATTTCAATTTTAGTTTAGTGCATGGTGAGAGATATAGGTCCAATTTCAATCTTCTGCATGTGGAAAGTCAGTTTTCCCAGCACCATTTATTAAAGAGGCTATCTTTTTTCCAGTGAAGGTATTTGGCCCCTTTGTCAAAGATAAGGTAGCTGAGTGTGTTTGGAGTTGTTTCTGCATCTTCTACTCTGTTCCACTGATCGTTTTGTTTTGCCAGTGCCATCCTGTTATTCCAGTAGCTTTGTAGTATAATTTCAAGTTGGGGATTGTGATGCCCCCTGCCTTGCCTTTGCTGCCCAGGACTACTTTTGCGATTCTAGGTCTCTTCTGATTCCAAATGAATTAAAGGATTGTTTTCTCTAGTTCTGTGAGGTATGCTATTGGTATTTTGATCAGGACTGCATTAAATTTATATAACACTTTTTGGATGTATAGCCATTTTCTTCCTTTCCAAGAACAAGGAATATATTTACATTTTCTGATATCCTCTTTAATCTCCTTTTTCAGAGTTCTATAGTTTTCAATGTAAAAGTCTATTACTTCCTTTGCTAGATTAATCCTAAGTATTTCATTTTTCTTGATGCTATTGTGAAAGGTATTGTTTCCCTAACTTCAACCTCAGCGAGTTTGTTATCCGTGTATAGGAAGGCTACTGATTTTTGAGTGTTGACTTTGTATCCAGCTTCACCACTGAATTTGGTTATCAAATCTAGAAGTCTTTTGGTGGAGTTTTGGGGTCTTCTATATAGAGTATTATGCCATCCACAAATAATGACAATTTAACTTCTTCCTTTCCTATCCTTATTCCTTCTTTCTCTTGCCTAATTGGTCTGGCCTATGTTTCCAAAACTATACTGAATAAGAGTGGTGACAGTGGACATCTTTGTCTTTTTCCTGATTTTAGAATGAAGGATTTCAGTTTTTTGTCCATTTAGTATGATGTTGGCTGTTGGTTTGTCATAGATGGCTTTTATCAGATTGAGATAAAGAACTTCCATTCCAATTTTCTCTAGGGTTTTATAAAAATCACGAATGAGTGTTGGAATTTGTCAAATGCTTTTTTTCCATCTACTGAGCTGTTCATGTGACTTTTGTCCTTGGTTCTGTTAATGTGGTAATTACATTTATTGATTAGTGTATGCTGAACCATCCCTACAATTTCTTGATTATGTCCTTTGGAGCACAAAAGCTTTTAATTTTTATAAAATCCAATTTATCAAATTTACTTTGTGTTGTTGGTCAAGCTTTTGGTGATGTATTAAGAAGTATGGAGGGCATATTTTTTAAAAGATCAGTTTTGGGCCAGGGATTTAGCTCAGTGGTTCCAGTGCCTGCCTCACAAGTGCAAGGCCCCGAGTTTAATCCCCGGTACCAAAAAAAACCCCAAAAAACATCAGCTTTAGCATTTTCACTAGCCTATCAGGAAAGTCATAAAAGAGCTTTTATTCTTTCTACATGAAACAGAGGGAAATTTTGATTTCATTTTAAAGATGCACAAAAAGGTACGGGGCCGGGGATTTAGCTCAGTGGTTCTGCCACCTGCCTTGCAGGCCCAAGGACCCAAGTTCAGTCCCCAGTACCAAAAAAAAAAAAAAAGGTACAAAAAGTAACTTCATCTATGTTTCCATTACACAGTTTAAGAAATTTTATCACCTGAGTTCGATCCCTTGTACCCTCCCCATCCAGAAGTAACCATTATCCTGCATTTAGTATTTATTATTCTCATGTATTTCATTATATTCTTCCTACATGTGTATATGGCCTTTTTAATACATAGTATTGCTTTGTCTTTTACATTTTCCTATAAATGGCATCATTTACATATTCTGCAACTTGCTTCTTCTCAAATCTACACTGTTGAGATTAATCCATGTTGATATGATTTATATAAGTGTTCAAGTATAGCTCTAGTTCATTAATCTCCATGGTGGCTTAACATTGTGCAAATAAATTTTGAACCCAGCCTTGGATCCACACTGAAATAGCCAAAAGCTGGGGGAAAAATAATACCACATACTAATTTCTCTAAAACCATGGGTTTGCCTATCTTTTTTTTTTTTTTTTTGGTACCGGGGATAGAACTTGGGGCCTTGCATTTTTGAGGCAAGTGGTGGCACCGCTGAGCTAAATCCCTGGCCCTATCTTTTTTTTACAGTTAACACATTGCACATCTTGGTCTTGTGCACATGCACACTTTTTTGTATATTTGTGTATTGATATATAATAAGCATAAGATTGTTTAACAATACTGTTTGCAATTTTCTGTTATCTTAGTTTCTTAAGGAAATAAACCAAAGCAAGCTTATAGATAGATACTGAGTTGATTCCATTATGTTCCTATGTCAGCTGTAACCACAGTTCAAACTGTTTTATCCAAGGGTTTTTATCCCAAGGACTGGAATTGCTGGGTCATGGCATACGCGTGTGTTCAGCTTCATCAGGCAATTCTAGTTCCCCAATTGTCAAAGCAAATTTTACTCATAAGCCGACATGCAAGTTGCAGTTATTGTCTTCTGGTTGGATTTAAATATATTCCTACCTAAGTGAATACCATACTGCAGTGCAAGTTTGCATTTCCAAAATTAACAGTGAGCCCACAGATCTTTTCCTGTTTATTGGATCTGTATTTTCATGTTCCATAAACTATGAGGCAAGGAACTTATCTATAGAAAAAATTTGCATGGTCACTGCAGGAACTGAGCTGGGACACACTCAGATGTGCAGTTCTGACCTATGATGTTTACATCAAATATACCTATTCAGCAATACTTTTGTTTCTTCTCAGGCCAGAATAAGGTAAAAGCAACAGCAAAAAGAATGAAGAAAATCCAGGCAGAGAAATGGGGTTTTCTTTTCCTTAAAGTTAAAAAGTCCTCATTTGAACTCTAAAAATAAAATCTGCTCCTGTAAAATCTAGCTATGTAAGTTTGGATACATTGTTACTCTTCTGTTCTCCATTTTCCAATTTGCACAATTAGGATAATAATCTGTACCATTTCTTACCACATGTAGAAATTTTGAAATAAACATTCTCTTAAAACTTTGAGTCAGGTGTGGTAGCACATACCTGTAATTCCAGCACTTGGGAGGCTGAGGCAGGAGGATCACTATGAGTTCAAGGCCAACCGGGGCTACATAGTGGGCTCAGGGCTAGCCTGGACTACACAGCAAGACCCTGTCTCAAAGCCAACCCCCCCCCCGCAACAAAACAAAACAAAATCTTTAAAAATAAAGAGCTCAGAGAAATTCAAAGTTGTGTGGGTGTTAGTCATGCAACGCCTTCCGAAAGTTAACATGAAAGGAGCAAATGGTAGTGTTTTAAACAGCTTTTAGGAGTGAGCAGCCCTAAAGTTCCTGCCTGAAAAGCCTGATGGTTCTGCAGAACAATGAATTATCCCCTAAAATAGCACAGCCCGACCTTTCAGTCTCAGAAAAAAAAATCTAAGACATTCTTCAATTTATAGGTATAAAAACCAAATCCTTTAGCAGATACATGGCCTTCCTGGGTCACGCCTTTTATAGCTCACTCACCCACCCTCTAGCCTGACCCCTTCTGTTCCAGTATCCACACCAATCCTCAAGTCACATGTACTTGCTTCAAAGTCAGCTGTGTGAGAGAGGGCTCTGTAGTCCAGAACACTTCATCTGCTCACTCCCAGCTAAGTGGTTTTGTCACCTGCTGTGCAGGCTCAATGACCCGAGTTCGATCCCTGGTACCGAAAAGAAAAAAGAACAGATCGGATTCTTTGACATACTGACATATCAGTTATCAAAGCACAAAGGATAAAGCTGGTGATAGCCTTTCATTGAACAGTAAAAGTTAGATAAAATTTACAATCAAGGGGCATTCCCAACCAGCAGGCCAGTTTCTAGGAGCAGATCACACCAACTGCTGCTGCCATACCTCTCTGAAGAGGTTTCATTTTGTCGCCAGTACTCACTTCCACCCTTTACACACCCACCATACCAAATGGCATGTTAAGATGTGGCAGAAGGAACGGTGAGTCCTTGCCACACAAAGGAATCCCTAATGTCATGTCTACCTCGAAGGCATGCCATGTGAAGAGCAGACCAATAGCAGCACTGAATTGAGCCAAGAGATGGCATCAAAGCATCCTTTGACAATGGAAGTTCTGTATCTCTGAAACTCATGATCATCATTTGCCTCTTTCACAAGCTCACTGCTCCTTCCACTACTTTCTATGGCCTTCTAGGAGACTCTCCCACCCAAAGTTCCACCATAGCCCAGAAACCTCTATTTCTGTGTATCAGTGCTCTCAAACATGGAGTTAAGGAAGTAATACTTGTGGATGATCTAGGGACCACTCCTTCATGGAAAAGTAAGAGGATTAAAATAAAACCCAGAATGAAGCTGAAGAGATATGTGTGTGTTTGTGTGTGTATGTGTGAGTGTGTAAGGCACCTGCTTGCAAGGCAGGTGCCGGAACCAGAGCTAAATCCCCAGCCTCGATATGTATATATTTAGTATAAATTCATCTATAATCTTTCTATTTAGATTGAAGTTATAAATAGCTGGCATGTACTATGAAAAATAAACATATTAAGGGAAGGGAAGACCTAAAGACAGCAAATAAAAGGAAGAAGCCCAAATGCGATCAAAGAGTAAACCAGGAACTTGAAGGGCTTTGACTTGTGCCTGCTCTTCAAAGGCAGCATCCAAAGGTGAAAAGGTTCAAAAGTACAGTCCTAGGTAAATAATTTTCTGCTAGGGTCAAAGGCATTTAATAGAGTTAGTAGGCATTAAAATGTCTAGGTCTCAAATGTAAGTTAATATAAAAGCATTTTAAAAAATGAAAAAAGGGCCTTGGGCTATAACTCAGTGGTAAAGCATTTGTCTAGCATGTGCAAGGGCCTGGGTTCAATCCCCGGTACTGCCAAAAACAAAAACACAAAACCTGAAAACATTTCCTACTTGTTAACAATGAATTTCCTAGTTGTTAACAGATCTCTTTCAAGTGCAAGCAGAACTAAAAATTCCTGAGGAAAATTGAGAGATTCAGGAGTTGAGATATTAGTAAAGATGGGTTTCACCCATTCTCCTTCATGTGAAGTTATAAGCCATGAGATGTTATGGCAGTGGCTATCACTTTTATAACCAAATTTAAAAATCTGAAAGTAGACTCAAACTAGGGGGCAAGTTCATGAGGCTACCTTTAAAACACTCTATACCATATGTACTTGCTTCAGTGCAGCTGCAGTATCTTAACCTTGATGTGCTGGTCTCTGGGAAAAGACTACACATGAGGAAAAACCACAGGAGTCTAGTTCCCCGGAGCAGAGGTGCCCAACGCTAGGGAGCCTACAGAGACCTCTCTGAGCTCTTTCTCACTGGTCCTACCTGGAGAGGGAAGTAGGGGCTACAGGAAAGCTAATGTAGAACTATTCTGATCTTGAGCTGATACAGCACAGGCTACTTGGCCAAACATCTTGGGAGTAGGACTCAGGTATCATTTGGAAAAAATCAGGCACCTTACAACAATCTTAACAAAATATAATCCACTTTCACATCCAAAGTTATCTTGGGAGCTCCTCTAGGCTCCACTTAATTAACTGAAGCTGACAGTAAAAAAATTCTCAGAAAATATCATTGTTTAAATACACTCTATTTTATTTGTCTTAAAATAGTTTAACCTTTATGCTACAGACTTATTTCAAAAAACAGAAAATCTTATCTTGCACCAAAAAATATATATATAACACTCTGTTTTATTATTTTTTTCTCCAAAGACCATTAAATACTAAATGGAAACAAAAACTAAGTAATGAATGTAAAGAACCAAATTTCATTTTAAAAACTAGAGTTGCACATTTGAAAACTTTACTTCTACGCAATGATTTGTCGTCACTGCATCACGTCCATGCTTACACCCCAGCAACAGCAGATGTGTTAACCGCCAAGTGCATTGGTTCCTAGCCATACAATGGCTGACATTTCATGTTTATGGTACGAGAAGCAAAAGGTTCTATGACCTTTCCACTCTTTTAAAACACAAAACAACAAAAAATTTCCTAGTTATCCAGTGATTTTTTTTTAAGATCACTACCCTTTAAAATTTGTTAAAAGAATAAGTAGTGTTTTAAATAAAATGAAAAAATACAACAGCATTGGACTAAAATACATGATTATTTTAAACAAACAGTGCACAATCTGAGGAAGTTTGGTTAGGGTGCAATCATTTTTATATATACATGGAAGTCACATCATACACATTGGAGAACAAGGATTAGGGGCTCAGCTCTTTGCTTTAAAAAATGGTTAAAACTAAAATACAAAATTGTGTCTCAGGCTTTCTCAAAAACCTTGTGACACAGTTTAAAAAGCAGGCAACAAATTTTTTTGTTATCTAGGTGCTAATCTTCTAAAAGTAAATATGAGCAAATGACTAAAGTAGCAAATCAGACAGTCTGTGTTCACATCTGATGACAAAACCACAGTTTATAGAATACCTGATTGTAAATAATGGAGTCCACCTAGTCTGGCCCCTACCATCAAAATGAAAAATTACTGCTTAGCCACAATTGTAAGTTACAGGGTAATCATGATGATTCAACAGCTAGGGTGCTGCTCTGTTTTTTCAAATTGCAGGGGAAGGAAACTTAACCAAGTTGTGGTAATAAAGCAATTGGTGACCCACCTGTACCACTTTAACAGAGATGTTACTTTGAACAATGTCTTGTGAAGCATGAAGAATTATTTATGGTACCAAACGGGAAAATTTGTTTAAGAAAACAATCCCTTTAAAAGAAATTTCAAATGGTACAAGATCATAGAATGTTCTCATTAATACCTTGCCTGAAACTCCATTTCCACTCTTCTGGATGCAGTAATGAAAGAAGAGCTGAAAGATAATCTGATTAGTTATTAGGTTAAAAGTCCCAACCTAGAAGGTAGGGGAGAGAGCTGATTGTCTAACATCTCTTCCCTTTCCTCTTTTGCATCTTAATGCCTAAACTTCTGTTCTGGTACATCAAATCAGGTCAGCAGGGAGTTAGAAAAGGAACAAGTGAGGGAAAAGTGCAACCCAATATAAAGGCAAGAGGCCAGAAAAAGAGCCTGACTGCAACTCCACTCTGCCCCATCCACAGTGTACACAGCAAACCAAAGGAAATCACCTGCTGTATAGAGTTGGAAAAAACACACTATTAACATTAAAACAGGTAATACAAAAAACATTCTTTAAAACAAGACTGTGCCCTGATCCTGGGGTATGGGGAGGGGATATAAAGTTGCAAAACCTTCAAGTCATATATATACTCCATGCTACTCTCTTCTCAATGATTTTCCTGGAAAACACAGACCAGAAATTATACATTTCTGTTTTGTCTAGTATTTTACTTCAAGTTTAAAAAAACGTGTAACAGTAAAATTCAATAAATTAATCCTAAAGTAAAATGTGAAGGTCCAAGGATACACCAGTAGTGAATCTTCAGGAGGTCCTGTTTCGCTCTGGCCTCTGGGTCTTTGGTTTTTGTCTAAGATTGTGGCCATGTGAGAGAATGTGATATATGAGGTGCTAAAACTGAAGGTTCATGATCTTATTAACCTGGTCAATTAAAAATGGACTGGAGGAAAAAATAAAATGTTTGTGAAGAACAGAGGCCAGATCAAATGAGATGCTCTCAGAGAAGATCAAAGAACACATGCTAAAATACATTCCTGTGAAAGAAGGGGGTACACAGAAGAACTAAAGCAACAGGAAGGGTAAAGGAATAAAATTATCTTTACACACATACACAAAAAGAAGAAAAGGCCAGGCAGGTGGAACCAGGCAGACTTATGCATGCGCATGCAGGCTGTATCTCATTCAGCTTCAAGGCCTCCACAGCACCCACTCTACAGAGTGCTTGATGCAGAGCACGCACTGGGTAAATGTGTGTTCACTGAATGGAAACTGAAAATGGTAATTCTCATGCTTTTAGGACCAGAAAGAGCCACCAAGGCATTTGGGGAGGGAGATAGAGGGCCATAGCAACATCATTCGGTAACAGTGGAAACAAAAAACACAAAACAAAAAGAGCAAACAAAAAATCCAACAAAAGGTGAAGTCTTCTGAGCAAATATTGTTTCACTCCTCCCTGTGCACAATACATAGTGTTCTATTTCTAGATATTGCTTTAAAAATAATTCACTAGTAATTACGTGTTGTAGAAAAAAAGGTAGTAACTAATGCCACAAAACTCCAGTGCTAGCATTTCCCGAATTCCCTGAAGTTTCTACTACCTTTTGCCATTCCTTTAGATACTGTAAGATTTACAGTGCCATTAATGTGCTTTGTATCTGACTTCTTGTGGAATATTTTGACTTTTTTTTCCTTTTTTTCAGAAGGTAGAGGAGAAAAATACCCAAATACAGCATCAGGTCCAGTTCAGCTGAGGTGTTAAATAGTTATTATGCACCCCTTTTGGAGATACCAGCTGTGAAGAAGGCACTTTCCTCTCTGATTTCCAAGTGCCTTTACACTTAAAAGCCACACAGGTTTTAATGCTCTCCCATTTTTTGAACAGACCAGGGAAAAGAGCTGAGGGAAAGAGATTCTTCCATGTATTTTTCAGAACTCACTTCAGATGTCCAGAAAACCTCATGGTAGGTATCTATCCAAAATGCCTCTGCTCCAAAGAAAACATTTTCCAAAGAGTTAAAAATTATTGCAACAAGGAGACCAAGTAAGTCACTTAGTAGTATTTATAAACACAAAGGGCATGTCAATTATTTGTGGTGTGGGAGGTCAGCTAGGAGCAAAGTCAAGAAGGAAGGCAGAAGATTCAAGCTAAAAGAAAAAAATAATTATAATATTTTTGTCTTCTATTTTTAAAGAAAGGCTTTTAAATGTACATGCCCTATCAGGTGCCACTAAGGACCTGACTGGTATGTGTGCGAATGCCCCAAGGTGGGAGTGACAATGAGGTGGGCGAATAGTGGTCAAGTCTAGATATTAATTTCATTATACAGAAAAATAAATACAAGATTCAAAAACTGAAATCCACTTTACTTGGTAGTTAAAATACTATTCTAAAAGGAAGGCAACTTTCCTAAGATTAAAAGTCATCAATTAATATTTATCATTCTCATATTCCTACTGAAGGAAAGAAGAAACTGTTTTAACTGTGATGTTCTTTTCCTAAGTGACTTTTAATTTAAAAAAAAAAAAGGGAGGTGTGGTTCCATGAGTTTCAATTCTACAAATGCCACAAAGAGCTTCTGAAGCTGAAGCTATAACAATGAACTTCCGTGTCACAAAGAGGAGGAGGAAGTGGAAGGGAACAGTGCAGAGGAAACACAGTGACAATGTATTACAGTAGGTATTTACGTCTGCTATCCTCATCCAAGGTAAGGTCAACGACTTCTGCTGGTGAAGCCCAAGTCTGCTGGGGAGTCACAGTAGTCCATGACTGTGTTTGCCGGGTGCTAACATACTGTGTGCCAGAGCCATGCTTCCACGAAGAAACACTCTGAATCACACCCCCTCGAGGATGAACACACCTGCAGTTGACATGAAGAATAAAAGCTGGGTTAATCCCACCACCGGAAAAAGAGAAAACAATATGACTTCAGTTATACTGAGAATATTTTTAATGAGCCTATTATGCAAATTCATGAAACTCACAATCAAAACCCTTCTTCTTCCCCTTCATCCATGTCTGTCTGTCTCCCTGCCACCTCTATGTTCCATTGCTCTCTCAACTGACCCTTGTTTAAGGACTCTTGCCAGGGCTCTTGAATTGTGTCCAGATCAGTTACAATCAAGATAACAGCTTTCTGGATTCATTTAAATCTCCAAGATCTTCACAACAAGGCAAAATAAAAATCCACAGCAAAGTTAAGATGCCCAAACAATGTTAGTTGGCATAAATGAAAAACTAAGAAAATGGGTGAAATTTGTTTCTAAAATAAGTTTTGTACAATATTTGAGTAATAATAGCTTTAAAGAAAGTGCTGGTAATACCATTTCATAAATTAGACTTTCAAAATTCTGTAAGTACTGGGCCATACATAAAGGATCAATTTCTCATGTTTGAAAAGTCACAACAGAAACACTGAGCTCATTCATCAGAAATGTTCATGCTTGGGTTCAGTGAAAGGAACGAGGGTGAAGTACTCGGTTTAGAGTCCTTCAAAGGGCCTAGCAGAGGTAAAGACCTGTCTTGCAAACAATGAAAACTGTCTCAGAAACACTGACAGCTTGAATTTCACATTCCAGTCAAATAATGGAACTCAGAGCCGCCAGGATACAGCACTAAGTTTTGACTCAGATGAGAAGAGGGCAGGCAGCTCAAGCTACCACTGCTACTAATCATCCTCGTATCTAAACTATGAACTAGCAACCCATGGCATATACGAGAAGCAACAAATGGTATGAGTTTCATCACATAAACTGTTGCAGGGGCTCCTGAGCAGCTGTCCTGACAATGTGTATACAATGAATGGTGCCAGTCACCTAAAAATACTAGCTTTGGTGTTATGTCACCTGTATCACCAAGTTCAAATGCATTGGGGTGACAATGAAAAAACTTCAGTGGTAAAACTACCCCAAGGAATCCTACCACTCAGGAGGCTGAGGCAGGAGGATCGCCTTGAGTTCAAGGCCAGCCTGGGATACATAGTTCAAGACCAGCCTGAACTACACAGCGTGACTCTGTCTCAAAAACAAAACATCATCGTGACCCTGTCTCAAAAACAAAACATCATCATCATCATCATCATCATCATCATCATCATCATCATCATCATCATCAAAACAGGCTGGGGATTTAGCTCAGTGGTTCTGCTGCCTGCCTCGCAAGCACAAGGACCTGATCCCCAGTACCAAAAAAATAAAAAATAAATTAAAAATAAAACAAAAGGGCTGAGCATTTAGTTCAGTGGCACTGCACCTGCCTCACAAGCACAAGGTCCTGAGTTCTTCAAGTCCATGGTTCTTCAAGGCTAGTTTGAAAACTACAAAAAGAAGTGCTGAAAAATGGATCTCTTGGGCCAAAGGAACAAAACATGCAAGTTTCTTATACTACAAGAGGTCTGCCATCTGTTCATAAATGGGCTAAATAGCACTAATCCAGAGGCTGTTACATTTTCAAAACTCAGCTAGTGAAAAGCATTAAATTAAGGTACATAAAGAACAATCTTAGTCAGGTGTGGCAGTATATGCCTGTAATCCTAGCATTCTGGAAGGCTGAGGCAGGAATACTTCGAGTTCAACCCCAGCCTGGGCAACTTAGTGAGACCCTGTCTCAAAAATAAAAAAACATGGGCCAGGGATTAGCTCAGTGGTTCCAGCGCCTGCCTCGAAAGCGGAAGGTCCTGAGTTTGATCCCTGGTACCAATAAAAAAATAAATAAATAAAAAATAGGCTGTGGACATAGTTCATTGTGAAGGCCCTGAGTTCAATCCCCAGTACTGGGGTGGGGAGAGTACAACATCTAATCTAAAATTGTCCAATGTAGGGCCAGGGATTTAGCTCAGTGGTGCCACCGCCTACTTCACAAGCGCAAGGTCCTGAGTTCGATCCCCAGTACCAAAAAAAATAACAAAAAATAAAAAATAAAATAAAATAAAATTGTCCAGTGTATTAAGCAAACTCAGATTAAATGACCATGTAGTCATGCAAGAATGTTAATCATTCAACATTTATAGAAATGGTTTTGATAACTAATGACCAATAGAATACTACATTTACTAAGTAGTTTCACATATATTACCTTATTTAACAATTCTTATAGACCTTTAAGGTAAATATGAGGTTATCTCCACACTTTATAGACAAGAAAACTGAGGCTTAAATAGATTACACAGTTTACCAGGTCACTCCTTCAAAGTAGTAACCAAGGAATTTCAAGGCAGGTCTTATTTCAATTTTTTCTATATCACGTTGTCACTTTACAAATGTGTATATTATACTAGGTGAGGTAAAACATAGCAAGGTTTCAGTAGATAAAAAGTAGGCCCAGGGCCAGGGATTTAGCTCAGTGGTTCTGGCGCCTGCCTTGCAAGCACAAGGTCCTGAGTTTGATCCCCAGTACCAAAAAAAACAAAAACAAACAAACAAAAAAACCAAAAAGTAGGCCCAGGCTAACAAAAGAACCGTTCAAAAAGCTCATCTGCTTAGTATTATGGTCTCAAGATACAACCATTTCCCTACAAATGACTCAAATTTATCCTTCTCTGTGGCAGAGTAGTACTCCATTTTACACAAATACCACATTTTCTTTATCTATTCATCTGCTGATGGACATACAGACTGCTTCCAATATTTGTTATCAATTGTGCTGTTATAAACATAGGTATACACATATCTATGTCTTTACACAAAATATAAACAAAAGAACAAAGTTAATAGAAAAAAACGGAGGTAGCTATTTTGTAAAATGGAGGAAGATACAGAAACAAAGCATGTGTAAATAAGGAGAGGAAAAAGGGTTGAAGGGAGGGAAATGAGGAAAAAAGAATCAAGACATGATAAGTACAGGCACAAATTCCCTATGATGAATGTGATCATTATGTACATCAAAAGTGTGCTGCCAGCTATGGTGGCACAGGCCTGGAATCCCAGCCCTTGGGAGACTGAGGCCAGAGGATCACAGCAAGTTGGAGGCCAGCCTGGGTAGGATACATAGTAAGTTCAAGTCAGCCTGAACTATAAAGTAGACCCTGTCTCAAAAAAGCAAGTGTACCAATAAAATTAATTTTAAAAAAGAAGCCGGGGAGTGCACCAAGAGATGGAGGAGGAGGTAGAGGGAAGGGGATGAAAAAAGAATTAAGATGTGTTATGTACACTGTATATGGTACATTTCCTAGGAGGAACGGAATCATGTACTGCAAACATACTAATAAAAACTAAAAACTGGGAAAAAAACTCGTCTGTATGAGCACTAACTGAAGTAAAGCTGGCTAGAAACTTACAGAGACAGTCAATGTAATCTTTGGCAGAATTCCTAGAAATATATCTCTAAAGAGGTGTAAAGCTCCAACTGTTACTCTGCATTGCTCACTAAGTAACACATTACATAATAACAGGCAATAGTTTTAAGATGATTTTAACCTGTTTATTTTACAGAAGACAATATCAAGGCCAAAAGACAACTGGTCAATGTTGTAAGCAAGTTAAGGATAGAAGCAGAACAAGATTTCATTTCCATTCAGGGATAGAGACCCTGCACAACTATCTTCCATGGCACAACTAATCCTTCCTCAGACTACAGCTGAAGTACTACTATACCATGTGTGATTGACAAGATCACTGCCTGGTACCAAGTGGATTTGAGAAACATCAAGCAGATTCTAGAAAGTGTTTGGTATAGGAAAAGGACTAGGAATGAGAGGTTTAGAGACTATATTTGCTACTGAGAAATGGCTGAGGGAGAGCAGAATAAGGAGATGAGGCACTTCAACTATAGATCATGTGTAGATTTACCTTACTGAAGTGGTTCCAGATACTACAAACAACTTAAGCTACTTTAAGCAAAAGAGAGAACATATTAGAACACTGGAGCACCTAAAGATGATGGAACAAGCCTTAATCCTTTCAATTTATTTCTCTTCAAAATTTTAGATTCTCTGGAGAATATGATGATCTTAACTCTGTTCCAAAGCTTTCCTGGTTTTAATTAGCTGTCGCTGATGGCCAACTTTTGACATAGTTAGCTTACTATTCTAAGAAAACAACATAAATTAATCCTTTTTCTCTCATTTACAGAGCCTGAAGGGACCTCTTAGATAACATTCCTACTTATTTTTCCTAACTGAAAATGGAATGAATCCTTGTGACTATAGAAAATTGCCTATCTCCCCCCCTAGCTTTTTTTGATTAATGTTGGCAACTAATTCTATAAAGCAATCGGTCTTAAATTTACATGCAAAACTTTTATCAATTCATTTGCTGAGGGGTGAACCAAAATTAACAGAAATGATCATAGGATTAATGGATTAAAATGAGTTAACAATCTCCTAATTATTCACAAAAGCCTCAGATTAAGTATTATAAGAACTTTTCCAACATAGTTCCATAATAGAAAGATGTGCACTATATACATTAATCTTCCTAGAAAAATTACCAATGAGGCTAGTAAAAGAAAAAGAACCAAGGACAAAGAAAAATATCGGCATGAGGGTCACAGACATATGGCAAAATTAAGAGGACACAGAAGAACTAGAAATGTTGGGAAAGTCTCCATCTTACTAGCTAGGAATATCTTGTGAACCTGGAGTATCCAACAATTAACATCTGGAAATGTTAACAAATTTAGATATTATCAGAAGCTCACCAAAGCAATACAAAGCAGCCATAAAAGATGTATCCAACCATTAGTTCAGAAAGCATGCTTTCTAATCTATGACTAGAAGAAGCATAGAACCTACGGGAACAAACAAAATCACAGTAAAAGAATAGGGAAAGGTGTCAGCATGCAAGATAAGAAAAATAACCTTACCAAAGGAGGTGGTCACATCATAACTAGAATTTTTGAGTGCAGGTTAAACAAAAGGCTTCCAATGTGGAGAAATGGCACCCAACACAAGTCAGAGCAACACAATCCCAAAGAGAACAACTCAAGGGCAAAGCTGGAGCTTTAAAACTCTCAGAAAGCCCAAAACAACGTAGAATATCAAAAGGAAAAGTAAGAATAGGACAACTAGATCCAAACAAATATCTACACATGCAAATCAAATCAAAACAAAAAGATGTAAATCAAAACCTAAAACCTTTTTCCAAGTGATAGCCCTGCCAGAAGCACATCAATACTTCATAACTGCAACCCTAGACCTGTAAAAGAAATAAATTCCAGATGAGAACCAGGGAGCCAAAGGGGCAATTCTGAAGCAACCAATAAGAAAGTCTCTTCTCTACCTGATTCCTAGTGTTTAAATCTCAGTATGTGAAAGACTATCAGGCTACTTCTAAAGAAACTGCTAAAGATTTTTTAGGAAGATAGAATAGAGTCAGTGGGACTACTCAACCTAGACCCAAAGACCAATATAAGATAACCTCAAATGACACAGGATTTAGTTAAAAATACTCCAACAGAAACTATAAATTCTACATTCTATTGAATAAACAATAGTAAAAACCACTGAGGTTTCAAAATGGATTTATCATCTATAAGACATGATTTCTTCAAGACACAGTACAATGGATCAGAATAAACCAGTTTGATTTTTGGGTTTTTTTTTTTTGGTACCGGGGATTGAACTCGGGTCCTTATGCTTACGCAGCAGGGGGCGAAACCACTGAGCTAAATCCCCGGCCCTAAACCATTTTTTTTATACTTTAGAGCCGGCAAGAAAAAGTCCTTGAAAATTATGCTATAGCATATTATCTAAAATGTAGACACAGTCACCTGACTTAGTCTGCATGGAACAAACATGTCTACA
>NW_004624778.1:9873159-9914585 GCF_000247695.1 Heterocephalus glaber | reverse complement strand
TTTTTTTTTTGGTACCGGGGATTGAACTCGGGTCCTTATGCTTACGCAGCAGGGGGTGAAACCACTGAGCTAAATCCCCGGTCCTAAACCACAGCTTTTATGCTTCAGAGCCTGCAAGAAAAAGTCCTTGAAAATTATGCTATAGCATATTATCTAAAATGTAGACACAGTCACCTGACTTAGTCTGCATGGAACAAACATGTCTACAGAATAAAATGATAATCTAGATAAAAGATAAGAGAAGCTAAAAACTTCATAATGGAAGAAAAATTGAACAAAGAAGCTAAATAGAAGGGTGACTATAACACTTCTAGCCATATGGAAATAATAAAGTAGACAGACTTAGTAGAAGCCAATAGGAAACTGGACCAAATGATATGTCTTACTTAGCACACAGTAAGAGATTAGATAAACAATGTAAATTATTACCTACTCTTTCCTACTTTCATAAGATGAGTGAGTACAGTAAATTAAAATTTGAAATGTAACTCAAGAGGAATTAGTGAATGAAAAATTTGCTCCAGGCACAAGTGAAGATAATTTATTTACATAAAACTGTCAATAGGGTATTATAGTAGAGAGCCTCAAATTTTAAAAAATATAATGTTCCAGCAAGATCCTGACATGGGGCTTAAAAGGATAATGTCTACTTTGTAACATGTGAGATAAACTAATGGCAAACATACGCTGAAGTAATGGAAGAAATCCTAGTTCTTTATGTTTCTCATCCAATGGATAGGACAGCTTAAAGAGAACAGATGGAAAAACAGAATTTAACAGGAAAAAGATTTTTATGAAGGGGGTGAGATAAAGATTTCAGAATGAAAATTCTTACAACCATAACAAGGGAAACAACCATTAAAAGTGAAAATGTAAAAAGAAAGCAGCTACACAGGCATACTTTTAGCACAAATATGGAGAATGAAGTGCTAGGGCAATCCAAATTCCAATAAAGACAGACTTGCCTACTCTTGGCGGGGGTGGGGTGGGTGGGTGTTTGACATATTAAACTAAGAGTTAACTCTACATTCTTAGAGCTCCATTTGTTTAACTGAAAATTACTTTCAGAAAGTAAAATCAGATCTCACTAGAAAAAGGTAACCTCAAGCAGAGGTTGGTGGCACATACCTGTAGTCCCAGCTACTGACTGATGCTGAGGAAGGAGGATTACTAAAACCTTAAACTTTTTTTTTTTATTTTGTTTTGTTTTGCTTTGGTTTGGTTTTTCCTGGGTTTTTTGAGACAGGGTCTTGCCATGTAGTTCAAGCTGGCCTTGAACTCACTATGTAGCCTATCCTGACCTCAAACTCAGGACAATCTTCCTGCCTCAGCCTCCTGAGTGCTGGGATTACAGGCATGTGCCACCATGCCGATCAAAAACCAGTAAGTTTAAGACCAGCCTGGGAAACATAGTCAGCCTCTGTCTCAAATCAACAACAGTGACAAGGAAGAAAGAAGGAACTTTCAATTTATATACATCTGTCTTTCAACCCAACTCTATACTCCTAAATTCATCTTTATACAAACAATGAAAGAAAGGCTAGTAAATGCTTTATTAGCTTACTAGCCAGAGTAAAATCAGATCAAAAGGCAAGGTAATGAAAATATTGCTGTTATATACCTATTTATCAGAAAATCACAACTTAGCCCTTCAGGTATAAGAGAAAAGGTGTTTGCTATACAGAATACACACATTCTAAAGTCTACATTTTTGTTTTGTAGGTACACGTATATTTTAAACATCCAGAAGAACTACCTCTGAGATGGCTGTAAATAATTCTCCTGGACATGCCTTAAAGTGGGAGTCAGCAAATTTTTTTGCAAAGGGACAAAATGTAAACATCTTAAGCTTTGGGGTCATACAGTCTGTTGAAACTACTCAACTCTGCCACTAGAGTATAAAGACAGTCGTAGATAATGAGCAAAATGAACTAGCAAAACTCTATTAGAATAACTTAACTTACAGACATTAAAGTTTGAATTTCATATATTTTTCATATCTCAAAGTATTTTCCATCCAATTATATAAAAATAAAAATGTGAAAACCATTCTTAGCTCTCAGTCCCTGGAAAACCAGGCAGCAGACCAAGTGTGGCCTGTTGGCCACAGTTTGCTGACCGCTACCTTAAAGAATGCCAAACTTTATAAAAATTATATTCATAATACTACACATTAATTTGATGTCTTACAATTCTTTTTCCTTGAACTAGCAAAAGAGGGGTAACGTCAGGTTCATGTTCCCAGTTCCCAGTTTATATTTCAAAGTAAAGTGAAAGGCAAGAAAATAGGAATGAGAAAGTGGGAGAGCAGAGGTACCTATCCCTTTAAGAGAACAATTGGTCAAGCTATCTATACATTTGCTTAAAATAAAAGAGAAAAACATCAGCTCTAGTTCATATACATGCATGACTGAAATGTTCTTGATACGAAAAAATACACAACATGCCCTGAGGCTCCTATCATATCTCAACAAAGTGATTCCTAAGCCAAAGAAAACTAAGAGAAAGCCTCAGCTTTCATGCCAGCCATGGCACAAGGTCTATCATCTTCCTATCATTTGTTTTCTGGTTAAAATAATATTCACAATTTAAAATATCAGGATACAGTACTCCAACTGATAGCCTACCTTGCATGTTCCTGAACACCCACAATCTCTACTTCGCTATCCGAAGAGGCAATGTTAATTTCTTCATTAAGTGGTGCATTGCCAGTAGATGTTTTGTCACTTGCTAGGAACCCTGGATCCAAATGACCTGAGAGAGAAGGGGGTGGAAAAAAGCACTACAGTTTAACTTCTTACATACAGCACAAACAACTCATTAACAGATTTCTTACCCAGGTTTAATCACAGAGTAACTACGAGAGCCTGCCACAGCAAAACTGCTTCTCTTGTCGATAAGCTATACACCTGTTCTTTAGAAGAAAAAACTTTAATACTTTAGTAAATATCTCTAAATATATGTATATCCAAACTATAACACTCTTTAGTTCATTCTGTAATGGTTTTTGCAGTCAACTCTATCTGCTTTGAAATACCTGCATAACTAATTAGAGAGCAACAGGCAGTTTTCTGCTCTTTATCATTTTAATAGAATAAACTTTTAAACCAGGAACGCTCAAAGGCACAAGTATAATAATAAAAGTAGTCATTAATACCACATGTATCCTGGGATCCTTTGTGAAAGACATTATTTTCTTCCTCCAAAGGAATGCAACTTTGACAAAATCTGACCCCAAACTACATCTAAAGGGGAATACCAGGGGAAGATCATAATTTTGGCTCTGAGGAACTGAAACATACATAACCTGTACACTACTGACAATTCCCATTAGACACAAACAAACCACATACTCTGGAGAAACACAACTGTTTGTGGCACTGGGGCATGTAAGCTTTTCACCAGGGTCTTCATGAAGTGTTATTACTGTATATGACGCAATTAAACACATTATCCAGTATCTCAGGAAGCATGAGCTTCATAGACCTCTCTCAATAAAGGCTTATGTTATAACACCAAAGTTCATGGCTCCAAAAACTATTTTAGCCAGAGTTAAAATAACTCAACCTATGTGTCCAGCTCTGAATGTTTTAATTTAAAACCAAGAATTTTTAAATGCCTAGAAGTTAACATGGAATAAACAGAACTGCAATGGGTACACATTTTCATTCATTTACTCTTTAAAGGGATTTACATTTAATCATATTATCATCTGATACAAAACTATTTCTCCATATTTAAAACATTCATGACACTTTATACAAATTAAACCAATGTAAAGAAAAAAGTTTTACACACACAACTCTCCCTTTTCCCCATCTTTCAATGCTTCAAGGTCACTGGGAAATCTTTTACTTTCATACTTCTGTCAACTCTCAGTGGAATGCTTTCAGAACGGCATATGCAGTCTCAAAGCAAACTTTACCACTTTTACATGCTTTGACTTTCAACCCACCCGAAGAATTTACCATAAGGAAAAGACTTTTAAAGAAGAAAATGTGATATTCAAAGATATTCACAATAGTGCTATGTAGAAACATGGGAAAATACACATGTAAGTTTCATATATAATACTATAAAATAAGTAGATGCTGTATAAAGCTGTGAAAAGTAATTGTTGAAACGAGTAAGACTGCAGTTCTTTCCAATTCATGTGTGTGGGGACAGGGAGTACTGAAGACTAAGCCTAGGTCTTTTGCACCAAGCTACATACATCCCTATCCCTTTTTAAAAATTTTGAGACTAGGGCTAGCATTTAGTTCAGTGGCATCACACCTGCCTTGCAGGCGCAAGGTTCTGAGTTCGATCCCCAGTACCAAAAAAAAAAATTAAGACCAGGTCTTACTAAGTTCCTAAACTGCCTAGACTGGGCTTGAGCTTGCCATTCTCCTGCCTTAGCCTCCCCAAGTGTGGTGTGTGCCACCACACTTATTCTCTTCACAATTCTTTAATGTTACTTCTACTTGTGTTTCTTCAACTGAAAAAGATAAACATAGAAGACTAGAAAGCTTAAAATGTCTCCTAGATAAAACTAGTGACTGAGATTATATTAGGCTGCACGGATGTAACCTAGATGGGATTCTATACAGTGGCACCAGCAATGGGCATCGATCTTTGCTCTCTGTGAACACACCAAAGTTACATCTAGACAGATGGGGTGGTTACACACCTATGGTTAGTTCTGGCTACTCAGCAGGAGGATCACTTGAGCCCAAGAGTTCAAGATAAGCCTTCGAACACAGTGAGACCACAACAAAAAACAAAAAGTACATTCACCAGGTAATATTCAGTTTTGCTAAATCTAAGGTAGTCTTTTAAATGGAATTTGTTAAATGTAGAATTTGATAAACCTAGATTCTTGTTCTCACTCCCAGGACTTGGTTGTGGCCAAGTCATTTATCCAATTTTTACCTTGATGTTTTCATTAACGGCTATCATCATGCACACTGTTCCAAAAGAACTGCTAGGGAGGAATAACAATTGTATTGATAGTCTCTTTTTTGTCAAGACTTCAACTTATCCATATTCAATATCTCAAGTGGTCTTTACCATTTCCTTCATCTGTTTGTTCTTACAATAAATACTTGCTCGTGAGATGCTACAGACTCTGCTAGGAGCCAGGAATACTGCAGGGAACAAAGCAGGCATAATTTCTATCCTTACTGGACCTACAATACATGCAAAAATAGTAAAAAGCAGTCTTTTGCCCTTTTGTTTAAAAACTGCTCTGTAGGGAGGTACAGAGTAGCCTGGAAACACAGAAAAGGCACATTCCCCTGACTTGAGGCTGATCAGAGAAGCCAAGCTCTCTGGAAAGATTAGGCAGAGGTGAGGGGAAGTAGCACAAGAATCATTTTTGTTTCCTTCTAGGATCCAAATGTTTGGTGAGATTTGGGGTAATGGTGCTAAAAGTTATGAGAAACAAGGCTAGCATGGTCAGCAGAGGTCAGAGCATAGTGAGGACTCTAGATCTTAAGAAGTAGAAAGCCACTGAAACATCTATGAGGGATGAGTGACGCACTCTGGTTTTGTATTTTAGTTTCCTTTTGGCAGGGTGTGACAGTGCATGTTTATAATCCTAGCATCTGTGAGGCTGAGGCAAGAAGACCACAAATCGGAGCCCAGCCTGCACAACTTAGCAAGATCCTGCTTCAAAGTAAAACATAAAACGGGCTGAGGATGTAGCTCAGTGCAAGGCCCTGGTTTAATCCCCAGGAAGGGAGGAAGGGAGGGAGGGTTGGTTTTCTTTTGGAATGTTGAAATGGAACTGCCAGCAAGACAGGAAACTGGAGGCAAGTGGACTGCTGGACTTTCCTGAGTAAGAAATGACTATGGCTGAACCAGGGAAGGCACAAAATAGGGAATACTCTGTGCCATTTAGTGTACTAATGAAAGGTGAGAGTTATTGCTAATGTGCCTTGGAGATGTCCAAAAGGCAGCTGTAAATTCTGTTTGAAAGCTTGAGTCAGAGGTCTAAAAAGTAAAAGAGAGACTTGGTAAGTCCTGAGCAATAGGACAGAAAGAAAGGTCATCCAGGAGTAAAGCAGGCCTAGAGGAGAACCCTGATGGACACTAATTAAGAGATGCACAGGGCCGGGGATTTAGCTCAGTGGTTCCGCTGCCTGCCTTCCAAGCACAAGGTCCTGAGTTCGATCTCTGGTACCAAAAAAAAAGAAAAGAAAGAGATGGACAAAGAAGAGGAACTTGCAGAGAAAGAAAACTCCCAAAGATCTGAAATCATGGACAACAAAGATTGTTTCTAGGAAGACATGCTTAACAATACCCGTCCGATGCCAGGTATAGTCATACATCCCTGAAATCCTAGCACTCAGGGAGGCTGAGGCTGGAAGATCTCAAGTTTGAGTCAAGTCTGGGCAACTTCAGACTCTTAGAGAGATCCTGTCTCAAAAACTAGAACAGGGGATGTAGCTCAGTGGGTTCAAACCTGTCACTTCCCTCCAAAATAGATCAACTGAGAAAGAATGACTATGTAGAACCCACTAGAATCAAAATCAACAATAACACAATTGCAAATGAACCTGCAAGGGGGATCTCAGGAGTAATGTGGCTGAAGCCAGTGCAGCAAAGCAACCTGAAGAATAATGGAAGGGAGGGAAGACAAATTCTAAGAAGTCTAGCTACAAAGGAATGGAGACAGGATGGCACTAAGTGATGAATATGGGTTGGGGGAGGGGTCTATGCACCCTTGACAGAAATGAAATTGAAACTGAGACAGGACTAATGAAGGGCTGGGAATATATGTCCAACGAGGTGGAGAAATAAGAATAGAGTGGGGTAAGGAAGTAGGAGAGTTCAGAAAAGCCTGTGATCCACAAAATGCAATCCCCTGGGCCAGCCCCTTTCTCCCATCTTACCCTATACTCTGTTCTCCTCCTCGCTCTGACCACCCACAACTCACCTTGTAACTCCTTCATTGCCCTCTGGAATGTCTGCTCTATGATGAACTGCACTAACCTCTCTCAACCTCCTTGTGGAAACTGACTTTCCTAAAAATCCCCCTGCCACCCTCACAGTTCTCTAAAGAGCAATCTGCTTCTAACCCCAACATGAGGATCTGGATCACTTATACATTACTCTCTTCCACCCTCATATTCCAACAGCAGCAGCCTGTGTCCTGAAAGGATTACTCCCTTCACTGTCATATACTGACAATGACAGTTTTGCTCATTCATAAAACATTACTGGTATTTGGCTTAGGCTCTCTCTTTCCACGTTCAAGTCCTGATATCATGAATACCTTTGGGGGTGGGGGGGGATTGTACCCAGGGCCTTCACACTGAGCTACTTTCTTAGCCCTTTTGTGTATATCAAAACTGGGTCTCACTAATCACTGAGACTAGGCTCAAACTTGCTATCCTCCTGCCTCAGCCTCCCAGAGTGCTGGGATTATAGGCATACAACCCTCACCCCCACCCCCACCCAATACTTTATGTTTATGTGAACAACCACCTCAAAACTGTCCATGCCCACTTGCTAAGAATCAAGTACCTGAGCTCCAAGAGGCACTTAAACCTACTTGTGGTAGACTCACAGCAAAGGGCTCAGCCTGCCATGGTCCTAAAAATAAGTGAATTCAATTAAACCAGGCTTAAAAGACAGATTTTAAGAGTCACTGTTGCTATAACCAAATTCTTCCTCCTTGATTACCCAATGCTTTTAAACGACAGTAATTTGGTAAACATAGTAAGAATATAACATAACTAATTCATAGTACTTCTGTGCATGGGTCATCGCCATAGTTTTGTTTTTGGTAGGACTATTTTGTAACGTCTAAGTCATCTATATTTCTGAAGAACCAGTCTTCACTGAGTAGACCCCATCATCCTGACCCTACTCTTCTAAAAGTCTCATCCCACAGCTGGAAATGTCACTCTTCTTCTTTCTTCTTTTTAAAGAATGAGAAAGAAATAAAAAGTCATTTTCTTATATAGGTTAATTTTATACTTCTGATTTTTCTTACTGTATACATTACATAGTAACACCTTATATACATTTTTTACATTATTAAATCAGTCCAAACAATTTCAACAGTGTAATTTTGGCCATAAAAATTCCAATCCAATCTTGCTGGCATTTCAAATTGTTATAGAACCTGTATGATGCTCTAAAATAGATCACTTAAAATCAGGGTCTGCTCTTATAGCAAATATCTATATAACTTAGTCAAAAAATCAGTATGAGATAAAATTAAGTGCCATGATAAACTAACAGGGGCTGCCAAATACAAACTTGCAGGTGAATGTTACCTCCTAGACTAATGGTGTGCGACTTTTGCCACATTTTCTGTAACAGCTATTACATAAAATGGGCGACACAGGTAACAAGTCATAAGACATATACTATCAGCACACTGGATATGAAAAAATATTAGTATCTTAAATGTGTGTGGTAGCACATACCTGTAATCCCAGCACACTGAGCAGCTGGAAAGGAGGATCACAAGTTAAGAGTCTAGCCTGAGTAACTGAGCCCATGTCTCAAAATAATAATAATAATAATAATAATAATAATAATAATAATGAGGAGGAGGAGGAGAAGAAGAAGAAGGGGTGGGGGTACGAATGGAGCTTAGTATGAAGGCCCTGAGTTCAATCCCAGTACGCCCCCTCCAAAAAATCTTAAATCACTATTCATTTAGCTTCAAAAGAGTATCAATTATTACTTTGTGTTTATTTCATTCAACAAGAACACAGGATATCATTCTCTGAGACACCAAAGCCATTCAGGTGGGCTGGGGATGCAGCTAAATGAGAAGGCCTTGGTGAATGTAACACAAACACAGTGTAACATACACACACACACACACACATGAACAAATCCAGTTAAAAATATAAATATCACAAATTAAACTAAAAATAAAACAGCACTTATATTTAGCTGCTGTGGTAGCTGGCTGTCTCTGGATGGTTTCCACTTGTGCGGGATCTTCGGGAAGCTATCTTCTTTCACTCTATGTATAAGAAAATTCTAAAACTTTGTCCTCCCACTAAACACACACATAAAACGTTACCAAGATAGGGTTAAATAAGGAAGGGGAATAAAGTAGTAACTAAATTATCAGGACAAACAGCTTTTTTTTTTCTTGAAAAGAAATAATGCAGCTACTTATAAGCTGTGAGTCTATTTGGTAAGCCTGAAACCTAAACCTACTTGCAGCTCACTTAAGGAAAGTATCACACACTGGATGACAGTGACAGGCGAGGTATAAAGAGATTAATATCCTAAATCACTATTCAGTCTTAAAAACTTTTTTTAGCCTTTTTAGCCTTAAAAACTTTGTGCTTGGTTTCTTCAACAAGAACATTAAAGACGACCTTAAAAAGACAAATGGAGGGCCGGGAATTTAGCTCAGTGGTACCACTGCCTGCCTGCCTCTCAAGCACAGGATCCCGAATTTGATACCTGGTAACAAAAGAAAAAAGAAAAGAAAAAAAAAAAGACAAACAGGCAAGAGGAAGACAAACTATCAAAAATATCTAAATAAATTTAGGGCCGGGGATTTAGCTCAGTGGTTCCGGCACCTGCCTTACAAGGGCAAGGTCCTGAGTTCGATCCCCGGTACCAAAAAAAAAAAAAAATAAATTAAAAAAATAAATTCAGTTTATCACAATTATAAAGCTTTCATCCAAGAGTACTTCAGATACCTGTTTCTTTTAGCCCCAACTACGTTTACATTTACACTGAATAAATACAAGCAATTAACAAAAATAAAGCCATTTTCAGATATGCTAGTACAGTTTTCTAAACATAGTAGCTGTAAGAGTTACCTAGGGGTTATCATTAAAAAGATTCCCAAACCCCATTTCAGATCTACTAATGGAATCTCAAGGGATAAGCCAAGAAGACTGAATTTTATAAGCACCCTGGGTAATTTCTGTGCTCAGGCAAAGTTCAGGAAATACCGTACGTAGCACTTACAGGGAAGGACAATTAGGATCCACCGACTGATCCTAATCAATTCCTTACTTAGTGTTCTTTAGCTCATCACTAATAACATAATGGTGGTTAGCATTCCTGAGGGTCTACTGTATGCTGTATCTGTACTAAGCATAGTGTATATGTTATTTCACTTGATGTTACAATATCCTTTTGAGGTAGATACTACTTGTTATGGTTTATATCTGGATGTCTCCTCAGAGGCTCATACGTTCACAGGTGGAGATCTTGGGAAGTGATTGGATCATGGGAGCATGACACTTATCAGTGAATTAATCCACTACTGAGTTTATGGGCTAAACGTGATGCTGCAAGGTGAAGCCTGGTCAGAGGAGGTCACTGGGAGCATGACCCGGAAGGAATTATCTCTTCCCATCACCCTCTATTCCTGCTGCCATGCCATGAAGGAACTTCTCTGCCATGCCACCCTGCCTTCTGGGAGCCAGCTGACTATGGATTGAAACCTCTACAAACTGTGAGTCAAAATAAACATTTTCTCCTTTAAATTGTGGTGTCAGGTATTGTGTCTCAACAAGAAAGTAGGTAAGACCCTACTTTTATTCCAGGTTTGCAGACAGGGAAAACTGACACTTTACATAATTTACCTTAAGGTCACATAATTTCTAAGTGGCTGCTGATTCAAAACCCACAACCTATACTGTACAATTCTGGCATCAAGTAAGAGAAAGTAAATAGAAATCTTAGGTCTTTCACTGACCAGGGGATTTCCTGATTTCATTTTAGTTTTTAAAATCTGCTCGTTGCTCAACTTTTTTGCATAGTTTACAACTAAAACAAATAGTAACAACTATTTTGGATGTAAAAACACTATTCAATTCCTTTGAAAAGAGAAGCAAGCTACTGTATCTCAAATTATTATTTATATGACTTTAAATACAGTGGGTTTATCTAGGCTGAGATGCTAATACTGATTAAAGTAAACATCTGGATAGTTCATTCAGTGACTTAAGCTTCTATTTAGTTCTGAGGGGGACAGAACTACACCAGATTAACCATTCGAACACTTACTTTACACACAAATTTTAAGAGGCTAAGTCCTGAAACTATAAACTTGCAATCCAAATAAGTTATATTAACATTTTGTTATGACACTGTAAGTATATTCAGCTTCACAAGATACATTCCCACTGAGTAATAATATTCAGTTTAATTTATTATTCACATTCTTACATTGTCAGATTTAAAGGAAAAATTACTTTGAAAGAGTGAATAAATGGCTTCATCAGAAAATATCAAATGGCACGAGAAGATGAACTGTGGTGACTATTTCCTATGTCCTAAACAAAAATGTACACACTTTTATGGCCCAGTATGCACATGTGCAGTATACGCTAGAGATAAGGCCTACAGAAAGTATTACACATATATGCCAAGAAAGTATTATATACATATACCAAGAGATCCAACAAATGTTAATGACAGCATCATTTAAAATACCACCCTAGGGCTGGGGATTTACCTCAGTGGTGCTGCCGTCTGCCTCCCAAATACAGTTCTGAGTTTGGTCCCTGGTCCCAAAAATAAAATAAAATAAAATACCACTCTAAATGTCCAATAAAACAGTAAGTGAACTGTTTGTACAGTTGTATTTGTACAGTGGAATACTAAGTAGCAATGGGGGAAAAAAATTAATGAAGTAGACTCACATCTAACAAGCATAGTGCCAGGTGTGGTGATGCACACCTGTAATCCCAGAACTCAGCAGGGTGAGGCAAGAGGATTGCTCCAAGTTCAAGGCCAGCCCAGGGTACATAGTGAGTTTAAGGCCAGCCTGAACTACACAGCGAGACCCTGTCTCAAAAACACAAAAAACAAACAAAAAACATAAAGCTCATAAAATGTTGAACTAAAAAAGGCCCAGCACCAACCCTGCCCCTCAAAAAAATAAGTTGCAAATGATTACCTGAAATACAGTAACAATTAGTTGTTAATTAATCTCAGGGTCTCTTGCACAGTGGGCAAGTGCTCTATCCAATTAGATTTAAAATGTGCTTGCTACAGACACATAACAAATGGAAGTAAAACTATACAAATACACAGGAATATCAAACTAATACCAAGTTTAGGACAACTCTGGGGTGAGAAGGGATAAAAGATGGGACAGACAGCTGAAGCTACAGGTGCATCCCTCCTTATATACTTTGTCACATTGTATTCTTAAGAGAAAGCGTGATGTTTTAGATAAGCAAGCTAACTATCAGTGAGCCTTCCTTCCACATCTATAGATTCAACCAACTTCTAATGGAAAATATTAAGGAAAAAGCTGTGCCTGTATTAAACATGTACACATTTATCTGTCATTGTTCTCTACAATATAGTATAACTATTTATAAAACATTTATAATGTACTAGATAACACAGGTAATCTAGAGATCATTTAAAGTATACAGAGGATACACATAGGTTATGTGCAAAGTTTTGGAACCAATGCCCCATGGATACTAAGGACAACTGTAATTGAAGCTGAAAATACAAGTGCTTTCCTGGTCCTGGTAACTTTAATGATGTCCTAAGACCTCAAACTCTGCAGTATTTGATTGAATCAAATGAAATTACTGGGTTTTAATAAATCAAAAAGTCTAATATTAATGATTTCATATGGCTCAACTTACTGTTAACAATTCTCTACATGAAGAGCAAAAATGTGATTCTTTTTTTTTTCTGCAAGAAGTTATTATAACAGTCCATATTTAATGGCATCACTAAAGAACAGGGAAAGTGATGGGGATTTAGCTCAGTGGCTCTGGCGCCTGCCTCGCAAGCGCAAGGTCCAGAGTTCGATCCCCCATACCAAAAAAAAAAAGAACACCGAAAAACTGAAATGCAATGGATCATTTAATATCAGTGGTGAAAAAAGATAAGCCATCTAGTATACAGAACAGATTTCATAGCTTAGGAACATGTATTGTATAAAGTGTGGTCAAACCACTATCCTTTAATATAAAGTATTAGTTCTTTTCAAAGTACTTATATACAGTATTAATAAATCCTTAATTGACTCCTCTTGGGCAAACAAGTATTTATTTATATAAAAACTAAAGTCCAGAGAAGAAATGACTGGTCCAAGATCAAAAAGGCCAGATGGCAATAAAAAAACATTTTTTTAAAGCCAAAACAAAACTCAGGTCCTATTTCAAAATTAGCCACAGGGGCTGAGGATTTAGCTCAGTGGTTTCACTGCATACTGCGCAAGCACAAGAACCCGAATTCTATCCCTCCCCCTCAAAAAAATTAGCCACAATAAATGAATGCGAAGTTCAACAAATAAGTGATTTTCCTTCAGTTCAATTCAAAGATTATGAGAGAGAATTTGGGATAACAATCAGTGGTGTTCTGTTTCAATACAGAAATTTCTTTTTTTTGGTACCAGGGATCGAACTCGGGTCTTTGCGCTTGCATAGCAGGCGGTGAAACCACTGAGCTAAATCCCCGGCCCTCAATACAGAAATTCCTAAACTATAACTTTTTTTTTTTGGTACTAGGGATCGAACTCAGGACCTTGCGCTTGGCAAGCAGGCACAGTGCCACTGAGCTAAATCCCCAGACCCGAAAATGAGTTTTATGTTTTAAAAAAGTTATAGTTTAGGGTCGAGGATTTAGCTCAGTGGTGCCGCTGCCTGCCTCGTAAGCACAAGGTCCTGAGTTCAATCCCCGATACCAGAAAATACATTTTAGCCCAAGAACAGTGATGCACGCTTGTAATCCCAACTACCTGGAAGGCTGAGGCAGAGAGATCACAAATGCCAAGGCGAAACTGGGAAATTTAGACTCTAAAAAATTTTTTTTAAAGATCTGGGGCATGCCAGGCATGGTGGTACACACCTATAATCCCAGCACTTGGGAGGCTGAGGCAGGAGGATCACCATGAGACAGCCTGAACTAAACAGCGAGATCCTGTCTCAAAAAACCAAGAAGATAAAAATAAAAGCTCTGGGTGCTGTAGGTCAGTGGCAGTGTACCCCTAGGTTCAATCCCCAGTACTGAAGGGAAAAAAGTTTAAGATAGTAATTAAAATACTACATTAGAGGATAAAAGCAATGCAAATAATCCTTCAAAAACACTCAAGAAAATATATACTCTAAAAGCAGTCTGTTTTCTCATTCCCTTCCCCTTTTATCTTAAACTTAAATACTAGTACTTTTTTTTTTAAGTTTCAATTAGAATGTTTCAGAAAAATACTGAAGAAATCTTGAAGGCACTGTGAGAGGTTTTCCAAAGGTAACTACAGGCTTGTTTTAGAGAATTAAATCACTCTTAAGAATAATCACAGTACAAAGAAAAATAGAGCAAGACAGAAGAGAGATTTTTTTCTGGAGATAACAGAGGCAGAAAGTGCAGGAAAAGACCAAGGGGATGCTAGAGACTCACCCTCATGAGCAGAGAAGAAGCAGTAGCAGTGCTGTAAAGAAACAGCACCTTGAGGAGTTTCAAGTTCCCTATCAAGCTGTGAGGCTGCTATCCAGAGTTAAGTGAGGGAAAGTGGCCAAAGAATATGAGACTATCTGGACTGTTTATGCACACATTGGCCATTTTTAATCTAAGAAATATGCCTGCTGAAATCTGATGCCTACAATTAATGTCATTATTATTAGTAATATTATCATCACTTCTTTCTGATTAGGAAAGATGAATGACATGCTACCCACATCTTCTCATTTATACACGGCAGCATGGATATCACATTCATTCAATACCAGGTAGCTCTGGTATGGCTTGCTCTCCTCAGCAGGGTCCACTCCCAGGAGAAACATCTGCCAGGACACATGCACATTACACCATTAGAGAAGGGGTGGGGGGGAGACCAACCTGCCTCTGCATTCAGCTCCTCTAGAAGCCCGCTGGTCCTCCAGGTAGCTCCTGTGTCCTGTCCGCCTACAGAATTAGTGTGCTCTTGAACTAGTGCAGCCGCCAATAAATTGTCCACATTTACCACTTCTGGGTCAGAGCTGGTGTCAGATATATCATAATGAGCTACAACTGGAGGTCCATCTAGGGAGGAAAGAAAATGTATACTTGTATCTAACTTGTGGGGTAAAAAATAATTCTGAAACTAAGAGCCCTCTAAATGCCAGTAGCCTTTACCTTATTATTCTATCTGATTAGAAAAGCTGTACTTTACACATCTAGTATTTTGGACATGATGTGAAAGTGAAAAGGATAACCTGAGCTTACAAAGATGAGGGACACATTTTTGAAAGGAAGAAAAAAGAGTTATGAAGAACAGAAGACGACAAGACTATACCGAACAATGTTACACTGAATTCCCCTCATACTCCTATGAAGAGCAACAGATTAGGAAAAATGGGATGACTCTACAAAGAAAGTGAAACTGACTTTTTAAAGGAAAAAACTGACATAAACTGTTAAAACGCAATTTATTATTTTTAAGAGAATAAATCTAGTTTTCTCTTAGTACCTAATACTAAAAGTTCCTAGTAGAGTCAGAGAAGAAAATCAAATATACATTTTCCTACTAACTAAAGAAATAAAAGTTAACACTAGAGCTATATTTAACTAACTTATTTATTTCCAATGAAGCCTTCTTATAATAACAGGGAGGTTATACACATTACAACATTCGACAAAAAGACAATATCCCCAAGCCCCATTTTAAGGATTATGCTTTGCATGTCTTGTGAGGAATATTTATATTTTCTTTTCCCTGAGAATGACAACCAGTTCACACTCCAAATAAATTATATATAATCTTATGCATGATTTTAGAGGAAGATATTAAAGTTTTTACTGGACTAGTAAGAGATATTTCCCATGCCCAAGTAACCCTAACTGAAAAAGGCAGATCTGAATTCTAAAGTAATTACATTATAGCAATTCATGCTTAAAAGAAGTCAATATTCATGCTTGTAGAAGAGATACATGCTTTAAAATGCTAATGCTACTCTTTTTCTAACAAGACAGCAAAAGCAAAAATAAAGTTTCATTCAAGAAACCCTCTACCACCCCCATTTTAGAGAAAGCTAAAACAGGGGCTAGGGGCATAGCTCAATGATGTAATGCTTGCCTAGAATAAAGCTAAAATAAAGGAATACTGTTTCCCTCCCCATAGCTCCTTATGAAGTGTAAGCAAACCATTTATTTCCAAATAGACTTTAAATAATCATCCAACAAATGATTAAATATACCTATTTTATAAAACTCTTGACCAGGAAGAAATACATATGCCAATGAATCATAAAAATATAACAATTTAATACATGTTTCCATTGTGTAAACTGCTACTGGACAAAAATATGGAACACACCTGGGTATTTATCTCTGAAAACTAAGCTCCTAAACCACAGGTTTATATTATATTTTAAAAATAAAAATGACCAAACATAAAAGCAAATGAATTGTTAGGTGCCACAGTATAAAGAACAGACATGTCACAATATGAAATTCTGACGATTATGACAATTTTAGTTAACTATTATTTCCAGTTCTCCTAATAGGGTAAATCAAGTTCATTAAAGACCATAAAATTTAACAATGTGGCCTTGGTTTTGGCTGGTAATGAATTTTTGTCCAAATAGGAAAAAAATTTTGCTCATGTTTAGTTTTTCTTTTCTAAAAGAGAAAAGAAAGCTGCATCATTCTATGGAGTCTTCGTCAGAGTTCAAAATGATTATTATGGAATCAAGATACTGTATGATATCCAAATACTTAGGAGCAGAATATATGAGGGCCAAGTACAATATTGACTATTTGACCATATGTTCTAGTTTTAAAAGGGCTTTGTGGTTTTGTCCAAGTGTTTGCAATAAATTAGTGATTTAAAATTTATATCATTAACACCATTTAGAAACAGTTACCTCACATTCCCCACTTCTACTCCCAAATTGAAGCAAAAGGTCAACAGTCAAGTCAAAATTGTACCACTCCTACATGTATAATCATGCAAAAAAGTATAAGTGTATATATACATGCAGAGTGATATCACCTACCCATGGAAATAACTTCTCTGAAAGTCTTCATCAGTAGAAAATACAAGCATAAACTTGTTATTTGGCTTCATTCTTGTATCTTCCATATTTCCAAACAGCATACCTTTTAACTTAGCTTAAATTTAGTATTTATCATAAACAAAGCAAAATTTTCATATTTTAATTATACTTAACAGTTAAATTATGACTGTCAGTTTTCATTTTCAATATATTCAAACAATGACAAGTTGGTAGTATATAAACTTCAATAAAAGGGAATGGTGGCCTTTCCAACTCTGTCTTTTAGTGAGAAATCACAATTAAAGCTTCTGCTCTAAGGTCATCTTAAACCTTTTATTAGCAAACCAAGACTGAACAGAGTATGATGTCTAAAGCATGTGTCATCACCACTTGTACTCTAAACCAGTACACAAATATTAGCTAACTAATGGTAAAAATCTGTGATACTGTTTTAAAATGAGATTCTTTCTAAACAGAATTATGAGACAGGTACAGTTTTGTACTTTTTAAAAGAAATATCTCTTGAAGGGGAAAAATAAGTCAGATGACTGAGGAGCTAGGAAACTGCAGCACATTTAACATGAGGAGCTATTATTTAACTCTGTCAATTTATTACAGGATTGAACAAACTCATGACTACTACTGTTGCTCTCACTCAGTGACTCCTCTGTTCTGTTAAAACAACTGCATTGCTATTAAGATTGTTTTTACTTTGAACAACATCAAAATAGTCACTTCAAGTAAAGTTATTCATGGAAACTTTTCCAGTCTCAGATTTATCCATTAACATAACCACATTCCATGCTTACAACACTTGTTAGCTAAATTGCACATTTGCCCATCTACTAAATCTGATGTCTGTCACAGTCCTAAAACATAAATTTTTAATAATGAACTCTGTAGTTTTTCTATAACCATTAAGGCATCATTTAGTAAATTTAACATTAGTTACAGTTATTTAATTTGTAGTTAATCCAAGCACTGTTTCTCCTTCTGATTGAAATCTTGCATTTTTCTACTTGTCGAAATCAAGCAATCTACCAACTTTTCAAGAACATTAAATCACACGTTTTTATGCTAAGTATGTTTGTACCCTTACTAATCTTCTAGTCTAATAAGTTCAAACTTTTCAAATACCAAAATACGAATGTCTCTGTATTGTTAAACATTCCTGATACACTGTGGTTTACGTTTTTATGACCTTAAACTTATTCCATTACTGCCATCAAATGTTTAATGCATTAGTTTCCTTGTCAAGTATGTTCTAATGAAAAAATCTGAATCACAAAAATAAACCAAAACAAAATCTAATTTTTCCTTTACTACGTTTATCCATGACAAATTTCTTTTCAAAATTGGTAACCAGAAACACAGCATTTAAAAACCATATAGTGGGCCAGGGATTTGGCTCAGTGGCACCGTACCTGCCTCGCAAGCGCAAGGTCCTGAGTTAAATCTCTGGTACCAAAAAAAAAAAAAAATAAAATAAAATAAAATAAAAACCATATAGAGTAATTACACAATTTACCACTCCATTGTTCAGATGAGAAATCTGAGTTCTAATTAGGTGGAATCAGAATAGACTACAGTTGTTTTCACTGTTGAAGGAAAGAGAAATATACAGAATGAGACTGGCAGTAACACAGGAAATACAGATTTTTGGCAGCAGACACACAGTTTAAACCCATGCCTATTCTCTCTTAGCTATATGACTTTGATAAATTATGCTACTCCTCAGTTTCTTAATAGGTTATGGTGAGGGTTCAAAGAATACTCCAAATACTGGTCCACTGCCCTACCTTTCTACTCATTATAAGTAGCACTGGCCTACTCACTCTTGGCTTCCTTTTGCATGTACAGTCTGCTGTACACAGCCTGCATGGGAGAGGTTGAGGAAAACAACCACTGCGCTTAGGTTGGTCCCTTTATGTTGGCCCTAAATAAACCCAACTTGTTAAGTAAATGCTTTGCTAGGATTAAGTTAAATGAAGTCATCACAAATACGACTTTTATATTTTTGTTTGAAGTGAGATGTTAGCTTGCATGTATTCATATAAAAACGTCTAAAAACCTAACAGGTCATTCTGGCTTAGGCCGTACTTGGCATCATCTTTGTCCGCAGAGCACTGCCAATAAACACAGCATTTTTAGTCTATCATTAAAAAGTCTAAGTCTAGAACAGGGATTTCTCTGTACCCCACAGATACACAGAAACACCAGTCCTTCTCCTCTCTACTGTTACATCGTAGGTCCAAGGAAAGATAGAACGCTTCAAAGCCCAGAGAAAATTCCTTCCTTCATCCTCCCTGATCACTCCAATTCCCTGTTGTTGCTAAAGGACGCCATACAGACACCTTCTTCCCAGGCATCCAAGGGCTCAGAGGGAGGGGACAGACATCACACTGAGCTTCAATCCAGGTAAGCCTCAAAAAATGAGAAAGTACCTAGCCAAAGGACCTCACAAGGCAAAATGTGTATGTGTACATGTGTGAATGATTTCAATTGAGGGAATGGGGAGTGAACATGAGGAACACAGAGAGAGGCAAATCTCAAAAGACAAAATAATTTGCAGAGAAACTATTTTAAGAAATATACCAGTTTCACTGCATACTAGAATATTTACTAAATATTACTAAAATGAAAACTTTCATTGTAAATAATATTTAAGAGAATATACTATATTTTCATTACCAACAATCAAAAATTGAAAGTATATGCACAATTTGAGTAAACAGGAAACACTGTTAGAGCATCTCTGCTCTAGAAAAGAATAGCAATAGAAGACAAAGTGGGCATGGTGATACACACCTGTAATCTCAGCACTCAAGAGGCTGAGGCAGGAGGATTGCCAAGAGCTCAAGGCCAGCCTGGGATACACAGTGAGTTCAACACCAGTCTGAGCTATATAGTGAGACTGTCTCAAAAAACAAACACACAAAGTACCACAGAAGACAAAACTCTACATAGAAAAGTGGCATCTCCAAAAACCCTTAAATACCAAAAACTGCATATTTTCTTCAGAATAACATCATAAAGCTATCATAGTAAAAAAAGAAAAATGTCTAGGATGGGGCCAAATGTAAAGGAAATGCAACAGTATGCACTGAGGGAAGGGAATTAATATGAGAAAATGAAAAAATGGAAACAAAGTCTCTGTAAATAGGGAGGGATGGAGGGGTTGGAGGGCAGGGGAAGGGGGAAAAATAAGAACCAAGAGAGATTATGTAAAGGTGCAAATTTCCAATGATGAATATCATTATATTGTATACCTAAAATGTACCAGTAAAATAATATTTTAAAAAAAGTATGCACTGAAATTTTATGTTTACATCAGGCATGTTGGTGCACGCCTGTAATCTCAGCTTGAGGCAGGATGGCTGTAAGTTTGACACCAGCTTCAACTACATAGTGAGTTTAAAGCCAACTTGAATTACAAAGCAAGACCCTATCTCAGAAAAAGAAATTTTATGTTTACAAGTTAACCACTGAAATTGAATCAATGTGGTTAAGACTATTCCCAATTATTAAAAATTTTAACTTATAAAGTTTTCAATATAGAAATAAAGTTTTAGGGATTGTGTTTGTCCTTATATTGGTAAATGACAGGTCACTCTATTCACCCAGAAGATCTATCTGTGATACTCATGAAGAGTTCATTACCATTTTGAAAGGATCAAGGAAGATATGAAAGGGAAGATTCAGTTTTCAAGGTAGTTGAAAAGTTGATCAAAAAAAAAAAAAGTCGATCAAAAGAAAAGACCATTTATCACTTTACCACTAACTACAGAGTTAGAAAAACTAAAAATCAAATGAAGTTATTCACTTATGTCTCGATATTTAAGGAAACCAAGAAATACAAAATAGGGCCATTTGAAGAGGTCACCACCATCCATGGACCTATTGCTCTTAGAACTTAGATCTACAGAACAAAATTAAAACATCTGCACTACATACACAAAAGAGCACAAAAGTTAGATATTTGATAGATTAACCACATCCCCATGTCTATGCACCTTACTAAAGAGTCTCTATTCCAGCTTTTGATTACTTCTTAGACTAGTCAAAGTGTAAATTTTGCCATTTTCTAAATTTTCCTTAATTTTTAATAGGATAACTTACTATGATATAATTTAAAGGGAAAGAATCTTAACATTTTATGTTCATGGTGGCATTTCATTTCCTTTTTCAATATGCCAACTTCAAAACTAAAAATCAGCTAAAAAAATACCATGTAAAATCTATTATTCATTCTAACTACAAACTCATACTACTTATTTTATTACAGAAAAGCTAGTTTCTTGACTCAGGATCACCTAATGTGAACTGGTAGAAAATCACTAATGTAACACTGTCCTCAACAGAGTAACAAGAAACATTTCTTTTTCAAAATTTTTATTTATCTAGCTTGTTACACTTCAGATGCACAGATGGGTAAAAGACAAATGAAAATGCAATAAAATAAAAACAACAATTTGCTTACATTCTTCCCAAATCTTAATAGTTATAATATGAATAAGACTTCGTTACCAAAAAATTACATTTTTAGGGGATTATCCCTTTATTTTTTGTGACCCAGAACTTTTTCATGTTATTTACAATTCATAAATCCATTACTTCTAGACAAACTAAAATTATACGATTTGTTATCTGTACAAGAATTAACGACATTATCTATCATTCTTAAAGGAGATTTTGAGAAGAATTTTTTATGGAACAATTAAACTTATTTAATAAATGTGTAAGTTGAATACACTTGCTGGAATTATCTTGATATTGAATTTCCTGAACTGTGCTACTGCACAAAATTTTTTCACCATGCCCTCATTACACTATTTAAATAATTTTTAAAAGTAGAGAAAAAAGAAGCAATATAAGCTAAATAAATATAACAGGTACAATTTTACTTTAATAGGTCACCTTTTGTTAAGGTAACTTGTCCATGACTGCCTATTCTTTCTTTTTTTGGGGCGGGGGGGGTGTCATTTTGTAGCTGCGGCTGGTCTTACACTTCCTATGGAACAACCCTGGCTGGTCTTAAACTCATGATCCTCCTGTCTCAGCTTCCTGAACGCTGGGATTACAAGCATGCAGGCACCATGCCCAGCTTCCATAATTTACTGTTCTAAATAAATACCAATAAGCACAAAATTTGCCTGCCATCTTCCCTATAATAACCTTAATGTAACTGTACTAGTAGACAGTCAATTGTATATTAAAATGAAAACTAGCAGTAATATCGATTTAGGGTAATTTGTTCAATAAAATGATTCACCTTATAGTTTATTTTATTAACAAGCAGACTTAAAACATTCTAAAGGATTTTTACAAATAGTTTTTTTGTGATAAATTTTCTGTAAATTGAGAGACCTACACCCAGAGGCCCCTGCTATGATGGTAAGGAATAACAAAAGCAATAAGCAAAATTAATTCTTTTGTATTGGTTGGCATACTGGGGATTTAATTCAGAGAGTGTTCAGCTACACTACATTCCCAGTCCTTTATTAAATTTCATTCTTCAAACATATTTTTTAAATTCTGAAACAAGGTCTCCTTAAATTGCCCAGGCTGGCCTCTAACTTGTGATAGATCCTACTGCCTTATCCCCAAATAACTGCGATTACAAGCACACATTACTAGGCCTGGCTACTTCCTGCATATTCTTTTATTTAGTACACTAGTTAAAAAAAAATTTTGAAGTCCAAAATCTGTCAGATGTGGTGGTACACACCTGTGATCCCAGCACTAAGAGGCTAAGGCAGGAAGACCAGGAGTTAAGGCCAGCCAAGGCTACATGGATAATTCAAGTCCCTCTTGAATACATACATAGTGAGACCCTGTCTCCACATACATACATACATACATACATATTTTTTTTTAAGTTCAAAATCTTTCTTAATCTAAAAAAAGCTTCATCCTCTGGTTTAATCACCATCACTACACTTATATACGGACAATTTTTGTTCCACATACCTTTAGGAATCAGTGACCCAAATCTATCAGAACCACTCTAGACTATAGCATAATTTATCGCCAGCAACTTGACAAATACAACATTAATGAACTTCAGAAATATTTCAAATTCTGATGATGGGCATGCATGTACACATACATATACAGAGCCCTGAGATTAGGATCAACAAACAACAAAAACCTAGACAAGCTTCTAAATTTCTAAATTTAAAAAAAGTCATGCAAATTATACCAAATTTTAATTTCACATACTGTATTCTAAATCAAAATTTCATTCTAACCTTTAAGGTCACACTCAATTTTAATAATGCACTTAAATATGCATCAATATAATTAAGTTACTATTGTCTAATGAGTGGCTCGAGTAACCAGATTGTTCTAATCTGCTAGTTAAATTCTCTTAAAATGATTAGGTATCTACTATCACAGAACACTGAATACAAATTAGGCAGAAAACAGAATGTAGACAGATTATCAGGAAATATATTTATCTTTCAATGTCACCAATTAAAGAGATACACTAGAAGAAAACGTCAGTATATTACAGCAGTCAGTGAAAGAGTTATACCTAATTTGGTTCCTAGCATTTTCTAAGTCTTTCTTTACAATGTTCATGGGGGTTTTTTTTTGTTTTTGTTTTGTTTTGCTTTGCTTTTTTTGAGATAAGACCTCACTGTGTATTTCAATTTGGCCTTGAACTCACTATGTATCCCAGGCTGACCTTAAACTCGCAGGGATCTTCCTGCCTCAACCTCCCAAGTGCAGGAATTACAGTCATGTACCACCACGCCTAAGATTTTTTTAATTGGAATAACTTTTAAAGTCTGCATCTTAGTCCTTTTAATTCTGTATCCCATGGAAAAAAGCTAAGTGAAAACAATTACATGATGAATTAAAGAGAAATCCCGTATGAACACGTTAGACAAATCAAATAGTCCAGATACAGGATTGTGTTCTTTTATAAAAAGCATTTTAGCCTTGTCTGGGCTAGCATTGTAGATTGAAGATATTTCCTGACAGCATTAAATAGGCTACCACAGTATTTATCATTCTTACAATTCTATAAAAACTAAAGGATAAATTTTTGGAAAAGATGTTATCATTTTAAAGCAAAATCTATTGCTTATCAAAACAATAATCCTTAAGACAGTAGCACACTATCTGCAAGGCACTATGCAAAAGTAAAATGAGAATAAAAACTTTTTGTATGTTTCTGATTCAAAACTGTTAAAATCAAATTCTTCAAACCACAGGATGTTGAATTTACTTTACTTTGTTTCTGTTTTGTGGTACTGAGGATTGAACCCAGGACCTTACCATTGAGCTACAACCTCAGCCCTTGTTATTTTTATTTTGAGACAGGGTCTTGCCCCAATGGGCCTGAACTTGAAACCCTTCTGCCTCAACCTTCCAGAGTTCTAAGATTATAGGCATTTACATATCACTATGCCCAGCTTAGAATAGGTTTTAATATTTTGGTATATGCTCTATATAAATCCACGTATTGTGGTGTTCTTTCTACACCTGCTTCCACATCTTTACCCAAAATTTTGTAGAAAGAGCATCCCAAAATTATTAGTGTTTGACACCTTTTCAAATATCTGAAATGTTATTATTACCTTGAACATCAACTATTAAAACCTATGTTTTGGGCCAGGGATGTAGCTCAGTGGTGCCGCCGCCTCCGCCTGCCTCAGAACTGCAAGGTCCTGAGTTCAATCCCCATACCAAAAGCAAACAAACAAACAAAACCTATGTTTGATAAACTATTGCTGTAAATTTTTTTTCACTTTTTTCTTAAGGGAAAAGTTATCTAGACGAGCTCTTGCCCAATGATCCAATAACAAGAATTAAAATACATATACCCAATACAATAGTAGTAATTTGTGTTATTCTTAAAAGATTAGTCTTATGCTTAATATAAATAATTTATAATGAAACAAGAAACCTACTAAATTCTTGAAAGTTTATACATGCCAGACATTAGTTTATAGACATTATTAACATGTTAAAATTGAAGTATATTTTATGTCTAAAAGTCTACATCTAGTAAAATTTAGGTCAAAATGGAAGAAAAAAAAAAACTTCCCCTGAAAAGCATTTCATCTTCAAGTAAAGAATGTAAATAAGAGGGCCGGGGATTTAGCTCAGTGATTCCAGCGCCTGCCTTGCAAGCGCAAGGTCCTGAGTTCAATCCCCAGTACCGAAAAAAAAAAAAAGAATGTAAGTAAATTAAAAATCAGCCATCTAAAACTAATATGCTCTTCCTACTGATGTAAAACATATGAACCAGTGTGTGTATATATATTGTACATATATGTGCTGGTATAGTTAACAAGCGTGGGACTATCATTTCATAGAAAAGCCTACCAATTATAAACTATACATATATATTTTACGGTTTAAAAAAAAAACCTTAGTGCTCAAACATATCTTTTGGTCAAATATGAATTTCAGGAAATCTCACAGCCACTACCCAGTAAGAGCCCACTTGTCTGTTCTATGTTTGTGTGCATGTGAGTCCAAGGCCAGCCTGAACTATATACAGTTAGAGACTTTGTCTCAAACAAACAAACAAACGAGAAAAAGGAAAAAAAGAAAAAAACATGGCTCAATCTATTACTGTTAATTTACAAGGTGCAAATATTTTTGGATATAAAACTGAATGAAAAAGTGGTCACAGGGTTAGGGAATTAGTTTGATGGTAGAGCACATGCTTAACACGAGCAAGGTCCTGGGTCTGATGCCTTGCAATGCAAAAAACAAACAAACCCCCAAAAACAGCAGTTTTCCTGCATAAGGTTATTGACAAAACATTAAGATAAATTAAAGCTCTTAATTATTTACATACAAAGCCAGCACAGTATTGCATCCCTGTAACCCCAGCACTTGAGAGGCTGAGGCAGGATTGTAAATTTAAGGCCAGCCTCATAGTGAGACTTTGTATCAAGAAACAAAGTTTATATACCAAACTCCAGATATGCCACTTACCCTTTCCTCTTAAAAACATAGAATTAGATTTTATCTCTAACTACAACTTCATCAAATAATAAAGTTAACCTTTACTCATACTGATATGTTATTAAATTACAAATTTAAAAGGAAAGGCTAAATTCCTCTTGTAAGTAAATCTGGTAGAAAGCACAATTTTAAAAAACCAGTTAGCATTAGCAAATTTACATATTTTTATTAAAGATTTTCACTCCTACAAATCTCAAGAAGATAAAATGCCAGTATTTCCTAATAGTAGGCCACACATAAAAACACTTATCCTGTAAGATTTTCAACCCTGTGATATTTCTTCCCTTTGACACACACACTCCACAGGCCTTTAACATATTTAAGGGCCATTTATTTTCAGTAAAGATATTGAAAACAAGATTAAACTAATATGTTAGATAATAAACTTATTCACTAGCAATTAAAAAAACATTTGAATAAATATCCTTGATAGGCTGACCACTTTGTTTTATCCTCTAGAGGTACCCTTTGTATCAGGGTACCAGACAGTTCCATGAGAGGATGTCTGCCAGGTTATTACCTTATTGAGCTATAAGTTAAAGCTCGAGATAAAAGTCCATCTATGTAGCAATGAAAAATATGGTAGGCTCCCTTATCTGTGGTTTCTTTTCTTTTTATGATGTCAGTTACCTATAGTTAATTGTGTGTGTTTACTAGAAAACAGTAAATAGAAAACTGCAGAAATAATTCAGTAAGTTTTAAACTTTGGACCGTTCTAAATGATGTGACAAAATCTCCTATCATCCAGCTCAGCTCGTGAATCACCCCTTTTTCCAGTGGGTCCAAACTGTACATGCTATCTGTCTGTCCATTAGTCTCTTAGTAGTTGTTCTGGTTAACAAAGAGTCTGTTTCCATACCATAGTGCTTTCTGTTCAAATAAACCTTACATACTATGTAGTCCAACTCTAGATCACGGTGAGTGCCTCCATCACTCGCCTCACTTCATCTCATCATGCAGGCACTGTGTCATCTCACACCATAAGAAGGGTGAGTATAGTACAATAAGTTACTTTGAGAGAGACATCACATTCACATTAACTTTTATTACAATATATTGTTATAATTTCATTTTATTATTATTAATTTCTTACTATGCTTTTATAATAGGTAAACGCATACAGGGAAAAAAAGCAGCATATATAGGGTTTGGTACTATCCACAGCCTCAGGCACCTACTGGGGTTCTTGAAACATATCCTTTGCCAATTAGGAAATACTACTATATTATTTTTCTCATGTATGATTTCAAACTGAAGTCTGATCTGCTTTCCCTACAATATCTTGCATAGTAGGAGCAGAGTAAATATTTGTTCATAAAGTAATGCATTCTTTCTGTATACAAATGCTGTTTAATAAAAACTCAATAAGGACTATTAACAAATTGATTCATTAAATGATAGACTGATACAAAAATGCTCATGTACTACATGCATTCATGATCTTCATAGTAGAATTACATGATTTGAATCAGAAGAGTCAATAGTGTTTGTAGGGAATAACTGCTAAGAGATCCTCAAGTTCTTAACTGCTTACCTATTTATTATTTATGTTCACTAGATTCTCAATTTTTATTCATATTTTTGGCATGAAGAAAACAAAGTAAACACTATTGTACAAAACTATTCTATAACCTATATAACAAAACTAAAATTTATCAAATTCTGCTGCTTTGTTTTGAATGTCTAATTTCTAAAAAAAAGAAACTGTTTACTACTGTACACTTTGAAACAATATCAAAAGAAACTTAAATTGGGAAAAATTATTTTCTTTCTTACACAATCCAAAAAGCAGATAGTTAACAATTTTGTTACAGATTCACAGGTTGTTCTGCAATGTTCCCATTTTCAGCAATGTTAACTAGAAAACTGTTATGTCTCTGAGCACTCTAACATATTGTCAACATTTCAAAAAGTCGTAAGAATCAATAAAGGCTTGCTGTGCTAGGAATCAGGTATCTGCATGTAAGCACCTGATTGAATGATAGGGGAAATTCTTTGTCCAACTTAGTTGCATTTTCCTGGGTTCCAGTAGCTGTTTGCTCTCTTCGCCAGTGTCCAGACGAGTTAGCTTTTCCATCCACATGCAGAATTTCTCCTCTGTCTGCCTCTGCATATTGGAAAAACAGCTCACGGCCTCTTCTAGGACACTGCTTATGCAGTTCCTATCACAGATAGCACCCCTGTTAAGTAATCCTGGAATTTCCCTGGGCACTCCGTCAAATCCCCTATCACGACTGAAGTCAGCTTTAAAGACATTAAGGCCATTTGATAAAACATTACTAAATCAGAAAAATGATTTTTATTAAAACATGCTTACTCAGGAAAATGCCATAAACATTTCTAAGAAAAGTCTGACAGATACAGGATTGAGAAGCAGTATTTAAATTCATTAATCAAAAGTAACAATTATAAGAAAAATAATAAAATAACTAAAGTGACATTACTATTTTTCATAGCTTCAATATTATCTGCCTAGGAGTATGTATTCCGTTAACTATACAACTGACTAATCTAGAACAGTGGTTTCCAACCTTTGGTAAACATAAAAACCTGAAGTTGTTTAACAATACCAAAAGCTGGGGTGGTTCCAAGGCATCTGAGGTTTGTTTTTACACTCCACAGGTGATTTTAATGTACAGACTTGGTTGATAACCACTGTATCCTTGTGGTTTTTTTACTGCCCTGACTTTAAAATTTTGAACAGTTATTCTGGCAGCTGATCCATAATAAATCATTATATAATAATTCTCAAAAAGAAAGTTTTCTGGTTAAATTTAGGATATGCTATAAATCATATCCTCTCCCTGTGAGAACACAATAATGGCTCTGAGTTGACCTGCCATAAGGAAACCTGTCTACACACACTACAGCACATTCCAAGTATGGGAGCAAGTACATGGCTATTAATATCCAGTAGAATAATGGTTGCATAAAAGCCCAGTTTAAGTTAAGCCCATCTATCTATCTATATATGATCATACATATGCATATATACACATATGTGTACATATATGTGTGTATATGTATATATATATATATATATAATTTATCCTTGAGCAAGGCTAGATTATCTTTGGTTTGAGTTTAACAAAACCAATATAGTACTAAATTCTTCAATCTCTGACAATGTTACCTCTGTGACCACTCTTGAACACACTACTGCAGCTTTTCTACTCCATTCCCACTTAATCTTTATTTCCTATATGCTGCTTCATATTACTGATAACATATACAGCATCTCTACCTGATAGCATATGATAAATTCATTTACTGTCTGTTTCCTCAAGGGAGATTAAGTTTCACGAGGGAGGACATTTTATCCACTTTAGTGCACCCAATACCACATAGTAGGTACACAAATAGTTGCTGAATAAATAAATCATAGAATCAACTAATCAATATAGACTTTATGTCATTTATCTACATCAAGAAGTCTTATTTTAAAGAATAGGCATGGGCCAGGTTTGGTGGCTTTTGTCTGTAATCCCAGCACTCAGGAGGCTGAGGCAAGAGGACTGCCCTGAGTTTTGAGGCCAGCCTGAGCTACATAGGGAGTTCAAAGGCTAGCCTGAACCACACAGCAAGACCATGTTTCAACTCCTCCCCAAAAAGAATAGCTGTAGACAATAAAAAATTAATCCTTCCCCTTTGTTGTCTTCACTTTAAGACATCCACTAGCCCACGTGTAGGGTATTTAGCTTAAGGAAAAACCAGACACCCCTCAAAAAAAAAAAATCACTTAAAGGACTATCAAACTTTCTTTAAGCTCCATTATATGTGCTGGGTAATCCTAAGTGTAGGGCAGAAAATCAGATGGCCCACTTTAATCTGGCATCAATTATTTCTCTGTGAATACGAAAATGTGTATTAAAAGCTGGATTTAGAAAATGGTGTGAGAACATTTATACTGAGGACACTAAGCTAAATTGTGGCCTCATAAAGATGAGTACCAGTGATAAACACTGACAAGCAAGACATTTTGAAGGCTTAAAAGAGGAACCACCAGGTATGGTGGTACACACCTGTGATCCCAGCAAACAGGAGGTTGAGGCAGGAAGATTGTGACATAGTAAGTTCAAGGCCAGCCAGGACTACAAAGACCCTGTCTCAAAAAAAAAGATTGAACACCAACAGGAAACAACAGACTAGGTGAAACTGGTATATCAGCATAGATTTGTCATTGTAACAAATGTGCACTCTAGTGCAGGATGTTAATAGTGGAGACAGTTATACACAGGAATGGAGGCATAGGGAAACTGTTCATTTTTGCTATAAACCTAAATGTTCTAAAAAACTATTAAAAAAAAAACACAGGAAAAAACAAAAACAAAACAAAAAAACTCCACAGGGACCATATTCTCTCCTTAAACACATATATGGTAGGTCCTTTTAGTAGCACTAAACATATAAGGAATAGGATATATCTTATTTTGAGAATTATGCCTAAAGTAAAGCTTATGCTTTTGCACAAAGCTAATATAGGTACTCACTTTAGAAGATAAGTTAGGAAAAGGAGACCAAAATAGTGTCTCGATGCTTTAACACAAGAAATTGCCAAAGAATGTAACCACCTATAAGATTTGGGGTGGGGGTGGGGGGTACCGGGGATCGAACTTGGGACCTTGTGAGGCAGGCGCTGGAACCACTGAGCTAAATCCCTGGGCCTCCACCTATAAGATTTAAGTTATAAATTTAACATTCGGGTGTTGTAACATACACAAAACTACATTTAAAGAATGCATACTTTTAAAACAATCACTTTAGCTAACAGTGCTCATGCCTGTTATTTAATATAAGACTATGTATAGTTTATAACTAATACGACTACACTGTTTAGAAAGTGATACCCATTAGCAGTAAGAGAACTAAAGGGAACAAAACAACCAGTTTCACAATGATTTTTAGCTATGAAACTTAATGTATCATTTCTTTTTTTCCCCCCTCCTTAAAATAGGATCTTGCTATGTTGCCTAGGCTAGCCTTGAACTCTGGGGCTGAAAGGATTTTCCTGCCCCAGCCTCCCAAGCAGGGGAGACTACAGATGTGTGTCATGGCACCCTGCTCACCTGCAATTTACCTGAGTAACTGTCAGCCCTGGTTGCTCACTGTTATCACCAGGGAGCTTTAAAAATGTTTCTGCCTAAGATCAAAGCCCAAAGACTCTAATTTAACTGAGCTGGAATGGGGCCAGCATAAAAAGTTTTAAATACCCTGCCTGGCCCTACACTCACCCCCAGTGATTCTAATGTATAGTCAGGTTTAAAAACTGCATGAATTGTATCTATCTAGTTTGTATTTTCAAACCTGAAAGCAGACATTGTACCTGAATACTCTGTCTCCAAATAATGTATTAATATATCTAGTGAGTCTCCTCAATAGCTACCAAAAACACTCAGGTTACAAAAGGCTTATAATTGGGACAGGGGTTTTTAGCCACTGAGTCACTTCATATTTAAGCTAGGAGAAAGGTCAATCAATCACCATGTTTCGTGGGACTCCCTATATGGTCTTAGGGCCTTATCTTTTACTATGAACCCCCACTGCCTAAAATAAATACTTATCCAAACAAATCCCTATGTGCTAAGAATACACAAATTAATGAAAAAAAAAATACATGCACTAGGAAGAAAACATGCAAAAAACAAAAAGAGTTTACCAAAGGAATACAAGGGCTGGGGATTTAGCTTAGTGGTTACCACGCCTGCCTCGCAAGCACAAGGTCCTGAGTTCAATCTCCGGTACAAAAAAAAAAGGAATACAAAAGGCCAAACGTAATTTTTCAACTTCACTAGTGATCAAAGAAATACATATTAACCTTAAGATATGATTCTTCTACCAAATCAGCAAGATTTTTTAGAAATACTCAATAGGAAGAATATAATGCATAAAACTCAAACTCCTAGATGGAATAAGTGATTTATTTTTTAAAAATAGTATGGCAGTATATGGTCAACAGCTCTAAGTGTTCACACTCTCACCCATAAGAGCAAAATTTAAACAGCCCAAATGACCAATATTAGAGAAGTTACTTTTACAGTTAACTGAGGTATTCAAAATCCAAATATTCTACAGAATAGTGTTCTAGTTGAAAGCTCAAAAAGTTATGTTAAGAGGAAAAAGACTGCAGAAGTATATCCAGTATGAAAGTTTTTATAAGATATTATGGAAAGCAAAACAGGCAAATGTTAGCAAAAGCATAATCATGGTACTTTTAACCTTCTACTTCATGCTTTCCTATTCCCAAATATTTCTATAAAGGACTTATAACTTTTTAAAAAGTTTTTTTTCATTTCAAGCAACAGTTAACTCATCAAAAAATCATAGTTTATCATGATATACGTCAGTGCATAAATATATAGTGAATAACAAATGCTGAGATCCTGGCTCCAATAGGGCTGAACTGGTCTGGCCTGGCCATGTGGACTAAGAATTCAGGTGACTGTAGATAGCTGTCCTCAATAGCCTCCCTGACATTCGATTAAAAAGGCAACCAGGCCAGGGATTTAGTTCATGGTTCCACCGCCTGCCTCGCAAGCACAAGGTCCTGAGTTCCATCCCCAGTACCAAAAAAAAAAAAAAAGGCAACCAACCAAAACAACTGACTCTTATCTACCTATGATAGTCACTATTTTTGGGACTTCAGTCTGAGTAGGCATTTAAACGGTAGACCATTACATCATACAAAAGCAGGCCATTAGAGCCAAGATAAGATGACACTATCCTGTGGTTCACTATGCTAAGTATTTATGAAAAGCAACAGTTACTGGAAAAACTTCTTCTGGCTGTTCATGTATACTGATGCACACGTTTGTTCAGAGAATTAACTTACTGAGCTGACTGAAGTCTAATGCCCATTACTTATACATGTATTAACCAAAATCAAAGCCCCTCCAAAAGCAGACTTCCAGAGCTAGTCTCAAAAGTGACTGTATAGAGAAACTGGCCCTGCTATGAAAAAGAATGCTCCAATAATAAAATCGCAAAGAAAATACATAAAGCACTTTAAAACACTCTACGAAGATCAATCAGACACTGGATAAAAGCCTTGAATATTCAAGATAACCACCACATAGTATTTTTACATTAACATAATATAAAATGCTATAAATTTACTATAAAATTCTTTGCTCATCTCTAAGTCCCTCAAATAAAAGTACTGCCAGAATTATCTTGATACCTCCAAATAAATTCTTATAACATTCATGTATTTCCAAAAACTTCAAGAAAATGTTATGTATAGTGCTGATACTATTAAATATTTTTAAAAAACAACTTTATAAACATCTGCTGCCTGCATATCAAAATAAATTAAGTATGATCATGTACTGTATTCACCTGCATCATTATTTGCATTAAGACAATGCACTGGTTGATAAATTATTTGTTGTAAGAGCATATTCAGGAAATTTCAACTTTTAAGCTGCTGCCAAAAGCTTATAAATAAAGCATTTTCTGAATTACTAAATTGGTTTTATCTTGATGAAATAATTTGTGTAAACAGAAGAAATTCTGTGTAAACAGCTAGATTCAAATTTCCACATCTAAGAGATTCTCTTAGGCACATCCAGTTTAAGTTCAACTAATGTCCACATTGTTGCATTCAAATCAGTTCATAACACAATTTTTGCAGGTAGAGAGGTAAGGAGAAAGGGATGAAAAAAGAATTAAGATGTGTTATATACATATATCAACTCCCCACAATGAATACAATTGTGTACTGCACACATGTACTAACAACTTCTTTTAAAAAAAAAATCAACTGTTCAGTCAGGCATGGCAGCACATGCCTGCAATCCCAGCGCTCAGGAGACTGAGAAAGGAGGATCCCCACAAGTTCAAGACCAACCTGGGCTACACAGTTCAAGGCCAACCTGAACTGTTTCAAAAAAAAAAAAAAGAATCACCTGTTCAACAACTGCTCTTGCTATAAAGTTGAATGTGCCTCCCCTCAAACTTGAAGTCATAATGTGACTTAGAAAACTAAAATACATATAAATGATACATTAAAAAATGTACAGTGTCACAATTTTTCAGGCATAATAACATGGACAGTTGACCTGAAATTCCTAATATTTAAACTCTAGGTTGTCCCATCTTTGCATAATTACAGAAAAGACCATTGATATCTGTCTTGCGTGAATGGTACCTCTCCCAAAACTGTGCAGTACACACCATGAGCAGTCATATACAGTGGTCATGTACTTTTAAGCTACAATTTGAGTTTCCATGATTACCTAGAAACTCTTCACATTTTCAGAAGTCAAAACCTTGCTAAGTGTCATAAAAAATAGAAACTAAATTATAGATTCATATTCATTTACTTTGATGTTTGATTTGTACTGTATACAATCAGAATAGATAAAAAACAAACCACTGGAATTTAGAAGTTTTAAACAGTGGTCAGGGTAGTCAAATACAAACAAACCACACTAACCTATCTGTGTGTAAGCCAAAAAGAAAGAGGCTCACCAAGGCATTTCTCATGTCATCTCTATAATGAGGTTCTTTCTATCATCCAAGAAAATTTTTTCTTCCCATAAAAAGTCAAGAAATTGGGGTGGAACATTAAGAACTTGTTTAGTAAGTGGAATTAAGCATTATTAATGAGATTCATCAAGATCTTGATTAACAGATCAGAACAAGATATAAGAACACATGGGCAATTTTTCACAGTTAATAAGGCTTTCTTAAAAATATTTCTAAATGTAAAACTAAAATATACCTAGAACATGCCTTAGAACAAAGTCTGCTTTGTTACTTAGAACAAACCCCAAAGTCTACTTCTCTCATAAGCTTCATTTAAATTCCCTACCCAGTAGTTTTAATATAAGAAACTACCAAAGGAATTCAATAGACAGCAAAAACTGTAAGAGGCATTTCTAAAGACTGTTTAAAACTCATATTTAATATACTATATGGATGAGACTTTTATTATTTTAAGTTGAACACCTATAAAGTGCTTTAAAACCTATCATTCTTGTTCAGTTTATAAGTTTGGTTAGTTATAGGTTTAAGTAACCAATATGATTTTTCTTGAAATATTCTTTGTAAATCAGCAATATGCTGTTTTCAAATGTAGAAACAGAAAACTGGGGGGGGGGTGTCACTTATAAAACTTTAGAAAACCAAAACTTCCCCCTCTTTAATGCAGCAATAAATAATGCTGTCATGATGTACTAAACACGATGCAATTTATAAAATGTTCCTAATCACCTAAGTCCTTTCGATAATGACAATTTACCACTTACGTACCAGCCAGATATCCTTCTTCCATTATAAAGTATCAAGATTGCCATAATACACAGTATCAAATATGATATGCAGAAAGAGGCTATGTCAAACATGTAATAAATTACAGATCCTTTCACCAATGTGAGCTGGAACAAGCAAATTTCTAACAAACTTTTTAAAGCCTGAGGGACTAAAGAAAAATTTTGCAAAAGCCATTCATTCCAATGTGAGTGAAAACCTAGGATAGAAAAATGTGCAACAAGGATAACTAGCTTATCATTCATCAAATCAGGGAGAAAACACACAAAATTACTGTTTCAGGAAGAACAGTTATTATAAAACTTCAACAAAAGGTAGAATGTGTTATTTCAGACACCATAAGCTCAAGTGCAGCAGCTATATAAGAAAGCAAGGTGCCTCTTCCTGAGAACATACTTAGTAATAATGCTAACAGTGAGTATTAAATCTAGAGTATTAAATCTAAACAGTGCTAAAAAGGCAATGATGGGAGTCAGGTAATGTGTTACAGAGAAAGAGACTTGTGAGAAATTCCATTATTTAAAAATAATCTTGTCTCTATCGTTCATCATTTAAATAATTTTTTGCTGATGTGCTAAAGTGCACTGAAAACCTAAGAACAGGGTTTTTTGTTTGTTTTTAAATAATTGGCCATGTCTTGCTAATAGACTGCAGTCTTCAAATTTACACAGAGCTGCAGGTCTCCTGGATTTTTTCAAGTGTCACTCATTTAACTGAGTCTGACAGTTGAGAAATGCCATCAGGTGCTTTACAGTCAGTTTAAAAAACATCCTCTACCTGGTATCTCTGCAGTGATTGTCTTGCTGCTCCCTGAAACCTCTTCATCGTCATCTGATGAGCTCGTGCTTGAGTCACAAGTCAGGTCACTATCACTGGTACTACTGTCCTGAAGCAGGTTGTACTTCTTCCTTGCAGCAGCCTCCCGTTTCTGCCTCAGTAGTCTGATCCTCTCCTTGTGCTTTTGGCTCCGATGACCTTTAACCTTGGCGACTCGTCCATTCTGTTTATCACTGGATTGCCGGTTTTTCTTGGCAGCCATGGTAGATGTCTCACTTTCAGAACGGGAACGCCTAGACTTGCGACCAACTGTGGCACCAGACACTCCTGAAGGGTCACCTTCTACTGCTGTTTCTGCCTGGGAGGGTTCATTCTCTTCTGCAGAAGACAATGTATCTGAATCAGCCAGGTGACCACTAGAGGAAGGGGAAAGCATGCAATGATTAGAGGAGTCACTCTCATAAACTCGGCCAGTTGTTGGCTTGTCGCTCTCTGTGGAGGCTAACTGAGACTCAGAAGAGTCCCTTCTCAGTTCCATCAATAAGCAGGGCATTGAAGAAAGAACTGTAGAATCTGATACACCATCTTTTTGAACTTGAGGTTCCAGTTCTGCAGATCCATCTTCCTCCTTGGCTGTCTCTTGTTCAGATGTTTTTGGTGGGACTTCAGACTCAATGAGCTCTTCCACTTTTCCCACTGCCTCCTCCATCTTCATTTCAGAATTTCAAGTTAAATCATGGAGCAAGGTCTAGGAAATGATAGCAAAGATGCAACAGGAAAGCAACCTGTACAAAAACACAAAATCAATAAACAGAAATAGAAGATTATTTAATCAACATAATACGCCAACGTTCCTAAGTGGTAGCACTCTATTACTGAACTTGCAAGGCTAGAAAGTAACCAAATAAAGATTCTTGGGGTTTTTTTGTTTGTTTGTTTGTTTGTTTTTTGTAATTGTTGTTTTGCTTTGTTTTTTCTTTTTTGGTACCGGGAATCGAACCCAGGGCCTCACGCTTGCCGGGCAGGCACTGTGCTGCTGAGCTACATTCCCAGCCCTAATTGTTGTTTTTGAGACAGGGTCTCGCTCAGGCTGGCCTTGAACACACTATGTATCCCAGGGTGGCCTCAAACTCGCAGCAATCCTCCTGCCCCAGCCTCCCGAGTGCTGGGATCACAGGCATACACCACCACACCCTCAACTGCTGACAATATTCTGGAATAAAGATTCTCTTTCATTAAAGTTGAATATCTCATACTCAAATGAAATTAATATTAACCATAAAACACAAACCAAAAATTTCCAATTTTTGAAAGAAGGCAGCATGGGGACTTTTCAAAGTACCACAACTGAAAGTACCACAGGCTGAAAAATAAACTTACTGTCCCTCTTCTTTCTACATACCCCTTCAACCTCACATCTCTCTCTCTATTTAGGTGTGACTCTCTTCTTTCATAGGTTATTTCACTACACTGCTGTCAAGAGATAATAGATCTGAAACAAATCAGTGGAGTAATCGTTGCACTACTTTCCTCAACACACACACCTAAGGGTCAAACGTGAGTTACCCGATGAAACATGGAACCTCAATTAGTTTCTTTTCTATCGTGGTATGGCATAGCTAATGAAGAAATGAAAAATAACCTATCCATTCTTCTAGGAATCCTTACAAACTCCACAGCAAAAGCTACTTATTGCCCCATAGCAGCACTCATTAAATTATCTTGCTACCATGGTTTTAGATAATAGAATAGTTCATAATTCTTTACTTGCTGAACAAGGTAGAGTCTGTGCTATTGCTAATGCTACATGCTGTGTACCTGGTTAAACGTCTATATGAAGTTGAGATTCATTTATACAAAATAAGGGAACAGGCCACACAGCTACAATAGGTCTCAGTCCCTGTGCAAGGAATTCCTCAAATCCCAAGTACTCTAGATGAGCCACTTGCGCATCGACATGTGAAAACACTGTCAACTCTTGCAATACACACCAACAGCTGATGGAAACAGCTTACATACACATTTTTTTTTTTTTTTGAGACAGGGTCTCGCTGTATAGTGTAGGTTGGCCTTGGACTCACTATGTACCCCAGGCTGGCCTCGAACTCACAGCGATCCTCCTGCCTCAACCTCCCAAGTGCTGGGATTACAGGCACATGCCACCACACCTGGCATACGTGCACTTCTTTTTGTCTTTAAAAGGTTCCTCTTAACCTTAATATCCTTGAATGTCCCCATGGTCCTCCAGAGCATACATATCTTAGATTGCACTAGTCCCAAATAATAAACTCTGCTTTGGACAGTCTATCACTCACTTTAGGTTGACTAATCCTAAACAGTTTTTTAGCGTGTCCACTATTCCTCATGTCTACCTCACCACTCCAGACAAAAACTCTTATCAGCTACTTCTCAATGAAAGTAGTGACTAGCGTTATTTTCACCCTCTCTACATTCCATCTTGAACCCGATCTCATACAGCACAAAGAACTGTACTTTTACAAGACAAAAATAACATCTTTATATGTAAAAGTATTTTTAAATGTCCTAGAAGATTCGGGTAAGGAGAAGTGATAACCAAGAAGAGAAGGTAAAGGCAACTTGAATTTTATCTAATGTTTTTCTCTCTCATTAAAAAGAATTAATATGCAGTAGTCTATAGACTAGATTAAGAGCTGAGGATGTACCTCAGTGGCACTGCACCTGCCTCGCAAGTACAAGGTCCTGAGTTTGACCCCTGGTATCAAAGGAAAAATAAATAAATAAAAAGCTAGATTAATAAAAAAATACATTTTCTAATTGCCAGTTATCTGCATATTCTGATCTTTTATCTGAGTTGATGAGAGGTAGCAATTTATGCCCTAGGGCTGAGGAAGGTGAGAAACCACTCATCTCTAAAGGAAAAAAATCTTAATTTTTAAAGGTCCATTTTGCCATGCCATTACAGTATTCCTTAAGAGACTAAGATAACATGAGATGAGTACAGGTAGAAGAGTTAAACCGCAAAATGGTTGCAGTACATTGCCACCAGGGTGGGGATAGTAAGTACAAGTGTTCAGCTGAAGCTAGTGCACCAGTTATTTTGGGGTGTGAGGTGTTTTTTGAGACAGAGTCTCACTATGTAGTTCAGACTGACCTTGAACTCACTGTGTAGCCCAGGCTGGCCTTGAACTCACAGCAATCTTCCTGCCTCAGCCTCCTGAGTGCCAAGATTATAGGAATGTAACACCTGTTTCATGTCAGATATCCTTCCCGACCATCTGAGATCAAACTTGATGATTAAAGGCTTGGTCCCAGGGTGGTATTGTTATGGCTTGCGTCTAGATGTTCCCCCAAAGCCTCATGCAGTCATAGGTGGGGCTTTTTCAGAGGTAGCTAGATCTAGAATGTGTGATGCTGGGATTGATTCATGGTGCAATGCTAGGATCAAGGGCAGTAGGATTAAAGGGTGTGAGTGCTACCCACCCTAAGTAGGCTGGATAAAAGGGGCAGGAAGATGCTGTTAAGGTCCCTAGTTGCTCTGTTACCTTCAGTCCACGATGAAGTGTTGCATCTCTGCCATGTGCCACCCTGCCAGCCAGCCAATTATGGACTGAAACCTCTACAAACTGTGAGCTAAATAAACCTTTCCTCTCTTAACTTTGGGTTTTGGATAGTTTGTCTCAGCAACAAGAAAAGTAACTAACACAAGTGTTATTGGGAGGTAGGGCCTAGTGGGAGAACTTAGGTCACTGGGGGCATGGCTTCAGAAAGTAGTTCTGCTACCTACTGATATTTCTGAGAGAGGTCTATTCAGTTCCAAACTGTGAGTTAAATAAACTTGTTTTCTTCATGAGCAGTATGTGTCAAGTACATCATTTTAGTGACACAAACTAACACAGGTGGTGCTGAACCTCATTGGAGGACCAGGTGTGAAACAATAGCGGAAACATAAAGGAACTAGGGAAGTACAGTATATTCCAGGCAATGGTAAGAACCCACGATAAGGGTTGCAGCCCACGCACCAAAAAACTGATATATGTAGATATGTTCTCCTCAAGCCCACTTGTATAAATCCAAGTGCAGAGATGGTAGAATTTGGATTTAACCAGAAATGTAGTTTGGCCAACCAAGCAGAACAATTCAAGAAAGATGTAAGAGTCTGGGAACAGTGGTACACAAATGTAATCCCAGATACTCAGGAGACTGAGACAGAATGATCTTAAGTTTGCGGCCAGCCTGGGCAACTCAGTGAGATCCTGTCTCAAAATAAATTTTTTAAAAAGGGAATCAGGGGGGCCGGGGATTCAGCTCAGTGGCACAGTGCTTGCCTCCCAAGCACCGAGGTGCTGAGTTTGATCCCTGGTACCAAAAAAAAAAAAGGAAATCAGGGGATGGGGATGTAACTCAATGGTATAGCATGTACCCAGCATGCAAGAGGGCTTGGGTTCAATCCCCTCTATGAATGAGTGGATGAATAAATGAAATTATTTCAGTGATCACATTAGTTAGGTACAGGGCAGTAACAAAGTGGTAGGACCAATGGAAAGGACATCCCAGTGGAATCAAAGAACCACAGTATAGGGTACTTAGAAAGAGTGGGCGAGAAAAACAGAATTCAAGAGTGTTATGAATGTAACTGAAATTAAGGAAAGGTTGTAGTTATCACCAACCAACAAAACAATGAAGATGAAAAAGAGTGTTACTCAAAAAGTGTTATCTGGGCTGGGGATTCAGCTTAGTGGTTCCACCGCCCACCCTGCAAGTGCAAGGTCCCAAGTTCAATCCCCGGTACCAAAAAAAAAAAGTGTTATCTATGAATGCTTGTCCATCTATAATGAAAGTACAGAAATTCAGAGTAACTAATTAGTAACTTCATAACAATTTGGATAGTGATGTGACCAACAGTATTTTAATTTCCGAGTAACTGATTTTACAAATTAATTCATCCATGGTAGGCAGAAAATATACTCACTGTTTACAATGGACAGTTTAAGAAGCACTCGTTAAACTGGGTATGGATCTGTACACTCATAATTCTAGCACTCTGGAAGGCTGAGGAAGGAGGATCACAACTTTAAGCCCAGTCTGGGCAACTTAGTGACTTAGCAAGACCCTCTCTCCAAAAAGAGTGCTGGGGATATTGCTCAATGCAAAGGCCCTGGGTTTAATCTCCAGTATCACAAAAATAAATAAATGGATGAACAAATGCACTGGCTAGAGTATGACCATAGAAGTAGTTGGCTGAGGTAGGACAGCAGACAACATCATCACAGGAGAGCTACTCAGAGAATGGTATAGGCAGTGCTAGAACAATCACATATATATACTAAAATCAAAACCACCAAGAATTAAGAAAAGAGTAATAATGGAGAAGATGACACTAAGCAAAAAAACACAAATCACGAGGGCTGGGGATTTAGCTCAGTGGTTCCGGCGCCTGCCTTGCAAGCAAGCACAAGGTCCTGAGTTGGATCCCCGGTACCAAAA
>NW_004624778.1:9855867-9873059 GCF_000247695.1 Heterocephalus glaber | reverse complement strand
TGCAAACCCTCAAGGCAAGAAGAGCTTGGAGTGATGTGTTTCAAGCCCTAAAGGAAAACAACCTCCAACCCAGACTGATGTACCCTGCAAAACTATCTTTCAAAATTGATGGTGAGGGCCGGGAATTTAGCTCAGTGGTTCTGGTGCCTGCCTCAAAAGTGCAAGGTCCTGAGTTGGATCCCCGGTACCAAAAAAAAAAAAAAACCAACCCACAAATCATGGTAATATGTCAATGATCACTACATGAGTAATACAGAGGTAAATGGATGCTATAAATTGATTCAAAGCAGTTTAAAGAAAAGAAAATTAACAGAAAAGTGGTGATGAGAAAAAAAAAACACTTAGCCTTCCCTCCTTCAGGCTAGAGATGAGGACCACAAGAGAAAAAGAACAAAACCATCACTGCAAGGTGAAGCTGTGTCTTCAGAAGAAAATCATGTCACTATTAGTATAAGATGGTAGAGGGAGGGGCCGGGGATTTAGCTCAGTGGTTCCGGTGCCTGCCTCGAAAGCGGTGCCTGCCTCGAAAGTGCAAGGTCCCAAGTTCAATCCCCGGTAACAAAAAAAAAAAAAAAAAAAAAGAAAGATGGTGGAGGGAAACTTTGGAAAGGGTTGAAAAACTAGTATCAGTGATTTTTGCTGATGAGGAACAAAGCAGCACACTGGGCAAGGAGGAAGGGAATTTAAAAAGGGAAAGAAAACCAATAGGGAATGTATAGTGCTTTCTCTGGAGATTAGAGTACAAGAAACAAGAGATAACCTAGGAGTTGGGGGCTTCTTGTGGTGACATTCATGAAACAAAAACTTACCCGCAAGTATGTAATTGATAGGTCTCCCACTACCTCAGCAGCTATTATGTATAGTAGATGCCCTCTTCCTATGGTGCCTTGCCCCCTCCCCTGTGACTTCATGCCAAGATGGTTGCTCCCACCAAAGAATAAACCCTTCTTCCCAGCATGCCCCTGTTCCCGCCTAGAAAGTAACCTAATACTCGCTCACCTCCTTCCATCTAATGACATCACCAGCTCCTCCATTCCCTAGTCACTACCTCCCTCAACCCCACCTCAGCCCCTACAAACCCCACCCCAGTCTCTATAAAAGACTCTCCCTGCCCCAGCCATATTGCTTTTGTCTCTCCTTTGTTCAGAGACAGACCGGCAGATCTATTCCCCTAATAAAGGCTTGTTGTGGCCTAGTCTGGTGTTGGTCTTCGGCCCTTTTACCTGACAGCAATGTACTTGAATATTTTCTTTTCTATTATATTCATTTTAAAAAATTAAGCCAGGCGATTTTCTCCAAGCACCCACACTTCACTCTTCTGTGCATCCTATATCTCTGTCCAGTAAGCCTTTCTCTTGACTCTTAAAAAAATAAAAAGTAAATAAAATAAAATAAAGCCAGGCTCAGTGGCCCAGCTACTCAGGAAGCTGAGGCAGGAGGACTAAAAATTCAGGCCCAGCCTGAGAAACTTAGCAAGATCCTGTCTCAAAATAAGAAATTTTTTAAAAGGAGTGCAGATGTAGATCAGGGCTTCTTAGGTTCAGTCTCTAGTACCAAAAAAAATGAAGAAAAGGGCCGGGGATTTAGCTCAGTGGTTCCGCTGCCTCGCAAGCACAAGGCCCCGTGTTCGATCCCTGGTACCAAAAAAAAAAAAAAAAAGAAACAAACGAACAAAAAATGGTTGTGTACCTGTCAAGTATATTCTTGACTGAAGATGCTCTGGTGATGTCAAAGGCATTTCAAAAAGTAAAGGCCAGGTGAGGCATCAGAAATTTGTAATCCCAGTGCTGAGGCAGGAGCGCAAATTGGAGGCAATATGGCAAGAACCTGTCTCATGGACAATTTAGCAAGAATTTGTCCAAATGAAAATTTAAAAAAGAAAGTCTCAAAGTAAAATTTTTTTTTAAAAAAGGGGGGTTGGGGGACCTGTAACTCAATGGTGAAATGGTGGAAGCACCTCTGGATTCAGTTGCTAGTACCTAAAAAAAAAGTAAAAGTAAGTTTAAAAAAATCAAGCCAAGCATCCAGGCAGGTGGCACATGTTCATAGCCCCAGCACTCTTGAGAAGCAGAGGCAAGAAGATCTCAAATTCAACCCAGTCAGGGTAATTTTAGGGTAACCTTGCCCCAAAACAAAAGTTTTTTAAAAGTTGGTGATGTCGGGCCGGGGATTTAACTCAGTGGTTCCACCATCTGCCTCACAAGCCCAAGATCCTGAGTTTGATCCACGGTACCAAAAAAAAAAAAAAGTTGGTGATGTAGCTCAGTGTGAAGGCCCTGGGTACAAACCCCAGTGAGAGAGAAAGAGACAGGCAGACAGAGTAAAAGTCACAGGTAGATTTTTAAATGACCACAATTTAAAAATGCACTCCCAGGGCCGGGAATTTAGCTCAGTGGTTCCGCTGCCCTGCCTCCCAAGCACAAGGTCCAAAGTTCAAACTCTGGTACTGGAAAAAAAAAAAAAAAGCACTCCCAGGTCCATCAGCAGAGAATGAAAAAAAATACTGGCCACTGGTAGAGTACAACCTCTGCCTAAATACTAGTAAGCTATGCTGAAAATGACAGGAACAACCACTAGAAAGCCAAACTTAAAATCAAAATCAAGAAAGGAAGGGGGAGGGGAACTGAGCAGAGGAAATCAGTAACTACACACTGCAATAGACATTTCACAGGTTTATCTTAATTATCTAAACAAAGAGCAACAGTATTTTCAAAGGGAAAAATATCAAAATCCAAAACTGCTATAACATTTTATCTAAAATGTCCAATTTTTAACAAAAAAATTAAGACTAAAAGGAACAGAAAACTATGACACAAACACAGAAGAAAATGTTGGTCACTGGAAGACAATGAATGAATGACCTCAGCTGTTGGACTTAGCAATGACTTCAAAAGAGCTACTGTATTTTAAAGATATTCAAAGAATCAAAGGAAGGGACGGGAAGGAAGCTCAGTGGTACAGCACCTTGTCTAGCATGCAGTTCCCTGGACGGGATCCTGAGAGCTACAAGAAAAGGAAAACATATTTACAAATTAAAGTATAGGGCCGGGGATTTAGCTCAGTGGTTCCGGCACCTGCCTCGAAAGTGCAAGGTCCCGAGTTCGATCCCCGGTACCAAAAAAACCCCAAACAAACAAACATACAAATTAAAGTATAAAAAGGTTGGGGATGTAGCTCAGTGGTTCCATGCCTGCCTGCAAAGCGCAAGGTCCTGAGTTCAATTCCAGGTACTGGAAAAAAGATAAAGTATAAAAAAAAATGAATGCATAAATCGAGAATCTCAATAAACAGAAATTATTTTAAAAGGACCAAATAGATAATCTGTAGTTGAAAACTGCAAAAGACTGAAACTAAAAATTCAATAGAAGGAAGGGCTCAACTGCAAGTTTGCGACCACAGAAGAATAAGTGAACATGATGAAGGATGAACAGAAACTACCTAATCAGAACAATATCGCTGAAAGAAAAAGATTAAAAATGAACAAAGCCTCAAGGATTTTCAGGACAGCGTCAAAAATACCCCCATAGCCGGATGTGGTGGTGCATGCCTGTAATCCCAGCACCTGGGAAGGTGAGGCAGAAGGATCTCTGTGAGTTTGAGGCCAGCCTAAACTACAGAGTGAGACTCTGTCTGCAAAACTGCCCCCATAAAGTCAAACATGGGGTACATGCCATAATCCTGGGTACTTGGAAGGTTGTGGCAGGAGCACTACAAATTCAAACCCAGTTTGGAGAAGTTAACAAGACTCTTGTCTCAAAATAAAAAATTAAGCTGGGCATGGTGGCACATGCCTGTAAACTCAGGAAGCTGAGGCAGGAAGATCACTGCAAGTTCAAGGCCAGCCTGAACTACATAGCAAACCCTATCTCAATAAATAAGTGAATGAAGGAATGAATGTATGAGCTGCGGGATGTAGCTCAGTGTTTCCTGGATCTAGGCCACACCACCCTGAATGTGACTGATCTTGTCAGTATTTCCTGGGATCGATCCCCAGCTAGACACACACACACACACACACACACACACACACACAGATGAAACTATACCAGAGCAACATTTTTACATTTATTGAAATTAAGTCAAATATAGTGGCACGTGCCTATAATCCCAACACTGGAGAAGCTGAGGCAGGAGGACCACAGCAAGTCCAAACAGCCTCGGCTGCACAGTGAGTTCAAGGATAGCCTAAATTACATAGCAAGGCCCTGTCTCTAAACAACAACAACAAAAATTAAATATTACTTCGAAGAAGTCAATAAAAAAAAAATACATATATATATATATATATATATATACACACATATACACAATCCCCAGAGTAATCAATTTAAAAGCTCAAGGCTAAGGGTATATAATTCACTGGTAAAATGCATGATTGCCATGCTTGAGACACTGGGTTTAATCCCCAGCACACACAAAAAAAGTTTAAAATCTAAGCCCCAAAAGGGTGGAAAAGGAAGTGCGGAGGAATGAAATATTAGAAAAATAAATGAGAAATGTGTATTCAATATATTAATAATTACATTGTTTTTGAGATAGTGTCCCACTGTCCAGGCTGGCTTTGAACTCATGTAACCCACACTGGCCTCCAACAAGTGATCCTCCTGCCACAGCCTTCCAAGGTATGTAGCTAAAACATACCCCAATTAAAAGGTACATCATTTCAGGCTCAGTAAAATATGATTGCAAAGCTATGATGCTTGTAAGAGACACATCTTAAATTCAAAGAAATTTTCAAAAGGTTGAATAAAAAAGGATAGGTTGTCTAGCATGCATAAAGGCTTAGATTCCACCCCCAGCACTACAAAGGGGGGGGGGGATAACTCTTATAATTCAAGGCATTTACACATGCTACCCCCTTTGCCTGGCTCATTCTTCTTCCTCATTCTGTCCAACTCCTCCATCCTTTAGCTCAAAAGACATTTTCTCAGAACATACTTTTCTTAATTGCTCTCAGGCTCAGTTAACCTTCCCCAATACTCAGTGGCAAATCCTTTATTCCTTTTCTTAAAGGAATACCTACCTAACGCTGTAACCATGCACACAGATGTTCACTGACAGTACATTTTCCCCAGCCTTCCACACAATTAGAGGAGTAGGTACAACTGAGCCAGATAACAGGATCTATTCATCTTTCTCATAATTACTCTTTCCTTATTTCCTCCTCTTCGTTAGTGAAACTCTGGCAACAACTAGAGCAAACACCCTTGGATCCAAATATGGATCTGAACAAGAAATCAATTATTAAAAGATTGACACACAGGTCAGGGGGTATAGCTGAGTAGTAGAGCACTTGCCTAGCGTCTGTGGGACCCTGGGATCAACCCCTAGCACCTAAAGGGGGGGGGGGGAGATAGCAAGGCAAAATTTTATCCCAGGACTTCCTCATTCATAACACTTACGATAATTAATACATTTCATTATATTATATATACTCTAATTTCTTTAAAAATTTGTTTATTCTTGCCTATAGGTTGCCAAACTCCAAGTGATCATATAGATAAAATCAACAACAAATGTGCTACATTTTTTAACTAAAATCCACCAGACTGACTTTATAAAGAGAGTTTATAATTGCTAAATTACAACATGATTTTCACTGAAGGCCTATTAAATAAGCCCTTCCCTACTGCAATCTTTCCCACATTGACCCTTCTCAGCTTGGAAGCAGTTGGGATTGAAACTATGCCCTTTCTCCCCTAACTGCAGTTGGGGATGCTCCTTATAGAGGAAATTATTAGAGCTAAATCAGTTAAATACATTAGAAATCCTTATAATCCACAGGGACAAGCCATTGTTGGGCGTACTCACTTTTCCCTAGAAACACAATTACAGGGGCCGTGGATTTAGCTCAGTAGCACCGCACCTGCCTCACAAGCACAAGGTCCTGAGTTCAATCCCTGGTACCCCCAAAAAACAAAAAAACCCCACAAATACAGTTCAATCCCCAGTACCAAAAAAAACCCCCACGATTACATAAACAAAAATGGGAAATAAAGCTACCCCCATAAGCTCAATTAGATTTTGTTACTTTGTTATTTTCATTTTAAACTTTTAAAATCCACTTTGGAAAGTAAATATATTCCTTCAAAACTCCATTGATACAAAGATAAATCTACAGACATGTCCTAGACACTAAGGTTGTAAAAGGATGTCCTAACTAAAAGGTAAATGTCTCAATACAATTAATAACATAGGGGCCAAGGTATACTTATTTTTCAACAGAAAATAAAAAGATGCTGTGGCCATCAGCCCAGAACCTGTGACCATGGACCAAGATTGATGAAGTCACTGTAAGCAGCTCGATGTGACACCCCTGCTGAGAGGCATGCAAAGGCTGCATCTGAGAGACTCCCCTCTCCCGTTTGATTGCCCTCGGACTTGCAGAGATCACCAGACCTGCAGAGATCACCAGGCCTGATGCCATGAGACCCGGGAGCAAAACCCCAAGAACAATTGCAGCTCACCCTGACGCAGCTGCTGCCCTTTCCAAACAGAGAAGAGGAAGATGCAGGGGACCATAATATTGATTATGTCCAAAGCAGGCTGTGAAGAATTAACTCCACAATTGGCTTGTTCAGAGAAGTGAGTCTGGCTGAAGCCTACATGCACCCAAATTCCGTTCCTACAACTAAAACCTTCTGACTAGAAGGACAATGTTCTAATTACAACCATATATTTTGTCTATTCTGTTCCTAATTCAAGAATTCTTTGTCTTGTCCTTTACGAGCCTTATTTACATTAATTTCCATAGAAACCACATGTACTCCTGACCTTGCATGCAGCTTGACTTTACCCCAAGTGACTGCCAATAAAAATCACTGCCTGGGACTGGCCAATGCCTTTGTCAGTTGCACCAGGATTGGTCATCCTGGCATCCCACTTTCTCTTAGTTCTGTCTTCTAGTATTTATTTTTCCTCAGGCCTGAGTCGTATACTGGGCACGATACTGTAACATAAGTGCAGGGGTCTCCAGTATTATATTATATATATTATATCTATATTGTAACCACAGCTCCCTTGAAATTGTGCTTCACTCCTCTTTCCTTTTGCCCTTCTGCCCCTCCCTAATCTTTTGGCTAGAGAAGCTCCACCTAGATGGTTGTACAGTAAATAGCACTTACTGCGTCATCAACTAACACAAGGAATATGAATTAACATGCAAAAAAAAGTATAACAAGTCTGTATGAAAATAAAATGTAGAGCTGACCTCAGGAGGTCAAAGGCCATTGCAAAGTCCTAGAGAACATACATGCCCAGGCTGATGATAATCTGACCCAGCCTACAGCCTCATTATATATGCTTTCTTTCCCATAAAAGCCTTTCTTACACACACACACACACACACACACAACTAGAGGTTTGAGCAGCTAACCCCTCTGTCTCCTTCAGGGACAACTTTGAAAAAACTAGATTCCTTCCCACCATTTCCGGTTTCCTGAATCTTGGTCTCTTTGAGCAGGAAGGTGGACCAGACATGCAGTATCAGCATCTCCCACTAGTCCCTAAGTTTATAACAACAGAGCCATTACCTACTATGTCCACAGTCATACCACTCCCAGCACTGAGCCTAGAAGCAAATGTTTTTTAAGTAAATGAATGCACAACTCCAATGTCCAGCCTCACTCAGGCTTCACTGACACTCTCAGGGAAAGCTAGACACCCTACTTTAAGCTCCCTTGGATATCTGTACATACTTGTATTTCAGTATGATCACTGCCTTTCTACTAAACCATGAGTACCTAAACAAAGTTATTAAGTATCTTCAATACTCAACGGTAGTTCTCTGAGCTTGGGTTTAATGTCTAATAAAAGGAGCTGATTACTTAAATTACCCATAAATGAGATCACAATAGTATCAGTAAAGACAAATTTGAGACATAATAAAAAGAGACTCATGACAGATTAGGGAAGTCCTTTCAAAGGCAAAAACTACAACTGAAGACCAAGGCCTGGATGATTACAAGTAGACTACAGGAAAAGTAAAAATGCGAATTCAATATATTAATAATGAACTTGGATTTAGATGGGTAATGCTCATGAGACTATAAGCTTCAAAGAAAAGAATGTATGGGGTGGGGATGTAGCTCAGCAGTAGAGTGGGAAAGGGAGGAGGAGAAGGGAAGGGAGTAAAGAGGAAAGGAGTGAAAAGAAGAGATTTGGATATCATCAGTATAAGGATAGGTGGTACAAAAGTATATTCTGAGAGAAAGCATAAAGGAAACTGAAGAGACTTTAATAGACATTAACATAAAAATGATGTGAACCAGTTTCTTAAATATATCAAATGCGGCAAAGAATTACCTTTGGAGGGAAAAAAAAAGACTTAAAATACCCTTAGAGAACACAGAGAAGCTTTCCTGTGTCAAACTGCTCTTAGTTAACTTCCCTTAGGCTTAAAATTCTAAGAAAGGACCATGATTAATTGACCCTTACCTAAGACCAACCACTACAAGAAACCCTCCTGAGGATTTCCATATAGCAAAGCATAAAATCACTAAGCACTCAACACAAGAAAGGCTTGCCAGTTACCCCTTTCAATTTTCACCCTTTAGAACAACCATCATTAATCACCCTTTAACACCACTATGACAAAACACTTCCGTTAAAACTAATGAATAAACTAAAACTGTACTGTTCTTTCTGATGGGGAAAAGAAAAAAAAAGGCAGACTGAAGTCATTTGGTGTTACAAGTTTACTATTACCACAGGGACTTTTCCACTGACATCACAAGTTGAAACCATGAATTGTAACAAGCACAGTCCATTAAATTATACTGTTTCTGGGATGGAGATAAGAGCTCAGTCCTTGAGCACCAACATAGCAAACACAAGGCCCCGGGTCCTACCCCAGGTACTACAATCAATCAATCAATCAATCAATGTGACTATAAGCCAAGGTTTTGCTCTACGGTCATGTAAAAATGAGGCATGCTAACTACTATCAATCCAACAATTTATTTTTATCACCACCCTAGAACTGTAAGTAATATAAGCAGCTAATGTCTCAAACATGAGCTTTATGAACAGGTTACCTTACACCACTGTCCCATGTGACCAAGCTATACAGCATTACATAATTCATGAATCCAACTTTGTTTTCTTGCATCAAATATACAGCTTTCTATTTAGACCAAAAACAAACAAAAAGACAAACAAAAAACCACTTAAAGAGGGCCAAAATGTTTTTACTGACAAAAAAAGAAAGCTTTTGTTTACTAGAGGATATATTTTTTCCTCGTGTGGAAATGTAAGTTTTACTGAGGCGATCCTGTCTATTCCCTTGCAATACAGAATTGCTCCAAACAGGATACCTTTTTCTGTTTAGTTCCAAATACCAAATGATAAAGTTTATACCAATCTCCCTTGAAAGAACACTGTATTTTAAAGAGAATATATGACTATTTTTCAAGATTACTATGGTTTTTCATTTAAGATTGGCACTAACAATTCTGTCTATAACTGAACAAAAAACATCAAGCATGCCAGGCGTGGTGGTGCATGGCTATAATCCCAGCACTCAAGAGGCTCAGGCAGGAAGACTGCCACAAATTCGAGGTTAGCCTGGACTACATAGTGAGTTCAAGGCCAGCCTGACCTACATAGGGAGACCCTGTCTCAAAAAAAAAAAAATACAAAAATCAAACATAAAAAGTACGCAAGAAAAATACTTACAGATCAAACTTACTACAATCTACCCTTACTTGCAGTGTTTAAATTCTTTACCTACTTCCCTCCCTACAAAAAGTCTATACCAGAAAATACTGAAAAATAGTAAACAGGACAGGAAAGGACAGGGGAGGGGAGAGGAGAGGAGGGGAGAGGAGGGGAGGGGGGAGTAGAGAAGATTCCCCAACATTCCAAAAGTATCTCTCATGTACCCTCTAATCATTACACATCCTCAAAAGCAACCACTATTCTGACCTTCATTATCACAGATCAGTTCTGCTCAGATCACCTTCACCTAAATAGAATCCTACATGTATAGTTCAATATCACGTCTTTTACATTAATATACGAATCGTATACAATAGCATTCAACTTTCTCTCTTCCTCCTTTTGGTTTTTTTAGCCCAATTTAGTGTAGTGTTGTATTGGTGTATGTGTGCAGGTGTGGTACTGAGAATGGAACTCAGCGGCACTCTACCACTGAGCTGCAACCCCAACTCTTTTTATTTTTTGAGACAGGATCTCCCTAATTGACTATGCTGGCCTCAAACTTGCAACCTTTTAGCCTCCCAAGTAGCTGGGATTATAGACATGCACCAGTGCACCCAGCTAGTATTTCTATTTCATTTTCACTGCTGCAAAGTATTCCATCATATGACTATACCACAATTTATGCAATCTAAACAGGAAGGGAACAAGTGATAACTAAAAATAAGGAGTTCTAAATCTGGTGTGGTGGCCCACATTTGTAATACACCAATCACCAAGTTCAAGCCCTACCTGTCTCAAAAAATGAGCTGAGGATACAGCTCAGGATAAAGGGTCTGGGTTTATTTCCCAGTACCACAAAAAACAACAAAAACACTATAAGGAAACAGGAAATTTACAGTGATTGCTACTTGTGGAGAGCAGGAAGGCAGGAAGACAAGATGAAATGGGACAGCTTTTCACTATAGCATAATTATTTTCCTCATTTACATATTTTATTTGGAAATGTTTATACTAGTATAGTGAAACTAAACTTTAGAGACAATGGATGTCATTAGTTTAGTTATCATCAGTTTATTGTAAAAGAGACATGGTAATTATTTACATTGTGAAAGACTGCAGAACTTCAGTGGAATGGGCAGCACTGTATGATGCCATTCCAACAGTGATTTACTCTACATATTTTCCAAGAATGTCAACATCTCTAAATAAGAAATAATCCTTGTCATCTAGAATTACTTTGGTGCCTCCATATTCTGTAAGAACTTTATCTCCAACTTTCACACTAACTGGTTGAATCTCTCCACCTTTTACCTTAGAGCCTGATCCCACAGCTACTACAGTTGCTTGCAGTATTTGCCTTGAGATTTTTCTGGACACATACTGCCTTCTTTGGTGACAGTTTCAGCTGTGCTCCTTTCAACCAATACTCTGTGAAAGAGCGGGGGAAACTTCCTAAACGCCTGTCCTGCCGCAGCCCTGGCCCTGCAGCTCGGACTCTGGTATCGCACTGATGCCACCATGAGAGACTTCTTTTACTTTATGAAACAAAGTAAAAATTAACCTTTAAAAACTGCATTTACACTGGGGACAGTGGCACACACCTATAACCCCAGCTACTCAGGAGGCTGAGACAGGAGGATTGCAAGTTTGAGGCCTGCCTGGACAATTTAATGAGACTCTCTTTCAAAATAGAATTTTTAACAACAGGTCTGATGGGGGCTGTGGCTCAGTGATGGAGCACTTGCCTAGACAAGGCCTTGGATTCAATTCCCAGCACTGTCAAAAAAAAAAAAAAAAGAATGAAGTTGAATATACATATCCTTAAGCATTTTCTAAAGCAAATAAGAGACAATGGTGGTGTATGCCTATAAATCCAGCTACTCAGGAGGTGGAAGCATAAAGATCACAAATTTGAGGCTAGCCTGGACAAATTAGTGAGAACATGTATAAAAATAAAATTTTAGGCTGGGGATTTAGTGCAGTGGTTTCGGCGCCTGCTGCGCAAGAGCAAGGACCCAGAGCTCGATCCCCAGTACCAAATAAATAAATAAATAAATAAATAAATAAAATAAAAATTTAAAAGAGCTGGGGATGTAGCTTAGTACTGTAACACTTGCCAAGCATGTGTAAGGCCCCAGTTCAATCCCCAGCACAATTAATTAATCAATCACTAAGTAATCAACCAACCACGAAGTTCGTTTATAGTTATTCTAAATAGCTCTTTGTGCTGCTGGTGTTTCGGCTATAGAATTCACAGATTTTCCAAGTGCAGGATACTTAGCTCTTGTCACAGATGGTGAGATTGTCTCTACATTGATGAACTAGAACTGGTGAAGTTTGGAAGTTGTAAACTTACTAAAGAAGTCATGATTGGAGAAGACCATTCATGCTTCTGAAATTGCCCTTGGTAAGGACTTTACCATTGTTTTCTGTTGCCACCAAACAAATTTTGGATGAAATAAAAATTATTGCATGATGCTCATTATATTCTTGCCCAAACTGTGAAGAATTCTAGAACTGTTTATGGAGGAGGCTGTTCTGAGATGATGGATCAGGCTGTGACACAGCTTGCCAACAGAATGCACAGAAGCTGTTGCAATGAAGTCTTAAACTAAAGTACTGACAATGTTCCCAACCAACATAGCTGACAAAGTGGGCTACTACAGTACAGATCTGATGGCTCAGCAGCAAACTTCTCAAGCTTCTTGGTAAAGGCAATACAACTGCTGGGCTACATATAAAGAAATGTACCACTGGAGGGCCAGGATTTAGCTCAGTGGTGCCACTGCCTGCCTTGCAAGCGCAAGGTCCTGAGTTAGATCCCCAGTACCAAAAAAAAAAAAAAGAAAAAAGAAATGTACCACTGGAAATCCAGCATACTCTGTGAAAGTTGTGACATGAAGTAGCTGAAGCAGCACAGGTAATTACATGTGTAGACCTCACCAAAACAACACCAAGAAAGTGCGTGGTGTTGCCCTCCTATAATCCCAGCATTCAAGAGGCTAAAGTAGATATACTGACACAAGTTCCAGGCCAGACTGACTACACAGTGAGTTTAAGACCAGCCTAAAGTACCTAGCAAGACCCTGTCTCAAAAAACAAAACAAAACAAAACCAAAAAACATCCCTCTCTACTTTTTTTTTTGAGACACAGTACTGGCTGGCCTTGAACTCACTATGTAGCCCAGGCTGGCCTCAAACTCACGGTGATCTTCCATCTCAGCCTCACAAGTGCTGGGATTACAGGCAAATGCCACCATGCCTGGCCCTAATTTACATTCTCCTAATTTACATTCTCATATGTTGTTGATCTCTAGACCAGTTCACAATAAAGGTGTGTTTGAAATTCTTCAGCCTCTTAAAGAATACTGTGGGCTGGGCATGGTGGCATACACCTGTATAATCCTGGCACCTGGGAGGCTGAGGCAAGAGGATCACTGCAAGTTTGAGCCCAGCCTGGGATAGTGAATTCAAAGCCAGCCTGCACTATATAGCAAGACCTTGTCTCAGTCGATCAATCAAGGCTGGGGATATATCCCAGAACCAAAGGCCTGGGTTCGATCCCCAGTAATGGACACCAAAAAACAGAAAGAGGAGGCAGAGCCAGGTATGGTGGTACAGCCCTGTAATTCCAGCACTCGGGATTATGGGGCAGAGGATCTCAAGTTTGAGGACAGCCTTGGTTATGTGGCAAGATCCTGTATCAGAAAACCAAAATAACAATAATGGCAATACCAATTATGAAATTTAAAAAGCAACAGTGTAATGAGGCCAGGGATTTAGCTCAGTGGTTCCACCACCTGCCTTACAAGCGCAAGGTCCCAAATTTGATCCCTGGCACCAAAAAAAATAAAATAAAATAAAAATAAAACCCAACAGTGTAAGAAGTAAAAGTTCTAGCAATCATGCATAGCAATGTGTGTGATTAAACAATGTAACACTCCTGTATTCTCTATTTACATTTTTTTTAAACTGTAAATTTTCTGTTATATGGGGATATTTTAAACCACATTAAAAATGGAGGGAGGCTTTAGGGCCATAGCTCAGTGGTACAAAAGGCCCAGGTTCAATCCCCACCAGGAAACAACAACAAAAAAATAATACTGTGAGTTTCACTTCCAGAATGACAATGTGAAGAGTTCCATGAATCTACTCCCCACCAAAACTGCCAAAACTTATGAAGAAACAAACATATGAAGTCTCTGGAAATGCCCTACAGACACACAGTAAATGAAGACACGTGTATTCAAGAAAATCTATTAAAATTTAGTAAGGACAGGGATGTCTATAGTACTTTAATTAACACCTCCAGCTCAGCAAGACGGACAGTCCTTTCAAGAATAGTACTCTACAGCCAAGTATGGTGGCACACGCTCCGGAGGATCAATCGCAGTCTGAACTACACTGTGAGACCCTGTCTCAAAACAAACCAAACACAAAAGAATAGTACTACACAGACAATATTAGTCTGCCTTATCACCCAGTCGGCTACCCTCCTAGCAGAGGTAGGACATCCGCTTTTCACATCCACCCTGCAGCCTTCTATTGCTAAGCAAAGCTCTGGCAAGCACTGCGAAAAAACAAGGCTTCCCTTTTAGGCTTAAGCCTGACTTGAGGGACAGAGGCATTACAGGACTTTGGACAAAACACCTCTGAAAAACATCGTAGCTATAACCACCCTTCCCTGGCACAATATCTCAAATTTATTGAAAAAATTAATCCACACATTAAATTAGCTTAATAAACTTTTCAGAAAGCCATAGATAAAAATTTTAATAAAATGTTAACAATAAAAATGTTAAAAGTGATACCTCTAATTCTAGCAACTCAGAAGACTGAGGCAGGCGGATCCGGAGTTCAAGCCAAGCTTTGGCAACCTAGTGAGGTCCTTTCACAAAATAAAAAATAAAAAGGGTTGGGGATATACCTTAGTGCAAAGTCCCTGGGTATAATCTGTATTATTGGGGGCGGGGGGAGCCAGACATGGCGGCACACACCTGTAATCCCAGCATTCAGAAGGCTGAGGCAGGAGGACCACCACAAATTTGAGGCCACCTTCGGCTCCATATGGAGACCCTGCCTCAAAAAAAAGGGAAAAAATCCTTGCAAGCAGCAAGAAAAACCTATATGGGGAAACACAGTAAAATTACAGCTGACTGGGACCGGGATTTAGCTCAGTGGTTTCCCCGCCTGCTGCGCAAGGGCAAGGACCAGAGTTCGATCCCCAGTACCAAACAAACAAACAAACAAACAAAAAAAGATTACAGCTGGCTTTTCAACAGAAACAATAAAGACTAGTGGGAAGTGGAAAACAGATTCAAAGAAAAAAATTTACAAAACAATTCTGTATACAAAATAGCTATTTTCCAAAAATAAAGATGAGAACCAGGGATACAGCTTGGTCATAGAAGGCTTGCCTAGCATGTGTGAGGTCCTGGCACTGTAATACATACATACAAGGGTAAAAGAGGTAACTACCAACTCTTAAACCTCTATTCCATAATGAGACAGATGAGAAAAACCAAAAGAAACAAGAAAGGCTTAAAACCTAAGAATAGATTTCAAAGTTCCAAGTGAAATGACTTAAGTATATTTAAATATCCACTAAGATGCAAGGTTAGGAAGTTAGCAAACTTAAGAGAATCAATACAGAAGTCAGAATTACTAAAGTTGCTCCAGAGCCCATGTTCCTTAACCACATCCCACTCTACAGCATATCCCATTGTTACGGCTGTGTCTAGATGTTCCCCCTGAAAGCCTCACGTTTTATAAGGGGGGGGGGTCCCAGAGGTGGGTGGACCTATAGTGTGTGACGGTGGAATTGATTCATGGTGCAATGCTAGGTCAAGAGCATTAGGTCCAAGGGTGTGAGTGCCACCCGCCCTAAGTAGCCTGGATTAGATAAAAGGGGTAGGAAGATGCTATTAAGGGCCCTTGCTTGTTTTGCTACCCTCTGGCTGCCAAAAACTGTTTCTCCTCTGCAATGGCCCTCTGCCATGCCACCCTGCCTTGGATCCAGCCGATTATGGACTGAAACCTCTTACAAACTGTGAGCTAAAAAAACCTTTCCTCCTTTAACTTGGGGTATCGGGTATTCTGTCTCAGCAATGAGAGAAAAGTAACTAAGACACCCACCCAGAATTACGCCCTATAATAATGAGCTGTCAATAAATATTTGCTGCTGATGGTAATAGTCGAGAAAGGATACTTTTGTTACAATTCCACTTTTTTAATACTATAATTTTTAATAAAAATGCTGAAATACTGTCAAATATCAGCAGTATAGCAATTCTGGAAAGCAATCAAGATCCCCTTCAGTAAGTGAATAGATAAACTGCAGTATAATCTGAACAATGTGAAATTATTCACTGATAAGAAGAAATGAGCTATCAAGTCATAAAAAGACACAGAAGACACTTAAATTCAAATCACCAAGCAAAAGAAGCAAATCTTAAGCTACATACACTATTATTCCACCTGTATGATACTTAGTGATTGGCAGGAGTTGGGGGAAGAAGTGAGAACACAGAACATTTTTAAGTTAGTGAAACTATGCTATATGGTATCAGAAAACTCCTTGGATGTACAACACCAAGAGTGAATCCTCTTATATAAACTATGGACTTTGGGTGACAAAAATATGTCAATATATAGGTTCATCAACTCCAAAAACTGTACCACTCTGCTCGGGGATATTGAGACTTGGCATAAGGCATTTGTTCAAGCCCAAAGAACTGTTTATTCAGTGCTGTCCAACACAATCTGCTTCAGACTGAACTTTAATGTGAAATAAGGGATCTTGGGGTGTGGTGGCACATGTCTATAATCTTAGCACTTAGGAGGCTGAGGCAGGAGGACCATTGTGAATTGGGGCTAGCCTGGGCTAGAAAGTTTAAGGCCAGCCTGAATTACATAGAGAGACCCTGTGTCAAGGGGGAAGGCTGTAATAATGTATCAATATTGGCTCATCAATCATAACAAAGGTATCAAATTAATGAAAGATATGAATAGGCACAGAACACGCCGAATCAGCCCACTGCAGACAGGCAGGTCTGTGCACACCCTACCAAGGTCCTGAGTGGCGCGGAAGACACCGAATCACCCCGCTGCAGACAGGCGGCCACCTGATTCCACACTACAAAGATGCAAAGGACACCAGACCACCAGACCAAGGTACTGAGTCCCGCTGTTCCCGGCCCAGAGGTAGGGGCTTCTGAGCCGCCATCCCACTGCTCCTGGCCCAGAGGAAGGGGCTGCTGGGCCACCATCCCTCCCACCGCTCCCGGCCCAGAGGGAGGGGCTTCTGAGCTTCCATCCCACTGCTCCTGGTCCAGAGGAAGGGGTTTCCCGGCCACCATCCCTCCTGCTGCTCCCAGTCCACAGGAAAGGGCTTTTGGGTCACCATCCCTACTGTTGCTCCTGGCCCCAGTCCCACCTCACCCAGCTCAGAGGAGGTAATTCGTGCAGGCGCTAACAGCCTCCCGCCCCAGTCGAAATGAGAAAACATGTGAATAAGTCTCAAAACCAGACTT
>NW_004624778.1:9782883-9850741 GCF_000247695.1 Heterocephalus glaber | reverse complement strand
AAGGAAAAAATGATGAGAAATGGAAAAAATGGAAATAAAGTCTTTGTAAATAGGGAAGGGTGGAGGGCGTGGAGGGCTAGGAATGGGGAAAAAGTAAGAAACAAGATGCAATTATATAAAGGTACAATTCCCAATGAGAAATGTAATTGTGTTGCATACCTACAATGTACCAATAAAAGAATTTAATAATAAAAAAAAAAGATGTTAATAAAAGAACTAACTGGGTAAGGGGCGGAAATATAGAAATTCTAGTTTCTGTTTAATTTTTCTGCAAACCTAAAACTGCTCTAAAAAATAAAGTCTATTAATTTTTTTTTTAAGAAACAAAAAGCTACAATCTGAGGAAGTGGCATAGAAGGGACAACTGCAGTGAGAGAGGTGAGGAAAGTCGTTAGCTTGGAGCTGCTGGGGGCCAGCTTTGCTCTCAGGAGAGGAAAGTTTGGCTAAAAATAAAGCCCAAAAGAAGTACACAACATCAGTATATAAAGGAGAAAAACTAAAAATAGTGCCCAGATAACATCAAATGAGCCCCTAGATTCAACTCAGCCAGAGACAAGGTGCAAATTGAATTTAAAACAGTTAAATGAATGCACTAAATCTCATTTTTGCTTTTAAAAAAAAACTGCAGACACCTACACTGTGGCCATCTTCTACAAAGTATCTTCTTAAGGTCAGAGGATACAAAAACCACTGCAGCTAATGACTCTACTTCAAACCTTGTGGACAATCAACACAAGGGCAATCTGCATCACCCTGGCCTGTCTGGCATCACCGGCACAGCATAATCTTATTATGACTCAGCCAAGTCCTCAATGTCTTCAAAATTTCCATAAATATTTAAAAAGTAAAAACAGATAGAGGCAATTTCATTTCAAAACCCCACACATACCTGTAATCCCAGCACTCGGGAGGATCACTTTGAGATCCAGACCAGCCTGGGCTACCTAGCGAGTTCAAGGCCAGCCTAAAACTACATAGCAAGACCCTGTCTCAAAAAACTAAAAATGAAACAAAACAAAAACAACAATAAAACCCTCCAAAATCATGCTTCCAAGGGGGGAGATTTTTTAAAAAAATGCTTCAGACATTATTTAATTGAATATTTTACTGCATATTTTTAGGCCCCCCTTTTTTTGTAGTGAAGATAATGGGGAATGAACTAGCCTTTGTACTAAACTACATTCCCAGTTTCTTTTTATTTATCCTTTTTTTTTTTTTTTTAAAGGGAAACTCAGGGGCCGGGATTTAGCTCAGTGGTTCTGTCGCCTACCTGAAAAGCCCAAGGACCCGAGTTCCATCCCCAGTACCAAAATAAATAAATAAATAAATAAATAAATAAATAAATAAATAAATAAATAAAGGGAAACTCAGTGACACTTCATTTTTAAAAATTTTTTTGGTACCAGGGACCTTGCGCTTGCTAGGCAGGCAGCAGAACCACTGAGCTAAATTCCTGGTCCTATTTATCCTTTTATCTCTGAGACAGGGCCTCACTAAGTTGCTAATTTACACATGCAGGACTTGAACTTGTGATCCTCCTACCTCAACCTCTCAGAGGGCTGGGATTATAGGCATGTGCCACCATGCTCGGCTTATTTCGGTACTTTTAAAAATGCCATAAATAGGGCTGAGGGTGTCAGTGGGAGAAAGGGCTTGACCTCAGCACCACAAGCATGCACAAAAAGCTGTAATTTTAGAGTACTATACAGGATAAATGGCATGCCCACACTGATAACTAGGTCCAAACAATTCTATGCAGGTTTTCAGAACATTTTAATTATTTTTATTAATTACTCTTCATAGCTAACCTGAAATGAATAACCCTCATTTCTAAATAAAGAATATGTAGGTCAATGGACAAGATATATTTAGAAAGCTATACTTAGAACACTCTCTGAATTTCCAAACTGCTCCTTAGTCTAAGACGGAATCATGCTACACAAGTGGCCTTCTCTCACCAAAAAAAAAAAACTGGAGGAGACAAACATGGAGGCCATAGCAAAAGGCTTTCCTTCTCAGTCACTGTTTTAGTCACTTTTTTCATTGCTGGGACACAATACCTGACACCCACAATTCTAAGAAGGAGGTTTATTTTGGCTTCAGTCTACAGCCCAGTGGCTCCAAGGCAGGACAGCACGGCAGAAGAACACAGCAGAGGAGTAACTACTCATGTCATGCAAGCCAGGAAGCAGAGAGAGCAGTCAGGGGAGGAGGAACACGGGAAGGAGACAGACCAGTGATGGTGAACCTATGGCACGAGTGCCGCAGTGGGCATACAGGGCCTTCTCTGTGGGCACATGAGCCAAGCTGCCCCTGCATTGCCCCAGCAGCCAAGCATCAGAAAACAGCATGCCAAGCAGGGCGCAGTGGCGCATGCCTATAATCCCAGCACTCAGGAGGCTGAGGCAGGAGGACTGCCACGATTTCTAGGCCAGCCTGGGCTACATAGTGAGTTCAGAGCCAGCTGAACTACAAATGGAGACCCTGCCTCAAAAAACCAAAAAGAAATGGCCGAGGATTTAGCTCAGTGGTTCCGCCACCTGCCTTGCAAGCGCAAGGACCTGAGTTCGATCCCTGGTACAAAAAAAAAAAAAAAAAAACAGCATGCTAAATGCAAACTTTTACCTTTCAATAAAAAGTTGTTTGCATCCCTGAAAGTTCATAATTGTGTTTTTCTTTTAAGACAAAAAATGTTAATGTGTGAATTGTTTTTCCTAAACTAAAACGTCAGTATTCAAGTTTAAATACAACGTTGGCACTTTTTGGGTTTTGGGTTGCAGTCTGAGCAGTTGGTCTCTAAAAGGTCCGCCATCACTGAGACAGACCCTTCCAGACCATGCACCCAGTGACCTGCCTCTTCCGACCAGACCCACCCCTTAATAGCACCCATAATGCAATCACTTTACAAAAAGCCAGCCTGTGAGCTTATGAGGCTCTTGGGACATCTAGATATAAACCATAACAATCACACTCCATTATTCCCCATTTTTTAAAAAAGTACCTAGAAATATTTGTGTTTAGTTTACTACCTGTTTCATCAAAGATGTGCACAGGGACTTTGTCTCTTTTGTGTGTGGTACTGGGGCCTGAACTCAGGAAGGAGTGCTAAACTACATATTCCCAGCCCTTATTTTTTTTGAGACAAAGTCTGGTTAAGTTTCCCAGGCTAGTTTCCAACTTGAGATTCTCCAAGTAGCTATCATACCCAACAACTTGGAGGCCCTGTCTCCAAAAAAAAAAAAAAACTGGGGGAGCCAGGCATGGTGGTGTACACCCCGTAACCCCGTAATCCCAGCACTCGGGAGTCTGAGGCAGGAGGATCAAAAGTTGAAGGCAGCCTGGATTATGTCAGAGTGAGTTCAAGGTCTGCCAACTGTACAGCAAGATCTTGTCTCAAAAAAACCGTTAATAATAAATAAATAAATAAATATGGACTAGAGATATAGCACAGCACTAGAGTACTTGCAAAGCATACATAAACTCTTGGGTTCAATCCCCAGAACCACCAGAAAAAAAGTACAATTCACTTATAAATATATTCCATTACATAGAATCAACATTTTTCATAGAGTAATTTCTTCTCTTTGATTTTTCTAAATAAAATGTAAAACAAAAACTAACACAATTGAGCTGGGAGTAGAGACATAAACCAGTAATCCCAGCACTCCGGAGGCAGAGGTACGAGGATTTCCAAGGTAGGAGGATCTCCGTGAGTTCTGTGAGTTCAAGGCCAGTCTGGGTTGCCCACTGACACCTTGTCTTAAAAAACCGAGACCCTGTTTTCAGTGTAAAGGCCCTGGGCATAACCCACAGTACCACAACAACAACAAAATCAGATACTATGGAACTAAGTATCTTAAGCCACATAACAGGAAAGTAAGGTAAAAAGCATTATCTTACTAAGAATCACAATAAAGTCCCCTTCCCTCAGGAACTCAGTTCTAGGAACAGGGCCATTACATCTTTAACCCTGATGTTTCTTGAATCTTTTGAAATGGGGGGTGGGGACACAAGCTTTCCAATGTTTTTATATAAACATTAACTTACTTAAATTACAATAGTACGCATAAGTGCCAATACTTCAAAACAATTTTGTTTGTGAGGATTTCTTTCAATTTACTGTCAGGGTTTGGGATTAGTTTTCCACAGAGAAGTTAAAGCATGGATAATGTCAGCTGTGCAGGAATCAAGTAAGACTGAAATAAAAACACCTACTAAGAGGCCGGGGATTTAGCTCAGTGGTGCTGCCACCAGCCTCACAAATGCAAGGTCCCCAGTTCAATCCCGGTACCAAAAACAAAAAAACAACCACCTAAAGAGCACAACACAGTGGAAACTTTCCACCACAGTGGATACAAACAAGAAGCCTACGAGACTCAAACTTGGACGATGTTCACAGTGAGGGATTGGGGGTGTAGCTCAGGGTCAGAGGATCTGGACTGCAGAGTTAGGGATTATGAGTAATTAATGCAGAACTGGGTGATGATCTCTAACTCACAGAAAAAAATCTAAACACTGCATGCTTCCTCATGCAAGCATTCAGCATTATCTGTAAAGTTTCTTCCTTGCCCTAAAAAGAAAATTGAGAAAATATATATTATAGAAACTGAACCTGATCAAGCCTCTAAACATAAGATCAATTATCAAGAAATACAGGGCTTCCTGAATTTAACCACAATCATAAGAATATAAGTAGCAAATTCAGACTGGGAAAACTCTTCAATGTCTTGGTAAATAATGTTCTGACACAGTTAGGTGTGCTAGTACAATTCTGTAATTCCAGCCAATGGGAGGCTGAGGCAGGAGGATCCTGTGAGTTTGAGACCAGCCAGGGCTACACAGTGAATTTAGGGCCAACCTACACTATGTAGTGTGTTTCTGTCTCAAACAAAAACTGAATAAAAGAAAAAGAAATGGAAGGGTACTCTAGATTACAAAACAATATGCAGACCTCATTTGGTTCTTGATCTGAACAACTATAAAAATACATTAATGGCTGGGCATGGAGGAGCATCCCTGTAAACCCAGCACTTAGGAGGCTAGGCAGGAAGATCTCCACAAGTTTGAGGCCAGCCTGGGCTACAGTGGGTTCAAGGCAAGTATGAACTACAAAGCAAGACCCTGTCTCAAAAGAACAAAAAACCCATTTATGAAATAATGAGGAAATCTGAATACTATCATATGACATCAGGAATTATTATTATTCTTCAGTGTGATCAATACTCATTTGACTTTCTTTCCTAAGAATGAAGCTGGCGTGAAGCTGGGCATCATGCCTGTATTTCCAGCATTCAGGAGGCTGACGTAGTCCACTACATGCGGAGCTCCTGCCTCAAAAAACAAGAGTAAAGTTGACTGAGAAACAAGTGCTAAAGGGTTACAGTACAGAAGAAGACACTAAAAGTAATAAAGCTGAATGGCAAGATATAAAATCAACACACAAAAATCAATAGCACTCCTGTATACCAATAATGAACCCACCAAAAAAGGAATCAAGAAACAATTCAATTCACAATAGCTTAAAAAATATTAAATACCTAGGAATCAACCCAACCAAGGAGATGAAAGAGCTCCATAATAAAAAATTACAGCACTCCAAAGAAAGAAATTGAAAGGGACATTAGAAAATGGAAAGAGCCGGGCCTGGTGCCGTACACCTGTAATCCTAGCACTTAGGAGGCTGAGGCAGGAGGATCCCTGGGAGTTTGAGGCCACCCTGGGCTACATAGTGAGCTCAAGGCCAGCCTGAACTACACAGCAAGACCCTGTCTCAAAATAAATAAATAAATACATAAATACATACACACAAACACACACACACACACACACACAGAGAGAGATGCTAAATTTCTCTACAATTTCTACTCTGACCATTTTCCATCTCTCTCAGAAGATATTTCACACAAAAATGGGTCACCACATGCTGGATGGGACCTGGGGACCCCCCCAAAATATGCTGTTAAAAATCTATCCATTGTACATACCCTTAGACTCAGCAAATTGTTTAATGGACTACAGCAGAAAAACAATGGGGAACCTGGAAGATAAAATACTGATTTAAGAATAAGTTTCTAAACCAGGTGTGGTGGCGCACCCCCATAATCACAGCACTCAGGAGGCTGAGGCAGGAGGATTGCCCAAGTTCTAGACACTTGGGCTACACAGTGAGTTCAAGACCAGCCTAAAACTACAGAGCAAGACCTTGTCTCAAAAAAAATAGTATCAAAATGAAAAAGGGCTGGGTATAGATATGGCTGACTGCAAAGACCCCGGGTTCAGTCCCTACTAACACACACACACACACACACACACACACACACACACACAGGAATATGCTTCTACATTAGGTTAAAATTAGGATACTGTTTAAAAATCTTACATGAAGGTTTGTTCTTAATACAAAAAGTAAAACAGTCCTGTTTTCCTAGTTTTAGTCCACACCCACTTTCTGATCCCCAACAATTCTTTAATTATAAGGTACCTCACAAAATGCTGACTTAGACATTCTGAAAGTTATTTTTTTAAACCAGACAACTCAGTAAAACAATAACTTCAGATCCCTTTGGTCAATATCTTGTTTCTCTTCTCCAATGTTGACCATGTTAATAAAAACAATTTCTAGACTACCTGAGTATGTTTCTACTTTGTACACATTTTTTATATGCATTCTTAAGAATAGCTACTATAATCTTTTTTTCTGGTACTAAGGATTGAACCCAGGACCTCCACACTGAGCTATAGTGAGACCTTGTCTCTAAATAAATAAAATAAATAGGACTGGGCGTGGTACCACACACCTGAATCCCAGCACTTTCGAGGCTGAGGCAAAAGGATCACAGGGAGTTCAAGGTCAGCCTAGGCTACATAGTGAGTTCAAGGCCAGCCTGAACTATATAGCAAGACTCTCTCAAAAAATCAAAAGAAAAAAAGGGCCAGGGATGTAGCTCAGTGGTACAGTGCTTGCCTAGCACACAAGTCTGAGTTCAATCTCCAATATCACAATGGAAAAGACCAGCTCCATACTACAACTGTTTTGTTACAATCCTTTTTCCACCTGTTGTATACTTTCTCCTCCACATTTTAGAACAAGAAGGAAATACAGAAATCATCTAGTTCACTAGATTGAGTTCTTTGAGCAGAAACTGTTTTTCTTTGTATCCATCCCCACCTGCCACTTAAGCACTCAATAAATAGGTTTTTTAAAAAATTTAACTAGGCATAAATACCCACCACAAACACACAGAGTAAGGTATGATGACAGATTTCCACTTCTGATTAGTCTTCACTTAACTAGAAAATACTCAGGGGAAGGGAAAAAAAAACAGATTTTAATACTAAACAAACTCAATAACTTTGGGATTTATATCATCTACTTATTAAGTGACAGAGCCTAAGCAAAGAGGAACAAAGTTTCCTTATTTTGAATGAGGACATGAAAAGAAACAAAACTTACACCAAACACTAAAACCACAAATCTTAGCCAGGCATGGTGGTGCATGCCTGTAATCCCAGTACTCTAGCAGACTGAGGTAGGAAGACTGTAGAGGTGCAAACCCAGGCCGGGCAATCCTAAATGGATGGGGATGGTGGCATGCACCTGTAATCCCAGCACTCAGGAGGCTGAAGTAGGAGGATTGCTGTAAGTTCAAGGCCAGCCTGGGCTAGACGGTGAATTCAAGGTCAGCCTGAACTACGCAGATGCCCTGTCTCAAAAAAAAGAAAACCAAGATACTTTTTGGTTGCACTCTGCTCCTTCCTTTTACCACAAGGCCCTGCAGGCTAAGTCGGCAACCGGACTTAACTGTTACTGGTCATCAATCCTATCAATCCTAGTTCTTCTGAGAGACAAGCTGCCCACACAAGCCAAGAACTTTGCTTCTTTCCCTTACGTTCAATAATAAGAGTTCTCAGCTGGACATGGTGGCATACACCTGTAACCCCAGCACTCTGGAAGGTGGAGGCAGGAAGCTTGAGTTAAGCTTTAGTTTAGCTTAGCCAGACCTTGTCTCAAAAATTAAAAAAGGGCTGGCCTGGGGATTAAGCTCAGTGGTTCCACCACCTGCCTTGCAAGCACAAAGTCCTGAGTTAGATCCCTTGTATCAAAAAAAAAAAAAATTTAAAAAGGGCTGAGGATGTAGGTCAGTGTGAAGGCCCTGGTTCAATTCCTAGATGAAAGAAATAAAGGGAGAAAGAGAGAAAGAGAGAAAGAAAGAGAAAGATTCTGAAAGAGCAAGGAAAGTAGATATTACAATTAAAGACAGGCTAATAAAACCATCTATAAAAGTTTGATAACAGTCAAATTTAAATTCAAAACAACTAAAGAAAAGTAACTATCAAATTTCTTTAATCCAAAAGATCTAAATATCAAAATAGAAATGCTAAAACGCCTGGAACAGAGGTTAGGTAGAACTCTTGAAGACATTGGTGTAGGAAAAGATTTTATGAACAAAACCTTAGTTGCCTGTGATCTAGCACAAACAATCAACAAGTGGGATCTCTTCTTATTAAAAGGCTTCTGCACAGCAAGAGAAACCACCAGCAGCGTGAAAAGACAACTCATAACGTGGGAAAAAATTTTCACCTGCTGTTCCTTACACAAAGGTCTCCTATCTAAAATCTATAAAGAACTTAAAAAAAAAAATCAGACCTCCCAAATTTAAAGACCCAATCCAAAAATGGGCATCTGAAATGAACAGACATTTCTCAGACAAAGAAGTAGAAATAGCAAATAAATACATGAAAAAATGTTCAACATCACTGATCATTCGAGAGATGCAAATGAAAACAACGCTGAGATTCCACCTCACTCCAGAAAGAACAGCTATCATGAAATAAACCAATAACAAATGCTGGTGGGGCTGTGGGGAAAGAGGAACCCTGCTCCACTGTTGACGGGAGTGTAGACTGGTGCAACCACTGTGGAAATTAGTATGGAGATACCTCAAAGAACTAAGACTGGAAGTCCCATTTGATCCAGCTATTCCCCTGCTGGGTATCTTCCTCAAAGAATTAAAAGAATCATACCACAGTGATATATGTGCACCCATGTTCATAGCAGCACAATTTGTAATAGCTAAAACTTGGAACCAGCCCAACTGCCCATCAACTGGAGACTGGATAAAGAAAATGTGGTTTTTTAATAAAATGGAGTACTACTCAGCCATAAAAAGTGAGAAATTACAGACATTTATAGCTAAATGGATGGATGCACATTGAGGCAATACTCTTAAGTGAAATAAATAGGACACACATGTGTAAATAAATACTGAATAGTTTCTCTAGTGTGAGAAGCTAAAAGTTTAAATAAGGACTAAAAGATATAATAGATAATGTGAAATAGGAAGAAAAGGGGCAAAGGGGAAGGGGAAGTGGGAGGGGTAGGGGAAAGGAAAGAAGAGAATGAAATTAATATGCAAAAATGAAAAAATGGAAACAAAGTCTTTGCAAATAGGGAGGGATAGAGGGGCTGAAGGGAGGGCAGGGGAAGGGGTAAAAATAAGAACCAAGAGAGATTATGCAAAGGTGCAAATTTCCAATGATGAATGTCATTATATCATATACCTAAAATGTACCAATAAAATTTTAAAAAACTTCTTTAATCCAATGATCAAGAATCAAACCACATAAATAAATAAATGAAACCTGTAATCCCAGCTACTGTACTGGGAGGCTGAGGCAAGAGGATCTCCAGTTCGAGGCTAGCCTAAATTACATAGTGAGTTCAAGGCAAGCCTGGACTACATAGCGAAACCTTACTTAAACAAACAAGCAACTGATCAATTGATAGATAGACAGACAGATACATCCCCTCATCTCTATATATGATAAAATAAATAAAACCAACTGGAGTGCCTATAACTCCCAGACTCAGGAGGGTGAGGCAGGAGGATTGCCACAAGTTCAAGGTCAGCCTGAACTACACAGTGAGACACTGTCTCAAAAAAAAAAAAAAAGGACCAATACAATTTCTATTCACCAAACTTTTAGGATGAAGAAAAGTCTTTAAAAAGAATACCTATCTCATCCTTTATATTCCACCTCAGTTTCCCTCTAAAAGAAAATTCACCTAGGCATGGTGGCACACACCTGTAATCCTAGCACTTGGGAGGCAGATCACCCTGAGTAAGACAGAGGCCAGCCTGAGGTACATAGTAAGCTCAAGGTTTGCCTAACTACATGAGTTCCTGTCTCAAAAAAACAAAAATAGCTGGGCATAGTGGCACATGCCTGTAATCTCCCAGCACTTGGGAGGCTGAGGCAGGAAAATCATCAAGGCCAGCCTAAACTACATAGACTGAATTACCCTGTCTCAAAACAAACAAAAATAAGTAAGAAAGAAAGAAGGAAATTTGCTCTATCTCAATCGACCTTCTCCATCCCTCTGAACACTCAAGGGAACTACTAGTGATGGCATACCTTCTAGAGACAAATGCCCAAACTGCAACCCAAAACTCACTCACTTATCTCAAAGTGCCAACACTGCAATTAAACCTGAACACTGAGGTTTTAGTTTAGAAAAAAACTCATACTTTAACACCTTTTGTCTTAAAAAAAAACAACATGCATGCCCTATGTTCTCCATCTTTGAACTAGCCCAACTAGGCCATTCAATAGCTTGATACTCATGACTTTACTTATAGCTGTTCTCTAAGCTGGAATGCTCATCTGAAAACACATCTCAAACCTCAGGTTTAAATGCTGAAGGTCTTTTGAGTGCCAGAATTTTGTTGGTCTCAGTCTCAGTTTTCACCACAGCTCTGGCAGTTACAGAACTGCTGGCACACAGTAGGAAATCAATAAATTAGTGCTGGGAGAATAAAGTGGTTGCACATAAATATTTTTTCTGTCCTTAACAATAGTTCTAAAAAAAAAAAATAGTTCTTCCCCTTCTATAGTCTCACAGCTTCTTACTCACATTATACATCTATCTCAATTTGCCTATACAACTACAGTTAATCTAGTATGCTTTAAAAAGCACGTTCAACAATATATTTTTAAACTTTTACAGGTGTTCCCAAGAATTGTCAATTCAGTAAACACAACATACGTTATCTTCATAGCTCTAGTTACAGGCAGGAAAATGAGGAATGTCTAAGATAACTAACCAAAGTTACTAAATATAAGGTTTAGGTCTATAGTATATACCAACACTGAACTTCAAAAAGAAACAAAAAGAAAAAAGTACTCAAACTGCCTATAAATCAAGTTGACAGCTGGCTTTCCTCACATGAGCAAGGCCCTGAATTTAATCCCTAGTACCACAAAAATAATAATAATAATGAAATCCTTGTACATGTCAGAATAAAACCTTCAAAGTGGAGATCCCAGCGAAACAGCACCTTGAATAATGACTTAATACATAAGCTCACAGAAGTTACTAGTCATATATACACAGCAAAGAGATTTAAATACCAGTGTCAGGCCGGGGATACAGCTCAATAGTAGAGCACTTGGGCATCCCCACCACCACAAAAAATAAAGTAATAATGTCAATGTAAGATTAAAAGTGAAAAAATGCCAGCCATGGTGACACACAGTTGTAATACCAGCTACTTGGGCAAATTCATGGGCAGCGTGGACAACTTAGTTGAGACCCCATCTAAAGAAATAAAAAACATGAGCCATGCCTTGTGGCACACACCTATGATAATATAAACGGAGCCATGCAGGAGGTTGAGGCAGGAGAATCAGAAGTTTGAGGCTAGACTGAGCAAATCAGTAACAAGTTAGTTCAAAATACAAGGGCTGGAGATATAACTCACAGCTTCGCGGGTTCAATCCCCACCACCAAAAAATAATGTAAAATAAACTGAATTAGTGAGTAACATGACAAATACACTGTCAAGTTAATAAGAAGCTAACAATAGAAAGTGTTTCCAGCTCCAAAATCCAGTCCATCTCATTCTCCACAAAAGTTCAGAGCAGGGCCCGGCAGGGATGCCTGTAGCCCAGCACTCAGGAGGCCCCAACAAGGGAATTGAGTTCCAGGTCAGCTTGGGCTACAAAGTAAGTTCAAAGCCAGCCTGAACTACATAGGGAGACCTTGTCTCCAAAAACAAAAACAAAATAATAATTTTTAAAAAACTATTCAGGAAAAAAATTCCTGTTAAGAAATCTGATTTAATTGGTGCTTTAGCTATAACTACCTGGAGGTTTCTGCTCACCTTTCAGACTCTATATACCTATTTTGATGTTTACATCTATAATATTGAAACATTATGGAAAAGATGTGGTTTGAAGTTTTAAGAATAAGGTATTAAGAGGGTGTGGTGGTACAAGCCTGTAATCCCAGCACTTGGGAGGCTAAGACAGGAAGATCTCCAGTTGGATGCCAACCTAGGGTAGATAGCAAGATCCATTTTCAAAAAGCCAAATAATATACGGTTACTGAAAAGCACTCTAAAAACAAACCTGATTTAGAAGTTTAAAAAAGAAAACTCTCACTTAATGAATGAAATTTCACCCAAGTTCTTTTGAAAATAGGATAAAGGTCATTAAAGTCAATTCTATCTTGCCCTCATGAATTCAAAATTCATAATTGTACATTTACTGAGCACCTACTGTTCAGCGTGCTCAACTACACATTGTGTTGGACATGATTCATCCAAAATATTTTACTTTCTACTTTAAAAATAAAGATAATCATAGGGCACCAGGTAACTATTAATTGTAGGTTTCTAAGTATGCTTGTTAAACCAAAAAAGGCTATGCTCTGAGGAGTGGAGAAATCCAGACTGCCAGGATCAGCAAAAGTACATTAGAAAATTAATAGCCTCCATCCTTAAAACACCCCAAGAGAAGGAAGGGAGTGATTCAAACTATTAGCATGTGCCCAACAACACTACACAATAACAGCCTAAGCAAAACTGCCAGATGCATTTGTAATTAAGAGGTCCAGGGCTGGGGATTTAGCTCAGTGGTTCTGCCACCTGCTTCACAAGTGCAAGGAACAGAGTTCAATCCCCGGTACCAAAAAAAAAAAAAGAGGTCCAGCCTTGATAAAGCATCATCAGTGGGATTTGCCTCCAACTCGGCGGAAGGATTCAGAAAGTAAAAGCTCATGCAAAACACGAAAAGCACATTTAAGCATAAAATGCTCAAGCTGTGGAAGATTTGGAAAGGAAAGAACCAATTTCTTTCCTTCAAACTTGTGAGCATCTAGTTTGTGATGGGAACAGGGCAATTTAAAAGAATAGGGCTGTACCAAAAAAAAAAAAAAAAAGCTGGTAAAAGAATAGGGCTGCAAGGCTTGCCTAATGAGACTCTGGGTTCAAGCCCCAGTACCGCAAAGATAAATACATGAGTAATTAAAAATGAAAACGAAAGACATAGGTTCCGAGAGGAGCTGCTGCATAGACAATACACTGAGATCACTGCCATGAAAAATAAACACTACTAGGGAAATCGGAATAGGCTAGAGTCTTCACCCGGGAATCGTCAGTTTGACAACCTCGCCAGCTTTTAATGAAAGTTGACACACTCCCCGAAAGAGGTCGATTTTTGGAGACGATACCTCTCTCCCATTGACCCAAGGGGTCTGCGGACCGACGGTGGTGCAAGCGCCAAGAGGAAGGCAGCACCAAGCCTAAGAAAGCCTTTTCTGGCTCCTCCCAGGCCTCGGCAGCGCGGCACTGGAGAGGCGGCCCGGCTCTCCGAGACAGCGGCAGGTGTCCGCGCCAGACCCCGCTCGCTGAGTTGGCGGAGCCGCTGCCTCTGCTTCCCTCGCGGCCAGGAGACGAAAGTTGGGCGAAGACAATTCCAGGGCGACGGAGCCGCTCCCCAGCGAGGCCAGGGGGCTGCAGTCCCTCCAGCCCACACTCAGCCCCGGCGGCCGGGAGGACGCACGGGTCACGAGCGGCAAGCAGGCGGACGGGCGACAGTGGAGCCGGGGCTGTTCGGCCCCCTCGCGGGCCGCGCCTCCCTCCAACTTCGGGAGCGAATCCGGCGCGCCCCAGCTGGGCCCACTGTGACCCCACGGCAGGGACCGCAGAGCCCTCACCCGCGGCCCGCACGCTCCGCCTCGCCCCACCCCTCCCTGGGACGCAGCCCAGGCCCCGCAGTCCGACGGGCGGCCAGGCCGTGGCCCTGTGCCCCTTCCCGCCTCACCTGCGAGCCGCGGCCGCTCCGTAGCTCCTTGCCCGGTCCGCGCGCCCCGTCGGGGCACGCACCAACCCCCGGCCGCGGTGACTGGGAAAGCGACGGCCACCGCCGCTTTCTCCTCCTTGGCACAAGCCGCCGCAGTGAGCAGAGAGTCGCGGTCACAGCCCCCGCGGGGGCCAAAGTGAACCTCGCCGCCTCCGGGGCCTCCGCCACCAATTCCCTTCAGTCGTCCGCGCCGCCCCAAGAAAATGTCACCAGAGGCCGTTCCGCTCTGCGCCTCACTTCCGCCCGGAACCACAGAGCCTGCGCCGGCCGGCTAGAGAATCCACTGCGGCGGCAGCCTCTGAAGATTGGGGTCGGAAGCCGGGAGAAAATCAGGTAGCGCCATCTGGCGTCAAGAACCTACGCTCCTCCCGCTGCAGAGTGCGGACTCCGCGAAGCCGGCTTCCCGGGCTTCTTTCCCGCGCGCTTTCCTTCGGTTCAGGGAGCTCCCTTCTAGAAATGTCTATCCCGGAGGGTAGGAAAGCCAGTCTATGCAAGCCAAGGACAGTGCCTTAAGAAGAGGACAGCGCTCCCTTTCCCGTACGCTGCCCAGTACTCACTCCCTCCCGACGCCTTCCCGAATGAAGCACGCAATGTCTGATACTGAGTCACTGAAGCAGGGAGGCTGCTCCCTTCTCTCTTCACTTTTCCGCCGAAGCGAACAGCTCGGCTCAGAAAGACCGGGCTGTGCTCCTCTCGAGCCGTGGCACCAACATCCTGTTCAAGTTTCTGCAGGGGAACCTCGCAGGCCTTGCGGATAGCGCGCCACCTGCTGGTGAGACTGTCTGCCAGGGAGACCCCGCTCCGTCGCTGCGCGTGTTCCAGCGCCCCAAATTCCACCTGTGCAGAGTCACGGCTGAGGTCTGCTGCTCTCCCTGGAAAGAGTGTCGTACCTGCGCTCCCTATGAGTTTTCTGGACCAGTCCTCGAGATGGGAAAGTGGGTGTAGCGCGTCTGGGACGCGGGACCCAGGGAAAGGAGAGGCGAGCGAGGCCGCCTAGGCGAGTATAGGGGAGAAAGAGAAAATGCCAGAGGCCGAGGACAGATTCACAGCTCAAGATCTGGCTCCCTGAAAGCACTACAGGATGCTGAGAGAGGGTAATAAAAGAATTTAAAAGACCTGAGCAGAAAATGTCAAAGGTCTTTACCTTTTAAGGAGCTATACTGGGACTTCAGGCGAGATTCCCTAGAGGAGATTTTTAATTAGGCTTTTATTGACGTATTATCATGTACTATTTAAGAGGTACTGTGTGACATTTCAAAACGTGCAATGTGTAATGATCAAATAAGGGTAATTGGCATATGTATCACCGGGGACAGTTATCATCATTTCTTTGTCTTAAGAACTGCTCTACTAGTTTTTTGGTTTCATGTGTGATTTTTCTCGTACAGGGGGTTGGACCCAGGGGTGCTCCACCACTGAGCTATACTCCATCTCTCTTTTGTTTCTTGTTTTGAGACATCTCCTCGCTTAGTTGCCCAAAATACCCTCAAACTTACTATCCTCCTGTCCCAGCCTCCCTCATATCTGAGTTTGCAGGTGTACACCACCCTTCTTGCAGCTAGTAAACTACAGTATTTTGAAATATGCAATTAATGTAGGTTAGTGGTAGAGCACTTGCCTAGCAAATAAATCCCTTGGCTCTATCTCAGCATCTCAACAACAACAAAATTAATTCAGAGCAGGGAATGGTGGTGCCTGTAATCCCAGCACTGGGGAGGCTGAGGCAGGAGGATCACCACGAGTTCGAGGCCAGCCTGAACTAAGTGCAACACCCTGTCTCAAAAAACAAACAGGGCTGGGGATTTAGCTCAGTGGTTTCACCCTCTGCTTCACAAGCGCAAGGACCTGAGTTCAATCCCCGATACCAAAAAAGAAACAAACAAAAAAATGGATTCATTCCTTTAATCCTCATAACAACTCTGTGAGTTTAAAGCTGTTACTAATCCCCGTTTACAAAGGTGGAAACCGAGGCACAGAGTGACCTGCCCAAGATGACACATTGGTAAATGTCAGGGTCAGATTCCAACATAGTCCAGTGCCACAGTTTACCTTTTAAACCACAACTATCAACTGCTTCCTTGAGATTTACTGAGAACATACTGAGTGCCAGATTAACAGTTTACCTGTGTATGTATTTCACTTATTCTTTGATTCATTTCCAGCTACCTTAGTCCTCAAGGGATTTGAGCTGTTGTGAATTGTGGTGTGGTGACAAAAGCCCAGGCTCTTCCAGGAGAAAAAGAGAAAAGAAAGTAACCACTATCGAAACTGCTGGGCACGGAGGTGCACACCTGCAGTCCTGTCACTGGGGAGACAGAGGCAGGAGGATCACAAGTTTGAAGGCAGCCCATGCAGCATAGCAAGAACCTATCTCAAAACAAATAAATAAGTAAATACAGAAACCCAAACACACCACACACACACACACACACACACCAGCTTCACGGCTGTCAGTCTTGAAATGAGTTAATGAATATGAACCAACTCATTCAGTTTTAAAAGGATTCCTTGATAATGTCATCTCATCAGTGCTACAGAATTACTGAGGTAGGACCCTGACTGACAGGCTACCATCTTGGCTCCCTCTCCTGCATGATCCTAACAAGTCAATTCCTCACAGTGAATGGACCACAGATTTTTGGAGGTTTGGTCATTTGACATTCTAATTACTAATGTTTCTATTTTTATTACTACCTTATTTTCCCTCAATGCTAGGGGTTGAATCCGGGCTTCATACACACTAGGCTGAGTGCTCTGCCCACTGAGCTCCATCTCCAGCCCCTACTACTATGGTTTAGTTATTACAGAGACAGATGCTTACTTGTTTTGGTGTTTGTTTATTTGAAGATAGTTTCTTCCTCTTCCCCCTCTTCCCCCTCCTCCCCCTTCCTCCTCCCCCCCCCTTCTGAAACAAGAGGGGCCAGCCAATTCATCCTACTTCTGCCTCAGGATTGTATCCTAGAGTCTCCTATACATCCAGTACTCAGCTCTTCAAAAAGCTCCTGAAGCTGGGTGTGGTGGCATACACCTGTGATCCCAGCACTTGGGAGGCCGAGACAGGAAGATTGCCATGAGTTCTAGGCTAGCCTGGTCTATCTATCTAGTGAGTTCAAGACCAGCCTGAACTACATAGTGAGACTTTGTCTCAAAAAAACAAAACAAAAGCTCCTGAAATGCTATCTTCTCCATCAACCAGCTCCATTAGGCACCTTCCCATCATTTCCACCCTGCTGCCCATCCACCCTGGCCTCTCACCACCTGTCAAGACTCCTCTGCCCAGGGATCCTCTCCTATAGCACATCCACCCCTTGGCCCGCCTACACTGTGCTACGGAGCCACCTCCATGGCTCTCCTCTCCGCTGTGTCACAGCTTGTCAGAATCAGTCTTAACACCATTTTTTGTACCCAGTGTACCCCCCTGGAATGGGGCTGGGCCTCCAGCAGGTGCCTGAGCCTCAGCATCAGAAAGTGGCCAGCCTGGCTTTGCTGGTGATCTGTTTCTTCCTAAGCAGGTTACTTCCACCATTTGCCCTGTAGGATGGATGCCAACAGACAGGGGGTTTTGCTCAGTGGTAGAACGTTTACCTAGCATGCTTAAAGCTCCTGTTCAGTCATTAGCAAAATAAATAAAGACATAAATAGTCAAATAAATAAACAATTAGAAGGACTCTTTAGGTAAAGGAGAGACCCTTTGTTTCTCTGGTCTGGGCTTGCCCTCCCTTCCTTCTCAGATTGCTAAGCACTGGGCCACCACCTGCAACATAACAGCAGAACCAGAACCCACTGGGATTACACAGCATCCATGACAGGCGGTGGAACCTCTGCATTCTGAGCCACGTACCCACAACCGGTTGCCACTCCACAGTTAACTTGCCCTGCTCTTCCTCACCAGGTCATTCCAGGGAATGCAATTGTAGCCTCCATGTGGGAGCCATCCTGAAGCATTTGAAGGATCCCAAGTGGTGGCAGGGCAGATAGTCCTTGGGACCAGAAGCTCTGGAGTCTGACAGATCTACTTCTACTTCTGGCCTGTCCGGCAAGGACGATCTCCTAACACTTCTTTCCAGTCTCTTCCGAGGATGAAGTGGACGGACCCACGTATGTCAAGCTCTCAGCACATTTCTAGCTCAGAGAGAATGTTCTAGAATGGGCTATACTGATGGCACACTTCCTAGGCACACAGACTGTTAGTGCTTGCTTCCAGTAACATTTCCATCTCCACTGGTTCATTTTTCCAGAGCAACAAGTTCACGTGGAACCAGAGCCAGAATGGAACTGTGCAGAAGGCCGTCATGAAAGTGGAGCCAGGCTGTGGCCAAGGGGGGCTGGGAGTGGCCTCTCCCTCAGCTCCCCACCATCCTCTGGGCTGGAAGATTGAGGCTTCACTGTCTTGGGTAAAGTGCTCTGGGACCCAGCTCCAAGTCCTTCTTCCCAATCAGAAACCCAGTCCAGATAGAAAGACTATAAAATTTTTTTAAAGTACAAATAAATACAAAGGACAGTTTTAAATTTATCAGCTAGTATATACTCACTTCGCCTCATTTGTTTTACAGTACTGGGCCTTGATGCATGCTAGGCAAACACTCTACCACTGAGCTACATCCCCAGCCCCTTTTTGTTTTGTGGGATAATGTCTCGCTAAGTTGCCCAAGCTGGCCTCAAACTTGTGACATTCCTGCCTCAGTCTTCCAGAGTGCTGAGAATACAGAAGTCCATCAACACCTCTTTTTTTTTTTTTTTTTGGTACCAGAGATCAAACTCCGGACCTTGTGCTTGCAAGGCACAGGGCGGAACCACTGAGCTAAATCCCCGGCTCTCTCTTTTTTTTTTTTTTTAAATGAAATCACCCTGTATGATTGGGTGCTTGACCCTGTGGGGCCTTTCTGGGAGGGGAGAGGCTCCTTAGACAAACTCATTTCTACTGGCAGCCTCCCTGCACTCACAGCAGCCAACTGTCTCCTTCATTTCCTTTGCCATCTCGCTCCTGGAGACCCCACAGTGTGCTCAGAGCCTGAGGCTAAAGTCAAGGCACGCTCAGCATACGGAAGAGATCTAAGAGTCAGAAACCCGCAAGATGTCAAAACAAGGAAGCGGTGCCAGGTGCCAAGTGGGTGAGAGGCTGGCAGGAGGACACAGCCTGGACAGAGTGGAGGGAGGGGGCTGTCTGGGAGGATCTGGCACCTGCTGAATTCGGTAAAGAAGAGGAAGGAAGCCCCTGTCTGAGTGAAGAGCACAGGTTGTTCCTTTGGGCGCCCAGCACAGGGCCTGGCAGACAGGACACAGTACATGCTCAGGACCCAGGGCCAAGTGAGCAGAGCAACTGACCTTTCGGAGGGGGGCGGGGGAGGCCCTGGGCTATGTGGAGGGCAACACCCCAAGGGCTAGGCTCCCTGTGGCTAGAGAGAAAGCATCCAGTTAAGAGGAAGGGAAGGCAGGTTGTAAGAAGCCAGGCTTTCACAAATTAATTAATTTTGTATTAATTGTATTTGAGAGGCTGGGGATTGAGCCCAGGGCCTCATGCATGCTAAGCAAGAGCTCTACCTCTGCGCTATACCTTCAGTCCCTCCCTGGGCTTTATTTTTTAGGCGCAAATGGAGAAGCAGCAAGTGATGTTCTTACCTAGACTTCTAGTGAGTGTCATGGGGTCAAGACCAGCAGAGCTGGGTGTGATGGCTCATGCTTGTAATCCCAGCACTTGGGAGGCTGAGGCAGGAGGATCGCCTGGAGTTCAAGGCTAGCCTGCACTACAAAGCGAGACCATGTCTCAAAAAAAAAACCAAAAAACAGCAGAAAGCTGGACCCTCCCGAGCTCACTGACCCACTTGGAGAGGAGACAGCAAAAGACTGTATGCTGACTGCAGGAGTTGCAGGGGAGCCCAGGAAAAGAAAGGCTAACTCTGAAGACTGCCGAAGGTGAAAGGAGGGGAGGAGGGGAGGCTCCAGGTCTCATAAGTTTCTACCTCTCTACAGATTCCCCTCTGAAAGCGCGGCATTTAAATAAGAAAGATCAGAGGGGCTGTGGTAGAACAGAACTATATATCTATGTGGACTTTGCCTTGGGTCCTGGCAGGCAGAGCCTGACACCCCAGGAATTTCCTGAGTGGGGGAATCTTTTGTTATTTACAAGGAGCCCAGCTCTACTGAACCTGAGCTTATGTTAATGAGGTAACTCTGGCTGCGTCACCCCAGGAATCAACTGTGGCGAGATGTTTGGGATTTTCAGCCCTAGCCCCACCCCATTCCCCTCCCCACCCCCACAGATGGGACAGGCATAGAGATCGAATTCAGTTCCCGAAGACCAGTGATTTCACCCTGCATGCTTCTGTATTGAAGCTTCAAAAAACTCCCCAAAGCATGAGGTTTTGGGAACTTACTGTTGAAGATGTCAAGGCCCTGGAGGGTGCGGCTGGGGAGACCGCGTGGATGCGTCAATCCATCGAGCGAGCCGCCGCCCCCTTCCCTGCCTCTTGCGTCTCCTCCATTTGGATTCCTGCGTTGTATCCTTTGTTACAAACTAGTATTTCTGGGACATAGCTCAGTGGTAGGGTGCTGGTCTACTACCCTTGCGGCTCTCGGTTCAATGCCTGACACTGCAAAGCTAGCTAGTTAGTTAGCTATCTATCATCTATCTATCTATCTATCTATCTATCTATCTATCTATCTATCTATCTATATTAAGCTGGTAGTAGTAAGTAAAGTACTTTCCTGAGTTCTGTGGGTTGTTCTGGTTAATTAGTGAATTTAAGAGGGAGATGATCCTGGAACATAAATGTGAGTAGCCTGGGGACCTCTCTGGTGGCTGTTGTGGGGAGCTGGGGCAGTGTTGGGACAAAGCCTTTAGCCTGTAAAATCTGCCCTAACTTCGTAGACAGTATCAGAACTAATCAACTCATTGGACACCCATTCACTGGTGGAGAATTGGTACTGGAAACAAACAGGCATGACCCTAAAATTTTGACTATATAAATGTTATATTTGGTTGGAAAGAAATATGTCACATTAAGAACAGTCCTAGGGCAAATCTCTCTTTTAGGTTCATCATCTCTCTTCCATCTTCACCTTTTAGCTGGCACTCAATGCTGCCATGACTTAACACACCAGAAGGTGACTTGGTTACCACTTGCCTTTACCAGTGTTTTTGGTTGTTGTTGTTATTATTTTTAGACAGGATCTCACTAAGTTGCCCAGGCTGTCATCAAACTTGCAGCCCTCCTGCCTCTGTGCCCCCCAAGTAGCTGGGATTACAGGCACACACCACTATGTCCAACTCTCACTGGTATTGAGACATAAAAGAGTGCCTCTGAAGAGGAATCCATAGAATTAATCTCCCCTGGTGACTTGTGCAGTACCAGATCCTGGTAGGGGAGTGGCTGCTGCAAACTGGGGATCATCCCAGTATTCTCCATTTGCACAGATTAAGCAACCCGCCCCCACCACCCCACCTGACAGCAGCAAAGTGTGCAGGCAGGGCCGTTTGACTCCAAAGATGTTTATTGGAAGCCTGCCCACTCACAGCAAGGCACACTGGTAGGACTTTCCCAACAGCCAGCAAGGAAGGCTTACGAAGGAGGAAGCTGAGGCTCAGAAAAGACACAAGGTCACACAAGTGAAGGAAGCAGAGTCAGGATTCCTGGAGGAAAGGTGCTCGCCACCCTCCAGGACACTGCTGTCTGTCTAGTAAGAGGGGTCATCCCACAAGCAGCACAAGAGGCTAAGCTCAGTGAGGAACACATGAAAGGGAGACATTCACTCCCAAGGGCAAGGACTTGATGGAAGAGGAAGCTTTTAAAGAGGGCCCTGTGGAAGGGCTCGTCTTCCAGGGAAGGCAGTTAAGAGGAACATCCCCTGGGGAAAGTCTGCTCTGAGGAAAGGTTGGTGTGGGGACTGCCAGGGTAGGGCCTGGCTCTGGAACAGGCATACTCTCGTCAAATGGTACAGCAAGAGTGATGCTTTGGGCCCTTACCCTTTTCCTCTCTGAGCTCTGCTTCTTTGTTTTTACAATATTAGGAATTGAGCCCATGGCTTTGCAGTGTGTTAGGCAAGTGCTGTAGCACTGAGTTAAAACCTCCTCCCTGTGGGACTGCATAACTCTGTAATCATAAAACTCCCCTAGCCCCAACTGTGATTGAATGTGAGTAAATAGATAAAGATGCTTGTTAGTTCCGGGACACTAGATAAGATCTGTATCAGCCATAATTATTCAACTCTTTGTTCGAAAACTGATGTTCTGGACACCGCTATCTATAGAACAATCTACAAAACATCTGCTGACCATCAGTACATGTCAGGCTAATTAACATACAAATGTAAGACCACTAACCTTTGTTCCCTCTTCTGTAAATTTCACCTGTTAACTTCCCTGCAACCTCCTATAAAAAGAGCCTCGGACTCTGGGCTGAGGGCCTCTCTAAGCTACTTTGCTTTGGGAGTGCCATCTGGCCAGACTAAGGTGTGTTTTACTTTCCAACTTGTCCGGTGTGTTCCTTCCCGGGTGTTCGTTTGGTAAGGCCAGCATCTTACATCCCTTCCTTTTTTTTTTTTCCTGGTGGTACTCTGGGCAGTGAACCTACAGCCTTCACACTGAGCTATACCTCCAGTCATTTTGTGATTTTGAGACAGTGTCTCACTAAGTCTGAATTGCCCAGGCTGGGCTCAAATTTAAAATCCTCCTGCCTCAGCCTCTCAAAGCAGTGGGATTATAGGTGTGTACCACCACATGCAGCCCATACCTCCAATTTTTTTTTTAATGTTTTTTCTTATTAATACCAACAACGTCCATTTGTATAGAATTTAACATGAATGTGTACCCTTTCATAAGTATGATTTTATTAGCTCTTCTAAAACAGCCGTGGGTGGGAATTGTTACCATTTTGCAAAGATTATGTGACTAACACAGGAAGATCCTAAATAAATCCTAAATGAATAAATGACTTGCCCAAGATTACCAGCACTAAATGGGAGAGGTAGGAACAAGCTTTTCCCTGCTGCCTGTAAATTCCAAACTTTCTGCTGCCATCCATATCTGGAGGACTTAGCAATGCTGTTGTCTGTGTGTATTGTGGGGCTGGGAATTAGACTCATTATTGTGTTTTACAATGTGCTGATCATTTGAAAAGGCTCTAGGCATGAGAACAATACAAGCATTCATTAAAGTACTTCATAGACTGACAGCAGCAACAATAGCCTAAATTAAAAGCAGAGTGGCTCATGTGACCCCTCTTTTGAGCAGTGGTGCAAAGGCATCAGGCCTGGAGAAATGGGATGGGCTCCTCTGGAGAAAGACAAAGCTTGAGATTTAGAGTCTGCAGGAGAAGCAGCAGGGTGGGTGAGTGGAGTCACCAGCTAAGTGGCCAAGCCCTGGCCCCTCAGGACACAGGCAGCTTGGAAAGGCCTCCTCGGTTTTTCTCCTTCTTCTCCTCCTTTTCCCTCTTCTTCTTCTCCTTCTTCTTCTCTCCCCCTCCCTCCCCCTCTTTTCAGTATTGCGGATTGAATCCAGGGCCTTAGCTCTGAGCTACATCCCCAAACCTTTTTATTTTCTCTTTTCAGACAGGGCCTTGCTAAATTCCACAGGCTTGAACTTGTGATCCTCCTGCCTCAGCATTGAAGAGTGCTGGGATTATAGGTGTGTGCTACCACACTGGGCACTAACTTCATTTTTTGGAGAAATGTGTCCTTGAAGTGCTTTTCGATTTTGCTTGTGGGTTCTTCCATTAGCTCAAGTCACTGGAAGGGTAAAAATCCAGCCTGACAAGCAGGGATCCTGAGCTAACAGGGAGGGCTCACTGAGTGAAGCCAGGCCTCCAGAAGTCCAGGATACCTGCAGAGATGAAGGGGGAGCCTCACAGCTGGCCTCATTCTTTGCCAAGAAAACACATACCGAAGAGCTTTAGGTCAGCCAGAAGAATAAGTGAGATATGCAAGAGCCAGTCCCTGCCCTCAGAGAACTGAGATTTTGTTAACAAAATTCAGGATGAAACTGTTTCCTGAATGAGTTACCTTCATTACAGGAAGCTGTTGTTTTAATTTGTATCTCTCAAATGACCAGTGATGTTGAGGATTTTTCATATATTTATTTGCTGTTTCTACTGCTTCCTCTGAGCAATGTCTGTTCATTTCAGATGCTCATTTTTCGATTCTTTAAATTTGGGGGGGGGGGTCTGATTTTGGGGGGGGGTCTTTATACATTGCAGATATTAGTCCTTTGAGGAATAGCTGGCAAAAATATTTTCCCACACTATGTGTTGTCTCTTCACTCTGTTGATGGTTTCTTTTGCTATGAAAAAGCTTTTTAAAAAGATGAGATCCCAGATGTTGATGCTTTGTGATATTTCCTGCGTAACTGGGGTTTTGCTCGTAAAGTCTTTGCCTACATCAATGTCTTCAAGAGTTCTACCTGTTCTATTTGCCAGCAGATTTAGTGTTTCTGTTTTAATATTCAGATCTTTGATGGATTTTTATTTTACTTTAGTGCATGGTGAGAGATGTGGGTCTAGTGGGGGTTTTTTTTGTTTTTGTTTTTTTTTGGTACCAGGGATCGAACTTGGGTTTTTGCTCTTGCGAGGCAGGCGGCTGGTAGATATATGGGTCTAGTTTTAATCTTCAGTATGTGGAAAGCCAGTTTATCCAGCACCATTTATTTTATTTATTTATTTATTTATTTTTTTGGTTCCAGGGGTTGAACTCGGGTCCTTGTGCTTGCGTAGCTGGCGGCGAAACCACTGCGCTAAATCCCCAGCACCATTTATTAAAGAGATTATCCTTCTAGTGAAAGTATTTGGCTTCTTTGTCAAACATAAGGTAGCTGAGTATGTTTGCAGTTGTTTCTGCATCTTCTAATCTGTTCCACTGATCCTCAGGTCTTTTTGCTAGTACCAGGCTATTTTTATCACAGTAGCTCTGTAGTGTAATTTCAAGCTAGAGATTGGATACCCTCTTCCTTGCCTTTTTTGCCCAAAATTGCTTTTGCTATTCCAGGTCTCTTCTGGTTCCAAATTTCCAAATTTTAGGATTGTTTTCCCTAATTTTGTGAGACATGCTATTGGTATTTTGATTGGAATTGCATTAGATCTGTATAACAATTTTGGAAGTATGGCCATTTTCACTATATTGGTTCTTCCTATCCAAGAACAAGGGATGTATTTCCATTTTCTGACATCCTCTTCAATCTCCATTTCAGAATACTGTAGGCCATGTAAAGGTCTTTTACTTCCTTCATTAAACTGATTCTTAGGTATTTCATTTTTTGGGATGCTATTGTAAAAAGTATTGTTTCCTTAATTTCTCTCTCAGGGAATTTATTATTTGTGTACAGGAATGCCATTAATTTTTGAGTGTTGACTTTGTATCCAGCTACATCATTGAATTTGGTTATTAAATCTAGAAGGCTTGGTGCAGTTCTGGGGCTCTTCTATGTAGAGTATTATGTCATTTGCAAATAATGATAATTTAACTTCTTTCCTATCCTTATTCCTTTTCTTTCTTTCTCTTGTCTAATTGTTCTGGCTAATATTTCCAAAATTATATTGAATAAGAGTGGTGACAGTGGACATCCTTGTCTTGTTCCTGACTTTAGAGTGAAGGCTTTCAGTTTTTGTCCATTTAGTATGATGTTGGCTGTTGGTTTGTCATAAATGGCTTTTATTAGATTGAGATAAAGATCATCTATTCCAATATTCTGTAGGGTTTTTATTATGAATGAGTGTTCGGCTTTGTCAAACACTTTTTCTGCATCTATTGAGATGATCACATGGGCTTTGTCCTTGGCTCTGTTAATATGGTGTATTATATTTATTGACTTGCGTATATTGAACCATTCTTGCATCCCTGGGATGAATCCATCGTAGTCAGGGTGTATAACCTTTTTGAAGATTTGCTGCATTCTGTATCTTATTGAGGGTTTTTGTGTCTATGTTCCTTAGGGAGATTGGCCTGTAGTTCTCTTTTTTGGTTGGATCCTTCTCTGGTTTTGGTATCAGGGTAATGCTTGCTTCTAGGAATGAATTTGGAAGTATTGCTTCCCTTTCGATTTCATTAAAGAGTTTGAGAAATAGCAGCATTATGTCTTTTCTAAATTTATTGTAGAATTCAGCAGTAAATCCATCAGGGCCCCAGGCTTTTCTCTGTTGGTAGGTTTTCAATTTCATTGACTGGTATTGGTTTATTTAGAATTTTTAGGGCCAGGGATTTAGCTCAGTGGTTCTGCTGCCTGCCTCACAAGCACAAGGACCCGAGTTGGATCCCTGGTACCAAAAAAAAATTTGTATCTTCTTGATTCAACTTTGGTAGTTTATACGTATCTAGGAATCTATTTCTTCTGTGTTTTCCATCTTATTAGAATACAGGTTCTCGAAGTAGGTATAAATGATCTTCTGGATTTCTGCAGGATCTGTTGTGATTTCACCCTTTTCATTCACAATTACATGGATTTGAGTCTTTCCTTTTTTTGATAAGGTTGGCTAAGGATTTATAAATTTTATTTAGTCTTTCAAAGAATCAACTCTTCAATTCATTGATTCTTTGTATTGTTTTCTTAGTCTCTACTGCATTAATTTCTGCTCTGATTTTTATAATTTTTTCCCTCACATAAGCTTTGGGCTTCACTTGCTCTTCTTTTTCTAGAAACTTAAGGTTCAACATTAGGTTTATTTGAGGTCACTCTGATTGCTTCTCAGCCTTTTGGCTAAGATCAAGTGTATTTGAGGTCACTCTGTTTTTCTGATATGGGACCTCATCACTATAAATTTCCCTCATAGGACTGTTTTCATTGCATCCCATAAGTTCTGGTATGTTGTATCAGCATTATTGTTTAATTGTGCAAACTATCCAATTTCTTCTTAATTTAGCACACAGCTAAAATCCCAGCACTTGGGAGGTCGAGGCAGAAGGACTGCCATAAGTTTGAGTCCAGCATGAGCTACATAGTGGGACCTTGTCTCAAAAAAACAAAAATAAAAATTTTTTTTTTCATCTGCGACCCACTGATTGTTCAAGGTGTTATTTAACTTCCATGTGTTTATGGAATTTTGTGGTTTCTTTTGCCATTGATTTCCAATTTCATTGCAGTATAGTCTGATAATATGTATGAGAGAATTTCAATTCCTTTGCAGTACTTAAGCATGTTCTATGAGCTACTATGTGATCTATTCTGGAGAATGTCCCATGTGCAGCTGAGAAAAAGGTGTATTCCAATGGGGTAGAACACTCTGTAGACATCTATTAAATCCATTTGTTCAAAAGTTTAGTTCAGTTCTGGTGTTTGTTGATTTTTTGGTCTACTTGATCTCTATTTCTGACAGTGGGGTATCGAGGGCCTAATAACAACTGTATTAGTGCTTGTGTGATTTTTCACGTCTTTTAATATTTGTTTTATATAGTTGGGTGTGCTGGTATTCGATGCATATGTATTTATGATTGTTATCTCTTCCTCTTGGATTGTTCCCTTTACAAGGATGTAATGACCTTTTTTGTCTCTCTTAATCAGTCTTGGTTTGAAATCCACTTTGTCTGCAAATAGAATAGCTACCCCTGCTTTTTTCTGAGTTCTTGACATATAGTGTATTGTTTTTTATCCCTTGACTTTCAGTCTATGAATTTCTTTTTGATTAAATGCATTTCTTGTATGCAGCATATTGTTGAATCTTGCTTCTTTTTTTTTTTTTGGTACTGAGGATCGAACTTGGGACCTTGTGCTTGCAAGGCAGGCGCCAGAACCACTGAGCTAAATCCCCGGCCCTGAATCTTGCTTCTTGATCCATTCTGCCAGTCTGTTTCTTTTGACTGGTTAATTGAGACCATTTACATTGATGGTGATAACTTTCCTTCTTTTTTTTTTTTTTGGTACCGGGGATCGAACTCTGGCCCTTGTGCTTGCGAGGCAGGTGCTGGAACTGAGCTAAATTCCCGGCCCTGATGGTGATAACTGATATGTATTGATTTATCCTTGTCATGTTATTTTCCTGTTGTTGGTTCCCTTTTTCTCCCCTTCTGTTTAATTGCTTGCCTTGCCTAGTGGATTCATTCTGTTGAGGTTCATGGAGTTATAGTCCTCATTACCTCTTTCTAAAATGCCTTCAGAACATTTTGGAGTGCTGGTTTGGTGGTCATGATTTTCTTGAGGTGTTCTTTGTTATGGAAGTATCTTAACTCTCCATCACTTTTGAAAGATAGTTTTGTGGGTTACATCAATCTGGGTTAGTGGGTGTTTTCCTTTAGGGTTTGAAATATTTCACTCCAAGCTCTCCTTGACTTGAAGGTTTGTGTTGAGAAGTCTGCTATGATTCTGATGGGCTTTCCCTTATAGGTGATTCATTTCTTTTCTTTAACAGCTTTTAATATTCTGTTCTTGCATTGAATTTCTGAAATATTGACTATTATATGCCTTGGTATAGTTTTTGTTTTTTTTGTTTTTGGTACCAGGGATCGAACTTGGGTCCTTGCGCTTGCGCAGCAAGCAGCGAAACCACTGAGCTAAATCCCCGGCCCCTAGTTTTTGCTTTTTGTTTTTTGGGGGGTCATGGCTAATTGGAGTTCTATATGGCTCACTTACCTGTATGTCAAATTCTTTTTCCATGCTTGGGAAGTTTTCTGCCATTACTTCTGTGAAGCTTTTTATGTCATTTGTGCTGTCTCCTGCTTCTTCATTGACTGATCAATCTTACATTCTTCTTTGCATCATCAAACAGCTGTTGGATTTTTTGTGGTCTCTTGCTATTTTTAAGAAATTTTTCTTTTCATGATCACTAACCACAATCCTGTCTTTTATATCTGACATTGTCCTCACATTGGCTCATTCTGCTATGTATATGTTCAATAGAATTTTTAATCTCCTGGATATCTGTTTGAATCTGTTTCATGGATTCCATTTCTTTCCTATGTTGGGCATTCATTGTTTCCATCATTTTCCTAAGCTCCTCTACCTTTTTATCTGTATCTGCTCTAGAGTCACTAACCATATCTTTCATTATGGTCACCATCTCTGTAGTTATCTAGGAAATTATTTCTGATTTGATTTTTTCTAGAGCCTCATTTATCTGCTTTGTTACTTCCACTATTACCACTTCAGAGAGTCCAGATGGGTGGCTTTCAAGTTGTTTCACCTCATTGGCCCAGGTTTGCCTTTTGTGAGCTGAAAGTCTGGGGCTGCATTTTGCTAAAGTATCTTCTCAATTTCTTTCATTTCTTTCTTTTTAAAATTTTTTTTGGTACCAGGGATTGAACTCGGGTCCTTGCACTTGCGCAGTAGGCGGCGAAACCACTGAGCTAAATCCCCGGCCCTCTTTCTGTTTTTTTCAAGATTAATTGCTGGGTTGATGCTTGTAAATTGTGTATGGCAAGTAGCTTTATTACTAGTATTTAGAACCTTTGGGGAATGAATACTCAGATGTCTTTCAGGTATAGCTACCTTCTGAGTTTTGAGCCTGTTGCAAGATTCTGCCTTTTCAATTTATTGGGGATGAGAAAATGTGGCCTGTTTGGCCTAGCCCTTGTTTCTTTGGCACTGGCCTATAGTATTGTTTATGACTCTTAGGCAATCTCAGTCTTGGCATATCAGGAAGAATGACTGATTAGAATGCCTTGGGTAAAGTAGTACAATCAGGAATAACAATAGCATCAAACACAGCCTAAAAAATGACAAACCTTGGTAACAATTAATTTGTCACCTTTAACCATATGAACTAGATTTGTGGTTATATAACAATCTAAAACAAACCAGAAAATTGTATACAGTAAATATGCAATCAGTATGGTGATTTTACCCTCAGGGGTCAAAATTTAAAAGAGGTTGGGGGGAAAAAACAGAGAAATATAAGAAGAGGCAGAGATTAGAAGCAAGGCTGAAGGACAAAGGAAGATTATTCAAACTTTGGGTAACTGATGAAGAAAATAGGAGGTTAAGAGAAAAGGAAGAAATAAAAACAAGAACAGAACAACAACAACAAAAACTAGAAATGATGTTCACACTTATATAAAAACAAGAACAAACAGGAAAAAACCTAAACAAAATAAAACCAAAAACAAGAAAAGAAAAAACAATGAAGAACATAAGGAAAAAAAATGTCCACTTCAAGGTGTGTCTCTGCTATCACTGGTAGACAAATTGGGCACACAGAGCCCAGATCTGTGTTGATTAATCCCAACAAGCCAGTTGTAGATTTATGGTGGGGTAGTGGATAATCCCAGCAAGCTGCAACTTTAGTTCTGGCTGGTTTCTGGCTGTTAGGCTGGAACCTGATTTGTTCAGCCGGCAATACTCCGTGTGCCTCCTGCCAGCTTGAACTTGGCTCCTTGATCTCCTGACAACTTGAATTTGGTTTTGCCTCCTCCTGATGGAGCCAGCCTAAACCTGCTCTGAGTTCTGAGCCCAGTTAGCTCCTCTCCAAGATGGCGATGAGCCAATCATGCTCTCCAGGGGGACACCTGAACCCAAGTAAGTCACCAGCCACTGCAGTCCGCTGTGTCCACTCCTTTGTTCCACTGATGCATCTCTCTGTGGAGGCCTCTGGGGTCTCTAGTAGTCACCATGCATCTGCAGGTTTGAGCCACCCTTCCCACCCAATGAGTCTCAGGGAGAAAGCACCACTTACCATCTCATCCTTCATTTAAGACTCTCTCCTTGCTCTTCCTATGGGCCTCAATTCTTGCTTCAAATCATTGCTGGGTCCTGGGGCCCACTTCCCTTCTTCCTATCTTTTTTCCTGTCTTGCTATGTTCAAGTGTCTGGACACCAAATCTCGGAGAGGCTGTTTCTCTGCTGTTCACCATCTTCCCCTAAGTCCATAACTTGATTTTGGGCCGCCTCTTCCCTCTCCATCCTTACCAGGAGGTGACCCATAGGACTGTATTGATTGCGGCCTTTAGTCTCTGACATGAAGCACCCACTGACTGAAGGGATCTCCCCTGTGTGCCAAGCTTGCCCCAGGCTGTTATGATGACTCATCACTGTCACCAGTGTGTTATGAGGACACATCACTGTCACTGTGTTGTCTCTGTAATGACAACATACTCTCCATGTGGCCACTTTCTAGGAAACAGATGCAGGAATGATAAAGCAAATTTTGGGCTAGTGCAAGGCATGGCAAAATTTCTGGCATAAAAGGGAGGGAGAACAGAATTTCTCAGATCTATCAAAGACACATAATTCATCTATAGTCAGTAATAATCTAGTCCTCCAACTGAAGCATGCAAAAAACATCACTTTATTTCATATACATGAGTTATTTATTTAGCAACACTGGGGATGGAACCAAAAGCCTTGTACATGCTAGGCAAGGACTTAATCACTAAGCCACATCCCCAACCACATCAATTTAATTTCTATTCTAAAGTCCTCACTGAGTCTCATCTCTCTGCCCCTCTCTGCCAGGCACTCCGAGAATCCAGGGGCCAAAAAGTTAGAATGGCTAGTCCTCCAACCATGAAGTTCTGTCATTTACCAAAGCACAGTGGTACACTGTAGCTGGACTCTGTTTTCATGCTGTGACAGTTAAATTGGATTGTCAACTTGATTGGCTCAGGAGATACCCAGGCAACAAAGCACACTTCTGTCTGGGTGGTCATGAAGGCATTACCTTGGAGTCTATATCTGGTCCCCTGGCCCTTTCTCTCTGGCACTGTTCCCTGATCTGCTTCCTGGCCACCATGAACTAAGCATCTTTACTCTATCACATCCTTTTGCCATGATATTCTTTCCTTAGAGCTAGCTGACCATAAACTTCATTCTCTGAAAGAAACCATGAGCCAAATTAAACCTCTCTTCCTTTAAGCTGTGGGTATTGGGCACTGTGTCTCAACAACAGGAAAAACACACATGCCTTGTGTGGGGAGCAGAAATCTTTGCCAAACCTGTAATCCACCAAGGCCTCTCAATCCATGAAGCCAGGCTGGCCATCTCGGTCATGGATACCTGTGTTGGAGGGGGGTTACCCATACCTCTCTCTCCTCTAGGCCTGCAAGATTGCTTCTCTCTCAAGAGTCATCATACTTCATTTCCCTCTGTGCCCAAAAGACACACATGCAACCCAGTTTTAAATTGTTTTAAACAACAAGGAGCATCACTGGATTAGGTATGTGGCACATGACTGTAATCCTAGCTACTCAGGATTACTAGGGCTAGGGGCAGGAAGATATAAGTTCCAGACCAGCCTGAGTAATTTAGCAAGACTGTCTCAAAACGAAATGAAATGAAATATAAAAAAGAAAAGGGCCAGGGATTTAGCTCAGTGGTTTTGCTGCCTGCTGCACAAGCGCAAGGACCCGAGTTCGATTCCTGGTACAAAAAAAAAGCAAAGGAGGGCCGGGGATTTAGCTTAGTGGTTCTCCCGCCTGCCTGGCAGGTGCAAGGTCCTGAGTTCAATCCCTGGTACCAAAAAAAAAAAAAAAGAAAGAAAAGAAAAGGATTAGAGCCAGGTATGTAGCTCAGTGGCGCTACACTTGCCTGGCAAGTATGAGGTCCCGAGTTTGATTCCCAGTACCAAAAAAAAGAAAGAAAAGGATTGGGGATATAATTCAGTGACAGAGCGTTTCCCTAACCCCCCAAAAAATCATTGACCTCAAAACCTTCTGCTCTGCACCAACCCCAAATCCTAGACACAAGGAATTGTCAGCTGGCTGTCTACTGGAAGCACAAGGGGTAGGATAGAATACTGTAAGAAGCACACATTATGTCAGAATGTCATCCTGCCACCCATTCACTGAAGCAGCGTATTCTGGGCACCTGCTTTAGAGTCAAGCACCACTCTAGGTACTGGTCACACAGATGTGACCAGAGGAAGTCCTTATAGAGCAGTGCTCAACCTGGTCCACCCTAGTAGAGAAGAGAGATGTGAGCCCTAACATTAAGGCTGTGTGACTGCATCAGAGAACTATGCACTCAGAGTCCTAGCAACTTAGACAAGGAAGCTGCCAGATACCTTGGCTTCCGTGGAGAGCCTCATGACTCCAAGAATGAAGAAAATTTTGCAGCATAGAGAAGAGGGAAGCCAGGCATAGTGGTGCATGCCTATAATCCTAGCTATGAGGGAGAATGAGGCAGAAGAATCTTTTAAGTTCCAGGCCAGCTGGGCAACTGTCTCAAATAAAATAAAAAGCTGAGGATGTAGCTCAGTGGTAGAGCACTTGCCTGGCATGTATGAGGCCCTGGGTTTCATTTGAAGAAGGAGGAGAAGGAGATGGTAATGGCGATGGCAGAGATGGCGATGGCGACGGAGACGACAGAGACGAAGGAGGAGGAACGCTTGGTAGAAAGATGTCATGGTGGAATAAGGACCCAGGCCATTTTGGGAATGAGTGTGCTTGAAAGTAGACCCACTTCTTGGAATGGTTAAAAGCCACAGTGAGAGCAGTTTGGAAAAAAGAATGAAATCCCCAAAAGAAGACTTACTCAGAACATGGACTATGATAAGTTGTATTTCTTTTCTTCTTGCTAGGGTGGGATATACATATAATAACTCTATCTCTTCCCCTTCTCAAGTTTGGAACCAATTGAGCAATAAGACACAGGAAACAGGTGGACATTTAAATGTCAACTTAATGGCAGATGGCAAATTCCATCAGAGGGACCTGGTGTAAATGTGCCGTCCCCATAGATTTACCGCTGTATAATGGCTAGTGGAGACAGACATGCTCCCAGTTACAGGGAGAGCTGGACAACTCGGGGTTAGGTTTGGTTTGGTTTTACATGGTCAGTGGCTCAGAATATACTGTGTGTAGACAGATGAACCTTCAAGAGAGTACCATGCAAGCCTTAGCTGAGCATGGTCAGTTTGTTTCCTGAAATTCACCAATTTGGTAAGTCATTTTTCTTCCCAAGAGAGATAGGTCAGAGACACTCCAGGAGTGTGGCTCAAATGGAGCCCTCTCCACATGGAAATGCAAGGAGTCAGTAATGGTGGTGGTTCCATATCACAACCCACATTCACTCTGTAGGAACTGATTATTATTATTTCCTGAAGTAAAGAATTATCTCACATTTGGGTAGAAGTCCAATTTTTATTTTTTGGTAGTGCTGGGGATTGAACCTAGGGTCCTGCATATGATAAACACACTGTACCATTGAGCTTCATCCATAGCTCAAAAACAAACTTTTCAAAATACTTAAATAGGGAGCCAGGCATTACGTAATCCCAGCACTCAGGTGGCTGAGGCAGGAGGACAGTAAATTTGAGGGCAGTGTAAGGTACATAGTGGACTCTGTTTAAAATAAAAACAAAACCAGAAATCACCTAAGCCTATTCGCTCATGTTGTAGATAACCACATCCAGGCCTAAAGGGTTAAGAGACCAGCAAAGGGCCTTAGCGTGAGTATCACTGGCCCTCCAGCACTACCAAAAGCCACCAGTTCATCTGACATAAAAGTCTCCAACCTGAAGCTTTCATCTTTGTATTCTTTTCTCTGCAGCAACTGTCCTAAAAGTTAACAGAACTGTTTCAAAAGAGGGAATTCAAATAAAGAGATTCTGAGAGCATCTGACTCCTCAGAATGGACTCACCATGTTTGGCCTAAGAAGTGTATTTGTTCATATTTGCATCCCAGTGCTGTTATGGCTTGTTTCTAGATGTCCCCCTAAAGCCTCATGTGCTCACATGTGGGGCTTTTTGGAGGTGGCTGGATCTAGAGTATATGAATGTGAATTAAGGGCGTGTGATAACTAATGAGTCCACAGATTGGTTTAGCATAGTTCTGGGTATGGATAAGGGGAAGGCCCACCCTTGCTGTGGGCGGCACTAACCAATAGGCTTACATCCTGAATGGGATGAAAGAAAAAGTTAGGCTCCATGCTGCTGCTTCCCTGGGTTTTCTTTCTGCTTGCCCTCCCATGAACTCTTTCTCCTTTGCCATGCCACCCTGCCTTGGAGCCAGCCAACTATGGACTGAAACCTCTACAAACTATGAGCTAAAATGTACATTTCCTCCTTTAACTTGTGGGTGTCCTGTATTTTGTCCCAGCAACGAAAAAGTAACTAAGACAAGTATTCAATATAGGAAAGGGTTTGATTTATACTAGGTCTCCATTCCTTTGAGCTGAATACATGCATGAATAAATGTAAAGCTGGAAGACTGAAGATAAGAAATACAAAAATCCCCCCCATGAGTGAAGATAGATTCCTGAAATAATAGAGCAGTGAACTTGACATTGACCTGAGGCCTCTGCTGGCCTTGTACTCTGGCACCTAGCCCCATTCTTCAGGGATCTTTAAAGGTCATCTTGGGCTCTTTCCTCTCGTTCATCCTCATATCAAATTTGTTTCCAAGTTCTCTCATATCTCCTTCTTTTTCATCACTGCTGCCACATCCCAGCCTAGGCCCTTATCGCTTCGTGCCAGTCTGGACTCATATATCTGGCGGGGGTGAGCTCAGAGTCCTGGGAGGAAGCTTCAAGGCCATCTCAGTGGATCAGGCTGCAGCTGACACTAGGTTCCTGCCCCCTCCCCCTCCCTGGCCTAGGTTTTCCTCCCTATCAGCGCCTGCATCTGTACCTCAGCCTCTTCCTTCCAAGGAGCCTTCAGTTTCTTGCTCAGCTAGATCCTCCCCATATTTTCAGGGTTTCTTTACCACCTCCCCCAGACCCCTACCTACCCCAACCCCTTTCTCAGATTTCAATTAACTAGCCTAGCTGTCCATGGGTTGCAGCAAATTTATTCTCCCTGAAATAGAAGTGACCCATAACAAGGTTTAATGAGCTCATCCCCCAAGGAATTTAATAAAGGACAATCCCTTCAGCCAGTCAGATGAGAGTGTCAGCTGTGCGAGAGGGAGTATCTGGGGGAGGAAAGGCAGAGGCAGATAGCAGTGGATGTGGGAAGCAGGGAGACTTGGCAGATTGGCTGGGTGGGAGCACACAGAAGCACAACTTCATCCACTTGAGAAGTTTGCCAGGAGCTAGCAGGAAACCTGATGCCCTCTGACTCAGCTCCCCATGAGGCCCCCAGAGCAGTTGTAGAGGTCACACAGCCCAATGGTTCAGAGGCCTCAACACAGCATTTGCTGCGAGGGGACCCTTTGCCTTCTGAAATGAACAGATATGGGGCAGATGTCCAGGATGGTGGACCTTGCCTTAAAAGCAGGGAAGAGAGAATGTTTGTTTGTCCTGCTTTTGAAAGTTGATCGCTTCTGTAACCAGGAGCAGTGCCAGCTGTGGTAGATGGGTCCAGCTTGGCAGATGGGTCACTGGGGACTCAGGATGTGTCCTCTGCTGTCTGTATTTTTCTGTGTCCGTGCACCAGTCGCCTCAATACATACCTCTCTGGGACCCACAGTCCTAATCTCCTCACCCCTTGGAGGATCAGTCTCCCTTCTCCCAACACTAGAACACTTGGCATCTGCCTCCCACGGTCTCCCAAAACTTGAGCTGGACAGATGCCCAGGCTTGACCCTGTCCTACCATCTCCTTGAGTTACAACTGGGCAGCAGAGGCCCAAGGAGGTTAGGGAGGTCTCTAGGTTCCTACACTGCATAAACACTGCCAACATCTAGCAGATTAAAACAACACACACTTCGCTTGCTTTTTAGTGAGGAGGCCAAGCTGGCATGGCTGATAGCTCCAGGTCTCACTGGGCTATAGCCAAGATGTGAGCTGGGGCTGCACAGCCACCAGAGGCTCAAGTTGGGGAAGGACTCCCCCCCACCCCGCCAACACACACACACAGCTCACCCAGGCTGTGGGCTGATTCTTCTTCCTGCAGTTGAAGGACTGAGGTCCTCTTTTTCTGCTGGTGGTCAGCTGGGCACTATTACAACTAAAGGCTGCCCACAGGTCCTTGCCAAATGGCCCCTCCATAGGTCTCACAGCATGACTTCTTCAAACCCAACAACTGAGAGTTCTGACCTCAGGGAGGGCCCAGTCGTTTTTTGCAAAGACTCTTACCTGATTAAATCAGGCCCATTAAACCAAGAGTTTTTTGGGTTTTGGGTTTTTGTAGAACTGGGGATCAAATACAGGGCCTCATGAATGCTAGGCAAGTGCTCAAGCACTGAGCTATACCCCCAACATTCTCCCCTTTGATTAAAAATCAACTGGGTTCAGCCAGGCTTGATGGTGCACACCTGTAATCCCAGCACTTTGGTAGGCTCAGGTAGGAGGATCACAAGTCTGAGCCCAGCCCCAGTAATTTAACAACTCAGCAATGTCCTGCTTCTGAAGAAGGAAGGAAGGAAGGAAGGAAGGAGGGAGGGAGGGAGGGAGGAGAGGGAGAGAGGAGAGGGAGAGAGGGAGGGAGGGAGAGAGAGAGAGAGAGAGAGAGAGAGAGAGAGAGAGAGAGAGAGAGAGAGACTGAAGATGTATCTCAGCCCAAAGGCCCTTGGTTCAATCCAACCCCGAATACTGGAAAAACAGTTAATTGGCTTGACATCTTAATTATAACTTAAAAAAAAATCTCTCCACCTGCTGGGCATAGTGGTGCCTGCCTGTAATCCCAGCATTTGGGAGGCCAAGGCAGAAGTATTGCCACAAGTTTGAGACCAGCATAGGCTACATAGTGAGTTCAAGGCCAGCCTGAACTACATATTAAGGTCCTATCTCAAAAGATAACAAAAAAATCTCCACCTTTTCATTGTAGCAATGAACACGTCTATGTAATTAGGATTTTTCAGGGAGACAGAACCAATAGGAGCTAGATGAAAGAGGATTTATTGGGCCGGGAATTTAGCTCAGTGGTTTCGCCACCTGCTGTGCAAGTGCAAGGACCCAAGTTTGATCCCCAGTACCAAAAAAAAGAAAGAGGATTTATTAGGGGAATTGGCTCAAGTGATTATGGACACTAAGTCCCAGGACACTTACAGAGATTTCAGTAGCTCAGTCCAACTTTGAAAGCCTCAGAGCCAGGAAGTCAAAGGTGTAACTCAAGCCTAAGGCCTGAGGGCCCAAGAGACACTGGTGTTAGTCTTGGAGTCCAGAGGCTGGAGAGAGCTGAGTTCTGATGTCCTAAAACAAGAGGAGAGGGGAGGGGAGAGCGGGAGAGAAAGGAGGAGAGATAAATTATCTTTCCTCCCTCTGCCTTTGTAGTTCCATCTGGGTCCTCAGTCCACTGGCTGGTGCCCACTCACACGAAGGGCCAGGCTTCCCCACTCAGTCCACTGATCCACCTCCCAGTCGCCTCTGGAAAGGAGCTCACAGACCCTCGGGAAATTGCTATACCAGTGCTCTAGAGTTGTGTTTTTGCTTTGTTTTGTTTTTCAGTGCTGGAAATAAAACACAGGGCCTTGTGCTACTAGGTAAGTGTTCTATCACTGCCCTACATCCCCAACCCTCTAGGTATTCCTTAATTCAGTTGACGCCTAAAAGGAACCACGTCAAGGTCCCACCCACATCCTAAGGGAGGGGGAGGGGTGTGGGGTGTGAACAAGGGAGACTTGAAGCTGAGGGCTGGCCTGGGACCTGCCCACCACATCTGGCTAGGTAACAGCAGAGGTATGATAAAGACCCCAGATTTCATAGAGAAACAAGTCCCTGGGGCCAGCTATGTTTCAGGATTCAGAATGTTCCAGACTGTTGAAAGCAGATGCTTACACCCTAAACCCATAACCTCTTAATGGCATCTGGGATACATACTCTAGATTTCTGCAGTTGACCAAGTGGTGGCCTGGGAGAGGTTTTGCTGCCAAATGATTTCAGGTCAGATCAGGTTTTGCCAAATGCATTATGAAAAACCTTTGGATTTTTAGAGCTCTGGGAGCTTTGGAATTCAAGTAGGGAACCGTGAACTTGTAACAGCTGATGCTCCTTGCTTTCTTACTGTGTGCTAGACTTGGACCAAGGACCTGCATTCTTGCAACCCTGTGGAGAGTTGGGATTTTGAAATATTAGCATTTTCTTCCCTGTAACTCCTCCCCTTCCCATCTTCTCATTCAAAAAAGCTCTGTACTCATCAATGGGTGGAAGGAGGCTAGGTAGACCCTTGTTTATGTTTTCCCAAAGCTGCTCAAGCCCCAGATTGTGGAGGGAATGTGAGGCTTTGACAATATTTGGGTCATGAAAAAAACCAATTAACCAGCTAACTAAACAAACAAACAAAAACAAAGAGTGGAAGTACATCCCCCACACCAGGCTAGGGAGCAGAAAGAGAAGGCTAGGGGTTTCTCAGGAAATGCTCACTGACCCCTTCAGTGAGTTCTTGACATGGGAGAGGTCTCTGGGTGCCCTAGAGCCCTCTCCAGGGGTTCCTCTGTGGTTACCTTCCTTGGAAGTGTTTGGTTTGGGAGACCCTCTCATCTAGTTCATCCTGTCCTGCACCAGGTTTTCTTATGTCCTCCTCCTCTCTGGAGAGTAGGACCTCATGATAAATTGGTGCAGTCCTAGACCTGAGGTAGGTGGGGTGTGGTGGTGCCAGCCTGTAATCCCAGCATTCGGGATGCAGAGGCAGGAAGATCTTCAAGGCCATCCTAGGCTACATAGTGAGTTAAAGGTCAACTTGGGCTGCATAATGAGAGACTGTCTCAAAAACAAACAATAAACAACCAACCTTGAGGTAAGAGAGTGGTTTGGTGCTGGCCTCCTTGTATCCCTGTTAGAGTGAGTCTCACCACGTGATTGATGTTGGCTCCAGACGCTAGGGGACAGGTCCAAGGACTAGGTTTGTCCTTTTTCCTTCCCCTTTGTATTTCAAAGATATGACTGTCCTCTGGTGGCTAAATATGTGTGTTGATGCCCTTGTCTTTCAAACATTCAGGCAAGTGATTGAGATTTGGTGGGATTGGTTGCTGAGTTATTTGGGACCAGAGGTGACGAACCGGATATTCTCTGGTTTGGCTGGCATAAATACCAGACTTCAGCTGGACACAATGGCACACGCATGTAATACTAGCTACTCTGGCAGCTGAGGCAGGAGGATTCTTTTTGGGTTTTGTTTTATTTTGTTTTTTGAAACAGGGTCTTGCTATGTAGTTCAGGCTAGGTTTGAACTCACTATGTACCACAGGCTGACAGCGATCCTCCTGCCTCAGCCTCTGAAGTGCTGGGATTACAGGCATGTACCACCATGGCCACCCTAGGAGGATTCTAACTTTGAAACCATTCTAGACAACTTAGCAAGACCCTGTCATTCATATATATATGTAGCTCAGTGGTAGTGTGCTCTTGGATTCAATCCCCAATATCACCACAACAACCTACAGTTAATCAGACATGGATCATTATAGCTATAAACTTAATGAGGGCAGCGAACCACCTGTTTGGTTCAGTGTTTTATCCTAGTGCCTAGCAGTGGCTAGTGTTCAAAAATGTTAACTGGGTAAATGAATGAATGAACTGCTCCCTCAAAGGGAGCAACCACAACCCTATCCATTTTTACCTTATTTTGCTGCCTCTTCATTGATGCTAAGGAAGGCACTTTAAAATAGTCACCATTTACTATTTATTTTTTAAAAGCTTAGTGGGATGTGGTGGCACACACCTGTAACCCTAGCTACTTGGGAGGCTGAAGCAGGAGGAGGATTGCAAATTCAAGACCATCCTGGATGATTTGGCAAGACCTGTCTCAAAATATTTATCTATGTATGTATGTATGTATTTATTACCAGGGCCTTCACATGGAACTACATCACTAGTCCTTTTTTATTTTTTATTTCTGAATCTCCCTAAGTTACTCATGCTGGGCTTGAACTTATGACCCTCCTGGGTTAGCTTCCCAGGTAGCTGGGGTTACAGATGACACCACTGTGCCTGGCTATAGTTTTAAAAAATTTAAATGATAATAACAAGGATTCATGAGTATGTGAAGCAAGTGGGGCACACACACATCTGGTGAGAGTATAAATTAATACAATCATTTTGGAAAACATTCTGGTAGAATTTTCTAAATTTGTCTTCTGACACAAGGTCTTGCTATGTAGTTCAGGCTGGCCTTGAACTCACCATGTAGCCCAGGCTAGCCTCAAACTCATGGCAATCCTCCTGCCTCAGCCTTCCAAGTGCTTGGATTACAGGGATGCACCACCTAAATTTGAATATCCCAGCAATTTTAGTCCTAAATGCATACATATGTGTAGTAAGTGACATGTATGAGAATGTACAGTTGGTCATTATTTCATGTAGGTAAAAGCAGTGAGATAAAAATGCTACAAGATTCCGCTTAACATAAAGGTCTAAGGCTAGCTAAATCAACATGTCATACAAGTTGAGGTTTTCATTATTTCAAATCTTTGACTTTAAAACCTTTTGAATTGTTGCAATTTTTTATAATCTGTAGATAATTTTGTGATTAAAAGTAGTTTGGGCTGAGCACAGTAGGGCATGCCGCATTCCCAGAACTTGGTAGGCTGAGGCAAGATGACTGCAAATCCAAGGCCAGCTGGGCAAATTAGTAAGACTATCTCAAAATGAAAAAAGGTCTTTTATTATTTTTGGTTCTCTAAGACAGTCTCACTATGTATTTCAGACTGGCCTTGAACTCACTGTGTAGCCCAGGCTGGCCTTGAACAATCTTCTTGCCTTAGCCTTCTGAGTTCTGGTACTGCAGGAATATGCCACCATGCCTAGGTCAGAAGGAGAAAATTTGTTGCTGGGTGTGGTGGCACATTCCTGTAATCTCAGCACTCAGGAGAGAGAGAGAGAGGAGGAAGACTGCAATGATGTTCCAGGCCAGCCTGGGCTACATAGTGAGTTCAAGCCCAGCCTGAACAACATAGTGAGACCCTGTCTCAAACAAACAAACAAACAAACAGACACAATGAAAAAAATTTAAAACCCCTCTAAGGATGTGGTTCAGTGGCACAGTGCCTCTGGGTCAGAACCCCAGTACCACCACCACCACCAAAACAGTAATTTGGAGTTTTTGTTACTTATGTATTTATTTTTGAGGGGTTGTTGGCGATTGAACACTGGGCTTTCCACATGCTAAGCATGTGCTCTACCATTGAGCTACATCCCCAAGTCCCATTCCTGTTTATTAAGGAAGTTTTGTTTGTTGGACTGTTTTCACATTTGAAGGGCTTAGGCATCCCCAGTCTGGTTTTTTAAAGTTGTTAAATCTCACTAGGGAGATAGAGATGTGTTACAGTTTAGCCAAAAAGCAAGTGATGCATAAGAAAGAACTTTGAGTTGTGAAATAAGCACTCGGGGTCCCTGTCCTGGCTGGGTGTGGCATCTGGACTTCACTTTATTTCTGAGCCTTAGTTTCTTTTTTTTTTTTGAGCCTTAGTTTCTTTGCCCATGAGGCTAACATTTGGATTGGACAGTCTCAGTCTGATAGTCTGTGAGTTGATAAACTGCCTCTCTGAAAGTTGAGGGGAAATGCTTATTTATCTGTACATCCTCACCACCTAACATGTAGTGTTTGCTAATACTTACTAAGAAATAAGTGAGTGGGTGCGTGAGGAGAAGGTAGGGCACCTAGAATACCCACTTGATGCCTGGTAGTACGTGATGTGTTTAAGGTCACACTGCAGGGCAGCTTAAGGGCCAGGTCCCATGCTCAGAGCCTGAGCATGCTGCAGAAAGTCTGGATCCTGGTGAAGCAGAGAGCACTTTTCCCTCCCAGCACTGTGGAGGAGGCAGGCAGTCAGCCCACAACTGCTGCTGCAGAATTTCAAGAACACTGTATGTGTGGGAGCTGAGCACTGCACTATGAGCCTAAAAATACAAACCTGCACAATGAGAGAGGAAGCTGTGCCGAGATCAGAAGGACATCCGTGCATCATGGAACTAAATAAAGCTGGCAGATTGGCCTCTCTGGGTGGTGTCTCATCCAACCCACAATATCAGCAGTCCAGGCACAGGGCCATAGCCAGCCTGGCGTGAGCCATCTGTCACATGCTCCTGTGACAATCCATCAAGAAAAAGTTCCCCTGGCAACCAAACAGGTTCCAAGGACATCCACACACAATCCTCAGTCCACTCAAAATAGCATCAGACATACAGATATGTTTTCACATGGAACAGCTTTTCATTCACACTGTACTTTTTTTTTTTTTTTTGCAGTACTGGGTAATAAGTGCTAAGCTACACCCAAATCCCTTTTCATTTCTTATTTTGAAACAGGGTTTCACTAAAGTTGCCCAGGCTGGCCTCCAACTTGTGATTCTTCTGCCTCAGCCTCTCCAGTAGCCAGGATAACAGGTTTATGTCATCATCCTGGCTTCATGCTGTACTTCTTATCCAGTACTCAGCTTCACTTGCTTCCTAAGGAGCAGATGCTGTTGCAGCTAATTCTCTTGTGCTAGTAACTCGAGCCCTTACCTATGTCACTGTTCTTAGTTTAGTATAGGCAAAGGCAAATCTATCAACACTTCTGCCCCTCCCACTGGGCAGAAGAGTAGGGCAAGGGAGAGTGACCCTTTAGGCCATGAACCTCTGTTTTATAGTTTAAATATGAAGTGTCCCCTAAAGAATCATGTATTGAGGGGCCTGATCCTAAATGCAGCAATATACAGAGGTGACTGGGTCATAATGACACTAACCTCATCGATGGGTTAATGCACGGATGCCTTCATAGCCAAATGGGATACTAGGTGGGGGCTCAGTTGAAGGAAGTAGGTCTCTGCAGTGTACCTTTAAAGGTCAGCTCCTGTCTCCAGCCTTTTCTTCTCTTTCTGGCTCTTCCTTGTCCTGTTTCCTGGCTGCCATGAGCTGAGTATCCTTCCTCTGCCATCCCCTTCTGCCATGTTTTTGCTCTGGAGGATCCAGTCATGAACTAAAACTGTGGGTCAGAATAAACCCTTTTTTCTTTAAGTTTTTTTTTGAGATATTTGGTTACAGCAATAAAAAGCTGATTAATACACTTCACATCCAATGGTCCCTATGTTATTGCTACCTTAACTAATTCATACAGCTGAATTTTGGGAAGTTTCATAGACCTAGCAATAGGGATCTAATGAAACACTAAAAGCCAAATGGTCAAAACCAAGTTCCAAAACTGGCTTAAGGCAAACAATAAATGCTCCTGGATTGGAGAAGCAATAGTAAAGTGTATTATCAAGACAACTGGGGCCGAGGATTTAGCTCGGTGGTTCCGCTGCCTGCCCCGCAAGTTCAAGGATGCAAGTTTGATCCCCAGTACCAAAAAACCAAAAAAACCACAAAAAAACATAGCAAGACAACTGAAGAAATCTAGAGTATGGCTTATATAAGGTCATACTATTTCATCAATGTTACATTTCCTGAATTTGATCATTTTACTGTGCTTATTTAAGATGTCTCTATTCTTATGAGAGAGACGTAGAAGTATTTAGAAGTAAAACAGTGGTTCTCTGCAGTTAAACATACAGTCCAGGAGTCAGAAGTGGAGACAAAGAGATGCTCCCCCCCTCTCATAAATAAAAATTTGGTGAGGGGCACAGTTGATAGCAGCTGGGAATAGTACTTTGCATTATTTCTTTTCTTTTTTTGGTACTGGACATCAAACTCAGGTCCTTGCGCTTGCAAGGCAAGTGCAGTGCCACTGAGCTAAATCCCCGGCCCACTTTGTATTATTTCTATCCTTTTACACTTACTGAAGTTTGTTTTATGCCCTGGTATAAAGTTATTCTATCCTAGAGGATGTTCTACATGCACTTGGGAGTTTGTTTGAAGGTTCTAGCAGGGAAGTGCAGCTACTTGTGTACCCTTGACTGAAGAACAGTCCTCCTCTATTGGGGAAGGTTGTTTCTTTGAGCAGGCAGCTTTGGGAAGGACATACATGAAGCAGTGATAGAGGAAGGGGTCACCCACCTAGCCAGGTAGATGAGCCAAATAAACCCTGGCAATCAGTGGGGTGACAGATGTTACAGCCAGATCATGCTCACATCCCCACATGGACTTAAGAATGTATTATTTTGCTGTTGTTGTATGGAGTATTCCATCACAGATGTTTGTTAGGTCTAGTTGGTTTATAGTCTTATCTATTTCCTTGTTGATCTTTTGCCTGTTCTACCAATTATTGAGAGTGAAGTGTTGACCTCTCCAGCTATTATGGTTAGATTCTATTTCTTCATTTTTCTCTTGTTGCTTCATATATTTTGGTACTTTGATATTAGGATACTTTACAGAAAAAGTTTGCCAACTCTTCTCCAGGGCTTACTAAATACATCTTTAATTTATCACAGCCTACCTTCAAGTAGTACCATTATACCATTTCAGGTATATCATAAGAGACTTCCTTCCATTCTTCTCCTCACCCTTTGTGCTATTTGTCATTCTTACTTTTTAGTTTTACATATGTAATAAGCCCCCAAAATATCTTTTTTTGAGGCACTGTTATGGTTCAGATCTAGAATGTCCCTCAAAAGTCATAGGGGGGAATTGAAAGTAACTGGTTGAGGGCACTATATTCATTAGTGACTTGATCCATTGATGGGTTCATGGCTAAAATGTGCTGTTAGGAGGTGTTGGAGGAGGCATGTCACTGATGGAAGAGGCACATCACTGGTGGCATGCCTTTTGAGGGTGTATCTCTCTTCCCAGCTCCTCCCTTCTCTCTCTGCTTCCTGGCTGCCATGCGGTAAGCAGCTTTCCTTTACCATGCCCTTCCAACATGATGTTTCTACCTTGGAGCTAGCCAAGCGTGGACTGAATACCCTGATCTGTAAGTCAAATTAAACCTCTCTTCCTTTTAAGTTGTGGTTGTTAGATATTGTGTCCTCACAATGGGAAAGCTGACTAAAATTGACAGGGTCTTATTATGCAGTCTGGGATAGCCTTAAACTCATTATGTAGTGTAGACTGACCTCAAATTCATGATCCTCTTGCCTCAGCCTCACAAGTGCTGGGATTACAGGTGTGCACCACCACATCCAGCTCATTATTATTTTTGCTTTAAACAACCAGTTATCTCTTAAACACATTTTTTGAATAAGAAAAATGTATTAGCTACCCATGTTTTCATTTGGGGGGTTCATTATTCCTTTGCATAGACCCACACTTCTTTTATTATTTTCCTTATGTCTTTATATGTGTTTATGGAACAGGCCTGCAGACAATGAATTCTCTCAGGTTTGTTGGACTAAAATTTTTTTCCCTTTATTTTTGCTGGCTATTTTGTTGGGTAAAAAATTCTAGGCTGAGACATAGAAAATCTATTCAATGAAAAATTAACAGAAAACTTCCCAAATCTTGGACATCCAGGTCTAAGACACATTTAGAGGGCCGGGGATATAGCTCAGTGGTGCCTCGCCTGCCTTGCAAGTGCAAGGTCCTGAGTTTCATCCCTGGTACAAAAAAAAAGCCATTTAGAAACCCCAACAAGAATGATCAGCAAAGAACCTCTCCATACCACATTGTAGTTAAAATACCAAGAATACAGAATAAGAAAGAATATTGAAAGCTGCCAGTCAGTTACAGAGGCAAACGCATCATAATAACTTTAGATGTCTCTGCAGAAACCCTAAAGGCCAAGGGGGCATGGAATGATGTATTTCCAGAAAGAAAATAACTGTCAACCTAGATTACTATATACAGCAAAGCTACCCTCCAAATTGAAGGAATTAAAGATCTTCTGAGATAAACATAAACCAAAGAAATCCCTACCCCTAAGCCAGCAGTGCAGAAGATATTTAAAGGAATGCTACACATGGAAAAGGAAGAACAGATAAGATTTTTGTTGTTGCTGTTTTTCTTTTTTTTTTTTTTCTTTTGAGACAAGGTCTCAAAATATATTTCTCAGGCTGGCCTTAAACTCACTATGTAGGGCCGGGGATTTAGCTCAGTGGTTCCACCGCCTGCCTTGCAAGCCCCAGGACCAGAGTTCGATCCCTGGTACCAAAAAAAAACAAAAACAAAAGAAACCACTCACTAAGTAGCCCAGGCTGGCCTCAAAACTTGCAGTGATCCTCCTGCCTCAGCCTCCCAAGTGCTGGGATTACAGGCGTGCACCACCATGCCTGGCAAGATAAATTATTGAGAAATAAAAAAGAATCAAATATAAGAAAATGAATAAAATGACAGGAATTAGCATATACCTTCCTATACTAACTCTGGATGTAAACGGTCTTAATTCTCCAATTAAAAGACACAGATTGGCAGATTGGATTAAAAAAACAGGACCCAACTATTTGCTCCTTGCAAGAAACATATCTCACTAGCAAAGACATACAGGGTAGGTGTGGTGGTGCATGCCTGTATTTCCAGCACTTGGAAGGCTGAGGCAGGAGGATCGCCATGAGTTCAAGGCTAGTCTGGGCTACATAGTGAATTCAAAGCCAGCCTGAACTACACAGCAAGACCTTGTCTTGAAAAACCAAGAAATAGGCTGGGGATTTAGCTCAGTGGTTCCCCCGCCTCGCTCACAAGCGCAAGGACCCGAGTTCGATCCCCAGTACCAAAAAAAAAAAAGAAAAAAGAAAAACCAAAAAGCAAAGATACACAAAGACTGAAAAATGAAAGGATAGAAAATAATATTGCATGTAAATGAAATCCAAAAGCAAGCATACTCATATCTGACAAAGCAGATTTCAAAATAAAATTACTAATGTGGGACAAAGGCCACTACGTATTGGTAAAGGGAACAATCTATCAAGAAGATATAACAATTAAAAGAAAAGAACTTATAAAAGAAGATATAACAATTTAAATAAATACACCTAACATAGGTGTACCTATTTTCACTAAGACTAAGCTTAGCTTGTCTTTTTTCATTTTGTTTTGTTTTGTTCTGTTTGTTTTTTTTGTTTTTTTTGTACTGGAGATTGAACTCGGGACCTTGTGCTTCCGAGGCAGGAACCGGAACCACTGAGCTAAATCCCCAGCAGGTGTACACATTTTCATAAAACAAACACAACATAAAGGAACCCAACATAAAGGTCCCAGTACCATACATAATATGAGTGACTTCATTACTCCACTCTCACCAACATAAACATCATGTAGACCCCCCCCAAATCAACAGAGAAACATCAGAGTTAAACTACCCATAAATCAAATGAACAAATGAATCAAATGAATCTACAGAACAGTTCATCCAACAACTAAACAACTACAAAATATACATTCTTCTCAGCATCTCATGGAACATTTTGAATGAGGGAAAACTGAAAGCATTTTCTCTCAAATCAGGAACCAGGCAAGGAGGTCCATTCCCATCACTCTTACCTAATATAGTTCCTGAAATTTTAGCTAGAGCATTTAGGCAAGAGAAACAAAAATTAAAAGGGATACAAACAAGAAAAGAAGTCAAATTACCTTTGTGTGCAGACAATATGATCCTACATTTAGAAGATGCTAAAAACTACCAAAAGACTTTTAGAGCTAATAAATGAATTTAGCAATGTAGCAGGATATAAAGTCAACATTAAAAAAAAGGAATAGCTTCACCAATAATGGACTAGCTCAGAAAGAAATCAGGAAAACAATTTCATTCACAATAGCTTCAAATGAAATAAAATACCCAGGGATCAATCTAACCAAGGAAGTAAAAGACCTCCATAATAAAAACTTTAGAACACTGAATAAAGAAATCAAAGACACCAAAAGATGGAAAGACCTCCTGTGTTCATGACTGGCAGAATTAATATTGTCATCATGGCCATATTACTAAAAGCAATCCACAGATTCAATGTAATCCACATCAAAATACCAATGACATCCTTCACAGAACTATGAAAAAAAAAATCCAAAAATGCATATGGAAACACAATCGAACCAAAATAGCCAAAGAAATACTAAGTAAAAGGAGCAAGTTTGGAAGAATCACAATACCCAATCTCAAATTATACTACAAAGCTAACAAAAGCAGCATGATATTGACACAAAAATACGTATCTAGACCTATGGGACAGAATAGAAGACATAGAAGCAAAGCCATGCAACTAAAGCCATCTGATTCTGGATAAAACAAAAAAAAAAAGCCAAAAATATGCATTGGAGAAAAGATAGCCTCTTTGACAAATGGTGCTGGGAAAACTGGATATCTACTTGCAGAAGACTGAAATTAGATCCCTATCTCTCACCCTGTACAAAAATCAATTCAAAATGAACCAAATGCCTAGTTATAAGACCTGAAACTTTGAAACAGAAGTACAGGGGAAACACTTGAAGCCACAGGCACAAAGACTTCTTGAATAGGACTCCAATAGCACAAGAAGTAACAGCAAGAAACAACAAATGGACTACATCAAATTAAAAAGTTTCTGTACACCAAGGGAAACAACCAACAGAGGGAGCAGACAGCTACAGAACGGGAAAAATCTTTACCAGCTACTCTTCTGACTAAAGATTAATATCTGGAATATATAAAGAACTCAGAAAACAACACCAAAAAAAAAATCAAACAGCCCAAATGAACTGAACAAACACTTCTCAAAAGAAGTACAAAAGGCCAACAAGTATATGAAAAAAATGTTCAACATTGTTAGCCATTAGGGAAATGCAAATCAAAACTACACTGAGATCTATCTCAGCCCAGCAATAAAAGGTACTGTCAAGAATACAAAAACCAGCTGGGTGTGGTGGCACATGCCTGTCATCTCAGCACTAAGGAGGCTGAAGGAGGAAATTCGCCACAAGTTTGAGGCCAGCCTGTGTTACACAGTGAGACTGTTTCAAAAAAACAAAAACCAAACCAAACAAACAAAAAAAAACCCAAACCAGAAACAGTAAGAGGGAGAAGGGAAAGAAGGATGTTTATGGACCAGCTCCCCACAATGAATGTAATCATTATGTACTGCAAACAAATATTAATAAAAATTTTTTAAAATACAAAAAACCAATAAATGCTGGCAAGGATTTAGGGAGTGAGGAGGAACCCCTTTACATGCTGTAATAATGTAAATTATTAGTATAGCCACTATGGAATCAATATGGAGGTTCCACAAGAAACTAAAAATAGAGCTAACACTTAATGTAGCTGTATCATTCTTTGGCATATAAGCAAAGCAATTAAGTCAGCATACCATGGGGATGCCTGCAAACCTGTTTACTATGGCAGAATTCACAACAGGCAAGACACCGAACCAGCCTGGGTGCCCACAAACAGATAAATGGGTAAAGAAAATGTATATATACACAATGGAATATTATTCAGCCACAAAGAACAAAATTGTTATGTGCAAGAAGATGGATGGTTCTAGAGACCTATCAGGCTGAGAAATAAGCCAGACCCAGAAAGACAAATACTGCATGTTCTAACAGGTGAAATCTAAAAAACGATGACAAGAAAGTAGAAGGGAGTCTACTATTAGATAAAAGGAAGGGAATAAGATGAAGAGAGTGTAAGGGGAAGTAATGGAACAAGGGAAGGACATGAGCAAAATATATTGTAAATATTAATCTCCCCAATGTGAAAACTAGGGGAGTGGGTGAGTGGTGACAGAGGGTGGGTGAAAATGATCCAAGTGTGTTATTTGCATGTATGATTCCATCAAAATGAAACCCATTAATCTGTATAACCAATTAAAAAAAAGAATTTAAAAATTTCTAGGCTGACACAAAATATGTCGGTACCTTTACCTGCAATTTCTGATAAATCTGATGTATTCTTTTTTTTCCTCCATGTAGTGTTTTTATTTCCGGGGGGGGTGTACTGGGGATTTAACTTAGGACCTTGTGCTTTCAAGGCAGGCAGTGGCACCACTGAGCTAAATCCCTGGCCCTGTGTATTATGTTTTCCAATACTGGGTACTGAACCCAAGACCCTTGCACTGAACTACATCCCCAGCCCTTTTATTTTGAGACAGATTCTTGCTAAGTGGCAAAGTTGCCTGTCTAGGCTCAAACTTGTAATCCTCCTGCCAGCCTCCCAGAGTGGTAGTTTTATAGGTGTATACTACCACACCTGGCTAATCTTTTAAAAAAGGATTATTTTTTAATTGTGCAGTTAAGACTTTAAATCAAAGTACAAACAGGTATATAGTGAAAAGTTTCTTTTCTCCCTGTACCACATTTCTCATGTCCCTTGATTTTATTTATAGTAGACTATGCCATGCAGTAATTTTTAATATTTCAAAATATTCAAACAATTCAATCACTTCATTTATTATGGCTCCTGGGTTTTGGTCATATGTTTCTGACTCTGATTATTTAAAAAGCATAACATTAAAACTCTTCTATGATTTCTTTAGTACTTTTATTTTTACAAAATTTTATATTTAGATCTTTGATCCTTTGGATTATCTTGACATAGGAAATGAAGTGTAGCATCTAGCACCATGTGTAGAATTACCCATCTTTCTACTCCTGATTTAAAAGGTCATTTTCTCATACACTAAATTCCTGCATATATTAACATTTGGAGGCAAGCAGGTGAGCTGATCAGAAAGAACAACACCAAGTCCCTGGAGAAAGAAGACAGTAGGAGAATCGGCAGAAATTACACAACCTTCCCTTTTCACTTTAGCTGACTGGGTGTATGTGTGACAGCTGTGACAATGTTCCCCGCTACAGATGCTGAGAAACTTTGTTTGTTCTGGAACAGGCATCACTGTGTAGTCTGCCATGTGCCTGAAGTTGAAGGATTCTGAAGTACCCATCACACAGAAAATCCTACACACCGAGCTTGAGAAAATGCTTTTTAATATGAAAATTGTATTTGGGCACAAAAATGCAATGCATAACTCGGGACCATTATTCTGTCAATAAGGACATTATTATCTCAACTAAGAACAGAAATTTTGTTAAGGGATGACAAGCAGATAAAAACCCTGTAAAGTTCTATTCAACTTATTTTGTTAGGGAAAAAGATGTTTGTTTGGCTCTGGTCACAGTTCCATCATGTCTACCTTCTTTGTAAGTTCAGTTTCAATGGTATCCTAAATGGAGAAAGAAATAAAAGGATATAAAACTGATGCTATAATGTCTAATGTTATTTAAAATAAGGGAAACAGGTTCTACCGCCTGCCTTGCAAGCGCAAGGACCTGAGTTCGATCCCTGGTACCAAAAAAATAAAAATAAAATAAGGGAAACAAAAAAACCCATTAGAACAGAAATTTTTTTCAATACCATTGCAAATATTAAATATGCTTTAAACATTTCCTTGTATTTATTTGTTTACTTATTTAGACAGGGTCTTGTTATGTAAGCCAGGCTGGCCTTGAACTTGGGATCCTCCTGCCTCAGTCTCCCCAGTGGTAAGATTACAGGTATGAGCCACCACTCCTGGCTTGTTCCCGTGCTTTTAGACCTCTCTTCTTCCCTCTAACTCCCCTCAAAAGTTTTCAGACTCTTCACTGATTCTAATAAACAACTGAAGGAGGGGGAAAAAAATCTAAAAATAAATCAGTGCAGTGATATATAAATAGATTTTTCTGGGCCGGGGATTTAGCTCAGTGGTTATGCCGCCTGCCTCGCAAGCGCAAGGACCCAAGTTCGATCCCCGGTACCAAAAAAAAAAAAAAAGAGAGAGAGAAATAGATTTTTCTAACGTTTACTCCTATTTCTACAACATTTCTCACATAACTTCTTTTTCATTCGCATCACTACTATTCTCATGACAATTTTGTTTTTGTTTTTTGAGACAGGGTCTCAGAATATAGTTCAGGCTGGCCTTGAATCCACTGTGTCGCCCAGGCTGGCCTTGAACTCACAGCAATCCTTCTGCTTCAGCCTCTCAAGTGCTAGGATCACCGGCATGTACCACCACACCCGACTTTCAACTTTTTGTCTAGCCTAAGTAGGCCAATTTGTATTTGCAATTTTCTCTCACCTCCTCCAATCCGCCTTTCACACTGGTTACCAAACAAACTTCCTAAAGCATAGGCCTGACCAAAATCTAAGCTCTCATCATTTCTCTAGAGCTTAAAAACAAGGAAATACACAGCAACTTTTACTAGTCCCTTACTGCCTCCAAGTTCAACTCTTGCTATATTTAGGACCCTTTATATCATAAACCAATTTATCTTTATCAGTCCTATCTTAGGATGCGTGTTCCTGAGCTGCAGCTCATCACCTGCTACAGTTCAGGACAATGTCATTCCTTGTCTCTTATGCCTTTGCCAGTTCTTTTCTTTTAAAGGAATCTTGCTAGGCTGGCCTCAAACTTGTGTTCAAGCAATCCCCTGACCTCAGCCTCTGGAACAGCAGGAATACAGATGTCATTGTGTTCCACTGCAACCAGCCTGCTTGCCTGCCTACCTGCCTGCCTGCCTCCCTCCTTTCTGGGGTGCTGCAGATCAAACCCAGGCCCTGCACCGAGCCACACCTCCAGACCTGCTTTTGCTAATACTGTGTGTGTGGTATGGAAGATTGAACCCAGGGCCTTGCCACTGAGGTATGTTCCAGCTCCATCTTTGATACTGTGACAGGGTCTCACTATAATCACTAAGTTGCTCAGGCTGGGCTCAAACTTGTGAGCCTCTCTGCCTTAGTCTTCCACAGTACTGGGATGACAGATGTGTAACACCATGCCTGGCTGCTCATTCTTTTTGCCTAGAATATTATCTCAACCCCTCTTCCCCATTTGGGAAATCTATGTAAAATCTTAAAAGACATGAAACAGCACTAAAAATGCATGGAGATGTACCACAAAAAGTATTAAAGGGTGCATGGGAATGATACAAGGCAACTTTGGGACTGTAGTTTACAACTGAAGAAGAGAATGAAAGAGGTTTTAGCTAGATCAGATTTATTTATTTTATTGTTTTGTTTTTGTTTTTTTGAGATAGGATCTCATTGTGTAGTTCAGGCTGGCCTTGAACCCACGGCAATCCTCCTGCCTCACCCTCCTTGGATTACATGCATGCACCACTACACTGGCTATTTCATTTCTTTTTAAAAAATATAAAGAAGCTGGACGTGGTAGTGCATGCCTGTAATCCCAGCACCTGAGGGGCCAGGGGGATCGCTGAGAATTACAGGACAGCCTGGGCTACATAGACCCTGTCTCAAAAAACAAAAAATAAGTAAATATATAAAAATATGGAGAAAGACTCAAAGAACTAGGGCTAGAGGTCCCATTTGACCCAGCTATTCCCCTGCCAGGTATCTTCCCAAAAGAATTAAAAGAATCATACCACAGCAATATATGTGCACCTATGTTCATAGCAATATAGTTCGTAATAGTAAAAGCTTGGAAACAGCCCAAGTGCCCATCAATTGGAAACTGGGTAAAGATGTGTTTTTTAATAAAATGGAGTACTACTCAGCCATAAAGAATGAGAAACTAGACATTTATAGCTAAATGGATGCATATTGAGGCCATACTCTTAGGTGAAATAAATAGGACACACATGTGTAAATACCGAGTAGTTTCTGTAGTGTGAGGAACAAAGTGTAAATAAGGATTATAACAAATAATTGATAATTTGAAATAGGAAGAAAAGGTCCAAAGGGGTAGGGGAAGTAGAAGGGGAAGGGGAAAGGAAAGAAGGGGAAGGAAAATTTTGACAAAAGGAAAAAATGGAAACAAAGTCTATGTAAATAGGGAATGGTGGAGGGGTGAAGGGTGCACACGTAATGGGGAAAAAATAAGAACCGAGATACATCATGTACAAGTACAAGCACCCAATGATAAATGTAAACGTATTGTATACCTAAAATGTACCAATAAAAGAATTTAAGCAAAAAAAAAAAATATGGCGGAAGAATAGGATCTACTTACTAATTCTCTCTTTGCTTCTTCAATTTTCACTTGTGCAAGAGATGGATTCTTTTAAAGAAAAATATAAGGAGAAGTTATAGCGCTTCAGTTCAGATTCAAAGGAGGAAGAAACATACCGCAATACCCTTTCATAAATTTAATCTTGGAAATAGCCCAAATGCCCATTAAGCGATGACTGGATAAAGAAGATGTGGTTTTTTTCATACAATGGAGTGCTACTCTGCCATGAAGAATGATGAGCTTGAGACATTTGTAGCTAAATGGATACACCTTAAGACCACAGTTTGAAATAAATCAGACACACACGTTTACATACTGTTTGCTTCTCTGTTGTGAGAAACTGAAAGTGGAAATAAGGACTAAAATGTATAATAGATATTGAGAAATGGGAAGGGGAGAGAAAGGAAGGGACAGGAAGAAAAAGTAAAATTAGAAGGAAAAAATGGAAACAAAGCTTTTGTATAAGAGAGGGGAGGGGGAAATGGAAAGAAATGGAAAAAAAAGAAGAGGCAGGATATATCATGTACAGATGCAAATTCCCTATGATGAGTGTTATCATTATGTATCTAAAATGTACCAATAAATGTTTTGCTTGAAAAAAAATTTTTAAATTACAGAAAATAGTCAATATATACACAGTACTGAAATTCACCACTGATTTAAATCCTTAGACATGAACCCACAATTTTTATGATCATTTATTGCCTTTGTGGAAAATGAAGAGATGATGACTTTAAAATTAATTACGTAAAAATAATTACCGGCATTAAATCTAAGTAGGACTCCAGCTTTTTCTTCAAAGGTATAGTCTGTCGTTTTAGCTCTGCCAATTTCTAGGAGTGAAAAAAAACAATCACAGAGTAAGAGATAGTCACAGTGCAACTAAGTGGAGTGCCCATTTCCAGCCAGGCACTGTGGCATGCTCCTCTAATCCCAGCACTCAAGGAGGCAGAGGCAAGAGGATTACAAGTTTGAGCCCAGCCTCAGAAACTCAGTGACTCAAACATGAAAAAAGAGCTGGGTGGGGGGGATTTAGCTCAGTGCTTCCACTGCCTGCATCGCAAGCACAAGGTCCCGAGTTTGATCCTCGGTACCAAAAAAAGAGCTGGGGGTAAAACTCAGTGTGAAAGTCTTGGGTTTAATGCTCCATACTGAAACAAACACCCATCCCCCATTTCTGAAATAAATACAAGGCATTAACATAGGATTTTGTTTTTGAGACAGGTCTCCCTATGTTGCCATGTAACCCAGGCTGGTCTCAAACTCATTATTCTCTAGCCCCAGCCTCCTGAGTGCTGAGGTTACAGGTATGTGCCACTATGCCCAGCAGTATTAGGATATGTTATTTTCTTTCTTTATTTTTTTTGTAATGCTGGGGATTAAACCCAGGGCCTCATGCATGCTAGCAAGCACTCTACCACTGACCTACATCCCAACCCAAGGATATTTTGTAAAAGGTATCAAACAACTTCAAATAGATAAGTTTACTTCCAATGGAAATAATGCTTATATGATGTTTAAAATAGGAAAGCTATATCCTCATTTACTAAGAATAAGACTGATATAATCTGTCTAGAAACAAAAGAATGTGATTACAAGTTTTTCAGAATTTTATAAAGGAACAACTGGAGTCTCATACATATTTATGAATTGTCATTTTTATATTGCAAAATCAAAATACAAAAAACCCCTCAAGGATAATACAATAAGGCCGGGAATTTAGCTCAGTGGCCCTGTGCCTGCCTCGCAAGTGCAAGGTCCTAAGTTTGATCCCTGCTACCGAAAAACTAAAATAATAATAATAAAATAGCCAAGTGTGGTGGCCCATGCCTGCAACCCCAGCACTTGGGAGGCTGAAGCAGGACTGCCCCAAGTTCAAGGTCAGCCTGGGCTACATAGTGACAGCCTGTCTCAAAAGTAAAAGAAATTGGCGCCAGGGATTTAGCTCAGTGGTTCCGATGCCTGCCTTGCAAGCAGAAGGATCCGAGTTCGATCCCGGGTACCAAAAAAAAAAAAAAAAAGTAAAAAAAAATAAATGAATAAAATAAATGGCTGGGTATGGTGGCACACGCCTGTAATCTAGCACTCAGGAAGCTGAGACAGGAGGATCTGCATAAATTGGAGGCCAGCTTGGGCTACAGAGTGAGTTCAAGGACAGCCTGAACTACATAGTGAGACCTAGTCTCAAAAAAGCAAAACAAAACAAAAATAATAAAGACAGAGGTAGTGGTGCATGCCTGTAATCCCAGCATTAAGGGAAGCTGAGGCAGAACAAAGACAAGTTCAAGTCCTATCTGGGCAATTTAGTGAGACCCTCTCTCAAAATAAAAAATAAGGGGAGGTGGGGTAAGGATGTAGCTCAATGGTAGAGCACTCCTGGTTTCAATCTCTAGTGCTGCAAAAATAAAAACTTAATATAAAATAAAATGAAGTAAAATACAATATGCTGGATATGGTGGTGTACCCCTGTAGTCCTAGATCCTCAGGAGGCTGAGGCAGGAGGATAGCAAGCTCAAGACCAGCCTTGGCAACACAGCAAGATCCTGTGTCAAAATTAACAAAAAATAAAAAAAGAAATAAAAACCTTTTATTTCTTGCTCTTACCACCAAAACAGACAAAATTCATATAACCCAGAATTGAATTTGGAAACTCCAGGAATTTTGGGCCTTGTACTTTTACCGTCCATTGAAAGAGGAGAGGAGCTCCTAAATTGTTAGCACAGAGACATTCAAGTGTTTGAGAAATAAGTCAACTATACATTACTGATTCTAGCAAAAAGTGTCTAGCCTACAACAACACATAAAGGAGGGCAAACAAATGAAGGATATATACAGCTAAAAGGACAATAAAGATAAAAGACAATAAATAATAGTAAACATAAAGTGCAAAAATAGGGCCAGGGAGGTGGCTCAGTGGTATAGCACTTGCATTGCGTAGCATGTGCGAGGCCCTGGGTTCCATCCTCAGCATGGGAGGAAAAATCAATATCCATAAAGGTCCCAAAGGAAAAGAGAAAAAGCAGATTGTGGACTAATAGTTTAAAGAATATTAAATGAGGTTGAAATAAGTGCTACAGTTTGAATGTCCTCCCCAAAACTCATTGAAATGTAACTGGTACTGTAACAGCATTAACAGGTGGACTCTAGAGTGGTTCAGCACAGCCTCCATGAATGGGTGGGAGTTGGTCACTTCCACTCCCTGCTTGACTTGTGCTCATTTGCCTTTCCACCAGGTTATGACATAGCAGAAGGTCCTCACCAAATGCAGCCTTGATCTTAGACTCCCTAGCCAAATACAGGTCTACTGTTTGTAAATAGACATGTGGCATTGTCAGAGCAGCAGAAAAGACAAGCTCACCTCTGACAGTGCTACTAGTGACTGATGTGACAGAGAAGCATCCATCCCTCTAGCTGAAAGCTGCTCCTATAATTACAAAAAGGTGTTCAGTTAGAAAATTATTTAAAAAGTGATCATAATTAAATATTTTTAACATGTAATATATTAAAAAGTAGCTTACAAATCAGATGAAAAATTATACATGCATCTAGGCCCTTTTACGTTATCTGTGAATCTTTTCTGCACTCACACATCGTGGTAAGATGGGCGCAGAGCTTAAGGGCCTGAGCTTCAGAGCCTGAATGCCCGACTTTGAGTCTGAATCTGCAGCTAAGTAGTTACATAACCTTGGACAAGTTACTTATCCTCTCCGTAGTTCCCTCTTCTGTGCAAGAGACTAATAATACTGCCTAGTTATGAGAATGAAGGTAAAAAGATTTAGCTATGTTCTGCCCTTCATACACACCTCTGCAGCTCTGATTCCAAATCTGAATTCCTCTGCCTTTGCTCTCAGGAAGTCCATGTTCTGAAGACGATTATCAACTTTGGCCCTTTCGGTAGACAGATGGAGCTCTGCCTTCTTGAGATCTCTTTAAAAAGTAAAATTAAAAGCACTTTCTCTTCCTCCTTAGTAAAATTATTATAAAAAAGCCACTACATTTTGGATTTAACACTGGTTTAGTCAATAGTAGATAACTGACTTGCTGGATTCTCTACCATAAAGTTTATATCCCGGTCTACCATGTATTCTTCCAGGTTATTTCCCTGTGTTCCCATGTGGGATTTTCCTCAAGGAGTAATTTTAAGGTAATTTTAATAGAAAAAATTTTATTAGTATATGTTTGAGATACACAATGAATATGTTAATCATGAGATACTGGTACATATATATACACACATATACATATCACATTTTGATCCTTTTTACTTTTCTCCTCCCCTCCCCCATATCTCCTTATCTCCACAAAGTCTATCTCCCTGTTTCTATCATCATTTTTAGTAAGTTGAAAGCAAATCTGAAATATGAGGTCCCATTGGCCTCCTAAATGTGACATGACACAATGCATTGTACACACATTTTCAGTATGAATAAATTTACACAACAAATTACTTGTGCATTTATATAATCCCTATCCACTGGCCTGAATTTCTGAGGCAATGTGGACCTAAAGGCAGACCCCAACATTAAAGAGGGATATCAGAGCTTTAAGTAAAAAAGTGCAACAAAATATAAGGTGAGCCAGGTTCAGTGGCACATACCTACAGAATCCCAGCTATGCGGGAGGCTCAAGTAGGAGGATCATAAGTTTGATCCCAGCCTGGATAGCTTAGGGACTCAGCAAGACCCTGTCTCAACAAATAAATAAATAAATAAATAAAACAAAAAGGACTGGGCATATAGCTCATCTTAGCATGTGCAAGTGCCCAGGTTCCAGCCCCAGTACTACAAAGTAAAGACAAAAACACAATACAAATGTAGTAACTTGTATAAAGTGGTGAAAATATTTACCCAACCATTCCTCACTTCCACTCAGGTCATTTTCTTCTTAAAAATGTTTTATGGGCCAAGTGTTGCAGGGCATGCCTGTAATCCCAGCACTCAGAAGACTGAGGATGGTCAGGGATTTAGCTCAGTGGTTCTGCTGCCTGCCTCGAAAGCACAAGGACCTGAGTTCGATTCCCGGTACCAAAAAAAAAAAAAGACTGAGGCAGGAGGACTGCTGCGAGTTTGAAGCCAGCCTAAACTACATAGTGAGTTCAAGGCCATTCTAGACTATATGGTGAGACCTATCTCAATTTAGCTCAGTGGTGCTACCACCTGCCTTGCAAGCACAAGGTCCTGAGTCTGATCCCCCGTACTGCCAAAAAAAAAAAAAAAATTTATAGATCCTACGTTCTATGTTTTAAAAAATCATATCTACTGCCAGAATTAAGTCTGACAATTCCCCCCTGGTACTGGGGATTGAACTCAAGACCTTGCGTTTACAAGGCAAATGCTGCGCCACTGAGCTAAATCCCTGGCCCTATGACAATATTGTATCACTGTCTTTATAATCAAAATTGTCACCATTTTCAACTCAATTACTTACTCTCGCAGACATTTTTCTAACACTAAAGTTGCAGTCAGATTTTTTTCAAGTTTTCCCAGTTGAAGCTGGAGTTCTTCATTTTTGGATTTGGTACGAAAAAGATCAGAGGTCAAATCATTCACTGCAGGAATAAAACTAAAAGAAGAATCTGGTTACATATGTGAATTAAGGACAATAATTATAATTATTAGTTACATCCGTAAGTAGATGGTCATATAAATCACCTTGTTTCATACCTTTATGCATTTTTTACATGCTGTTTCTATCTCTTGAAATGTCCTTCACTGTCAAAATTCCATCTGTCCTTCAATATTCTGTTAAGATTTATCCCAATCTTGAATTTACTACCGTGGTGGTGGTGGTGGTGGTGGGGGCACTGGGGATTGAACCTAAGTCCTTCACACTGAGCTACATCCCCAGCCCTTTTTCTACATTTTTACAATCTTTGAGACAGGGTCTCACTAAGTTGTTAAATTGCCCAGCCTGGGCTTGAACTTGGGATCCTCCTACTTCAGTTTTCTAGAGTGCTAGGGTTACAGGGGTATGTCACCATACCTGGCTAAATTCACTACCTTTTTCTCTGTGCTCCTAGCTACTGCTTATATATTCTTGTCCTACTACAGCTGTCACATTATGGCAGAGTTTTATGTGTCCATCTCCCTCATCTGAGAGTGAAAAGAGAGGGCCAGGGATTTAGCTCAGTGGTTCCGCCGCCTGCCTCACAAGCACAAGGTCCCGAGTTCGATTCCTGGTACCAAAAAAAATAAATACATGTACTGAGAGTGAAAAGGGATTAATTATTCTTGAAGGCAGTTACTGTTCTATTTATCTCTGCTTCTGCTTTCCAAGGGTTCACACATCTCACCTACAACTGGTGTCTGCTGAATTAACTTAAGGTGAGTAAGAAAACATCTCTGCAGTTCTCAAGCAGAAGTTGCACTGATGGTCCTAACTACCAACAGTGACAATCACATGGACTTGGGAGCCAGACTGAGTTAGAATTCCAACTCTACCATTCACTAATTTGGAGAAGTTATTTAACGTACCCCTTCTGTGGTTCAGTTTCCTCTTATGGTTGTCAGGAGAACCACGTCATTATATAGGTGAAGTGTCTAGCACAAAGAATGAAGGTTCCTACCCTATTCTACGAAATAGGGTAGGACATGATCAGAATTCACCATGCTGAATTAGATGAGTTAGCCTACTGCTTTTCTTATTGTTTACAGGGAACAATGTAAGTGATACCTACTCTTCTTCCAAATATACATGACAACCAACCTTCACAACCTAATCCTGGAAGAAAACACTAAAACAATTAATCAATACCACATTCATCTGAATTAATCTTGCTCACTAGCAAAAATAAGGATTAAAGTCCAGTGCTTTTGCATTTATTGTTAAGTTTCTGTACAGAATTACCTTGAGAATGAGAAAGTACTTAGGTCAACACCTTATAGCAAACATGACTACAGAAATTAAAAATGTCACCGTAATTACCTTGCTAGTGAAGTATCCTTTGTTTCAAGAACCATTGCACTGTCAACCAAAGCATTCAGATACCTGGAACCAGTGCTAGACAGATTGGCAGGGGAAAAATTCACACTCCCCATGAGGAGGTCTTGAAGATGCTTGGCTGAAAAGAAAAGAATTTCATGGTGACTAAGATGTTTTGTCTTTTTGTTTTTTAAACTTCTAATATCTTTAGTGAAGTATAACTCATACCATAAAATCTATGTACCTTAGGTACACAATTCAATGACTTTTAGTATATTCAAGGGAATATATCCATCATCAAATCTATTTTTTCTTTTGGTTTTTTGCGACAGTCTCCCTACACAGTTCAGGCTGGCCTTGAACTCTCTATGTAGCCCAGGCTGGCCTCAAACTTGCAGTGATTCTCCTGGCTCAGCCTCCCAAGAGTCAGGATTACAGGCGTCCTACAGTATGTCTGGCTCCATCATCAAATATATTGTATAACATTTGCATCATTCCAAAAAAGAAACCCCACATTAATTAGTCATCACTTTCCAACCTTCCAACAAAGCCCTAGCAAGCACTTTCTCTCAGCTTGAATTACAGAGCGAGATTGTCTCAACAAACAAACACAAAAAGAAAAGAAAAAAATGTTCAATATCTTTGGGTATTAGAGCAATGCACATCAAGATAACACCGAGATTCCATTTTATTCCAGGAAGAATGGCTATCATCAAGACTCCAAAAATCAACAAATGCTGTAGAGGTTGTGGGGGAAAAGGAACACTTATGCTGGTGGGAATGTAAACTAGTAAAATCACTATGGAAATCTGTATGGAGATTCTTCAAAAAAAGTAAGAACAGAAATTCCATTCAACCTCTGGGTATCTCCTCAAAAGACCATATCACAGTGATGTATGCATACCCATGTTTATAGCAGCATAATCCTGCTAAATCCTGGAAGTTGCCTATATGTCCATCACCAGATGAACAGATAAAGAAAATGTGGTATTTATGTACAATGGAGTACTACTCAGCCATAAAGGAGGATAAAATTGAGTCATTTTTAGGAAAATGGATGCACCTTGAGACTAGAACACTAAGTAAAATAAATCAGACACCGAGGGTTAAATGTCACATGGTTTCTCTTATATAAGAAACTCAAAATACAAGTAATTTAAAGAGTAAATTAGAAGATTATAGGAAACAGACGCTTTGCAGATAGGAAGTGGATCTACTGACAGAGGTACAGGGGAGGGAGAAAGGGGACTGGAGAGTAAAAAGGATTAAGATGCAACAATGCTATATACCAACTCCCCACAATGAATGTATCCTATTGCAAATCTACTAATAAAATTTAAAAAAAAAAAAAAGAAGGCAAGGCCTGGGGGGATAGATATAGGCAAGGGCTCAGTGGTGTAACACTTGTAGAATTTGTAAGGACCTGGGTTATCCACATGTAGAAGAAAAGGTTCTTATGACTAAGACGTGAGGGCTAGAAACAGACTAAACAAATGGAAGGGAAAAAAAAGGTATTCTGTGTGTGAAGCTAAATTCAGGCATTTTTTTGTGTATGTGGTTGTGGGATTGAACCCGTGGGCTCCTACATGCTAGGCATCACTCTGCCACTGAGCTACAACCCCAGCCCTTTTTATTTTAATTTTTTATTTTGAGATCCTGTCTTACTAAGTTGCTAAGGCTGGCCTGGCACTTGCAATTGATCCTCCTCCATCGGCCTCCTGAGTAGCTGGGATTACAGGCATGTATCACCCTGTCTGGCTAGACTTGTATCTTTTTGGGCTCACTGTTTTGCTAACAGAGCACCAATAAAATATTTACTACAGCAGTGCATGATGGCACACAGCTGTAATCCCAGCTACCAGGCAGGCTAAAGTAGGAGAAATGAAAGTTCAAGGCCAGCCAGGGCAAATTAGAAAGACTGTCTCAAAAAGGGCTAGGATGTAGCTTAGTGCTCCCTCAGTTTGAACCACAGAACTGAAAAACATTTTTAAAATATTTCTATAATAAAATTAATGATTTGGAAAGTTAATGCTAAGATAACAGAATGGAAGATAAATTTGGGCAAAATAAAGAAGCAAAGTAAATCCCACACTAATGTTATATGCCTTAGTGTTATAAAATTTGGTTATTTCTATTTATTATCTCATGCAAAACTCTAGATTTAGAGGCTGGGGCAGGAAGAGGGAAAGTTCAAGGCCAGACTGGGCAACTCAGCAAGACCTTGTCTCAAAATATAAAAAAGGCTGAGGATGTAACTCAGCTGTAGCATGCCCCTGGCTTCAATCCACAATATGGCAAAAACAGAACTAAAAAAACACTCTAGACTGAAATCTCACCTTCTGACTCATATTCGTTTGCTTTTTGTTTCAAGTCCTCTATTACTAGGCAGGCGTCCCTGTCCCGGGCTCTGTTGCGTTCTGCAAGGTGATATAAAATCTCTGTGGTCCGTGGGTTCATCTCATACTGTGGAATCGGATCATCTCCAAATATTTTTTTCAACCACTCAGCAACCTAACCATTAAAAGGAAAACAAATATTATAAGCCTTTTTTATTTTTAGTTTTATGTATTTATTGTTGTTAATGACTTGATGGGACCATGACAAGAAGTGCTCAAAAGTAAACTGAATGCTTTTTTTCCCTCTATTCTGGCGTCCTACTTCACATCCTGTTTTTGGGGAGTCATTTGATGACAAATAAAAACTGAGCAAGCATAATGAATAACAGTACAAAAGTCAAAATTACCAGAGAACAATCCTTTCTTTTTATAAAGCTAAAAAAGCAGTGTAGAGTAAAAACCTGCCTCACTTGGAAAACCTTTAAAGCTCAATATGTGGATGTGAAAGCATGATTATAAGCTTCCAGAGCGGGGCTAGAGCTCGGGTGTGAACCTTCTGGTAGGAAGCAGCCAACCGAGGTGGCTCTGGGTTCAAAGTCCCATGGCAGTGCACTCCGAGTTTCAAACGCTAGCTGAGTTGTAGTAGGGGAAGGGCGGGGAAGGGATTCAGACGCCCTTTTCAGGGGGGGTTTCGAAGATGGGGAAGGACATATGGAAAAGGAGGCTCAGTGTGCTCGGGAGAACCACCAGCGGAGCAACTGTGTCACAGACGCGGTTTCTAAGAGGCCTCAAAGCCCTGCTCCCGCCCCATCACCTGTGCCTCTTTCGCCTCACACGCCTCCATCGCTATTGATCCCGCCATTTCCGCGCAATGCCTCTCGGGAGAAACGCCCGGCTCGCTAGAGGGTCCCGCCCGCACGCCGTGGGTCCCGCCCCTCACCGACCCGGGATTTCTGGGAGTTGTGGTTTGTCCGACTCCAGGTCACTTAGACCTTGGACAAGGCGGATCCAGCCTCTCTTACCGCTTTCCTGTTCTGCTTCTGTGGTATAATCTCCTGGACAAGAAGGAGAGCTACTAGAAGCAGTCTGTTTTTCCTTGTTTATGCGTTTTATGTCTTGTTTGAATCAACTTGTTTTTTAAATACCTAACACTTTCGGGTTTTGGTTAGCAGACATTTGGGTTTCTTCCACATTGACAGCATAAACTTAAATTTTAAAAAATTCTATGCTGGCACTAACAGCTGTAGCAATCTTAACCTTGTCGCCTAATGAGTAGCTAAATGTGCACAAAAATGTTTTAAAGCAGCATCTACTGGGACACTTACTGCTACTCAACCATTCTTCTACTCATTTCTTGCTTTCCCTAAAGTTCTTTCTGTCCATCACTGTTGGTTTTTTGGGGTGTTTTTTTTTTTTTTTTTGGTACCGGGCTTCGAACTCGAGACCTTATGATTTCGAGGCAGGCGGCACCACTGAGCTAAATCTCCAGCCCTGTTTTTTTCTTTCGTTTGTTTTGGTTTTGGTTTTTGAGACAAGGTCTCACTATGTAGCAGGTTGGCCTTGAACTCACTGTGTAGCCCAGGCTGTCTTCGAACTCACTCACAGTGATCCTCCTGCCTCAGCCTCCCAAGTGCTAGGATTACAAGCCTGTGCCACCATTCCTGGCTTCATCACTCCGTATTTAACACTATGAGATTTGTAATTTCCTGTCTGCTTTTATATTTTTGCCTGTGTGTGCGAGCACGTACGCGTTAAGGGGGATTGAACCCTGGGCCTTCACACTGAGCTACACCTCAACCCTTTTGTTGTTGTTATTGTTGTTGTTTTTGAGACAGAGTCTCACTAAAGTTAAGTTACCCAGGCTGGGCTCAAACCTGTGATCCTCCTGCCTCAGCCTCCCGAGATTACAAGTGTGTGCCCCAAACCCAGCTGCACCTTATCTCGACGCGCGGTACGTGGTGGGGACAGCGACCTGCCGATTACCGCGCCCAGGGGGAGGGCTGTTGCTACACCACTGCTACAGCACCATGGTTTAACACTATTGATCCCTCTGCGGGTCAAGCCAGCGGCGCCGGCACGGGATGACACCCACTTCACCTTGCCGGATTGCGATCCTGGTACCCGCTTCTCGCAGGTTCCTCTTCTCACGTGATCGCAGGGGCAACCACAAGGCCGACTCAAAGAGACTGAAACAAATGTATGATGGATGGCAGGGCCGAAGCTGGCCACGGTCTAATCAGTCATTTTGGGGTCTAAATTAAAAAAAAAACAATAAAGTTACAAAAAACAACCTGCCAAAACCTCAAAGGCAGATTCGCGTCCGGTGGCAGCAGTGAGGGGCGGTACTTCCGGGTCAGGTGGGTCGGCTGCCTTGACCTTCCTCGTCGCGCTCCATTTTGTTTCAGTCGGTCCTGAGGCTGCGGTTGCGGAGGAGCTTTCTGAGGCGAAGCTGTGAAGATGCTGTCCGTGCGCCTCGCCGCGGCCGTGTCCCGCGTCCTCCCTCGACGGGCCGGGCTGGTAAGCGCCGGGGCCCGGGTAGAAGGCGCGGCAGGGCTGCATCGGATGGTGTGCGCTGGCTTGAGATCTCTGCAAGGAGGGTGATGGGCTGTGGCGGGGGCCGCCATCTTGCACCGTGGCAGCTCTGCTGGGCCGCGGGCGGCAGAGAGGCTCCTTTGCTGGTGCAGAGTGAGGCCGAATGGTGCAGGGGAGGCGGTGACCTCGATGTTGGCCGGAGATGGGCCTCTGGAGGATTCCGGCCTTGGCCTGAGATCTGCCCGAGGAGGGGACTTGGATGAAGGTCGAGGCTTGGGCGCTGGTCCCCGAGGATAGCTCCGAGCCGCTCATTGCCTGGGTCTCGCACCGGGGAAGGTGAGAGGACCGCTGTCAGCTCTGTGGACGCGAGTCAGGGCAGCCTGACATTGAATGAAGGTCAGCAGCCCCGGCATTTCACCTGTGCTCGGAGCCTAGTTCAGAGCAAAGAAATAAGGAAGGTGACTTTGGACACTTGGGTAGGCGGTCTTAGTGCTGAATACTGAATCCGCGCGGGCACACCTCACTGCTGTAAAGAAGCGTTTGGTGTGACAGGTACCGTCACAACACTGAAGCCGCTTTCTGAATTGTCCCGATCTGACAGAAGGCTTTGCTTTGTGACATGCTTAAAGATTTTGTCCTTCAGTTGTCCACCTGATGTTTTGAGCAATTGGTAGACAATGACTGAGAATTCAGATTAAAAAAAGAACATAACTTTGGAGAATTCTCTGAGATCAGTACTCTGAACTAAGCTTCTTTGAAAAATTTAACTCTTAATTAAGTCCTGTTAAACACATTTACACTTTGTTTTCAGAGTAGTATGCATTTGAGAGCTGAAATGAATGCACTTATGTTGTACTATTCCTACTTTTTATTTAATAGCATTTGCGTTTTCTGTTAGGAGAAAAGCATTTACGGTTTAACGAATTTCATCTAGCTCCTGTAGAGTAGTAGCTTCAGAATTGACAGTGATCACTCAGAGTATCAGAGCTTGAAGAAAAGAGGTCCATGTTCTAGGATGTTGCAGGATTTGTTCACGGCAATTAAAAAAAAAGTCTACATGCCCTACTTATCTGTTAATTGACCTCTATTTCTGATGAGCCCCCCAATACTGGGGATTGAACCCAGGATCTTTGCACTCAGCTACATCCGCACCCCTTTTTGTTTATTCTGAGACTGAGACAGGGGCTTCCTAAGTTGCCTTCTTACCCAGGCTGGACTTACACTTTTTTTTTTTTTGAGACAGGGTCTGATATGCAGTTCGGGCTAACCTTGAACTCACTGTGTAGCAGATGCTGGCCTGGAACTTGATGTGATCCTGCCTCAGCCTCCCAAATGCTGGGATCACAGATGTGCACCACCACGCCCAGCGTTTTTTTTTTAAAAGTAAAATTGGAAATAGTTTTGAGATTTGCCCCTTGGAAAGTAATTGTATTGAGAATTGCCACAATTCAGACATCTTTTTTTTTTTTTGGTACTGGGGATCGAACTCAGG